>WOXC01000140.1:0-560811 GCA_011680675.1 Gymnobelideus leadbeateri | reverse complement strand
AAGGGGACTCTGAACAACTTCTGGAGCCCCAGCACTCACAGAACGACACAGAGAAGCTAACCTCCCGCTGAGGACAGCCCAGCAGCCCTGCAGGAAGGACCAGTGCAGCGGTCTGGGAGCCAGCAGCGCGCAATGCGCAGAGCGCAGGAAGCGGAGCCTAGGGCAGCCCAGGCCCGCGTGAGCCAAGGTTTTAGCCCCAGGGCGGCAGGGCCAGCAGCTGGCTGGAGGAACCCCAGAACACCAGCAGCTGTGGTGACTCCAGAATTATCAACATAGACATGCCTAGGACAAAGTAAGAGGTTAGTGTCCTATGGACTTTGGGATCAGCATTTGGGGAATGCATCGGCTCCCTCCCCTGGGGGCTAGAAGCCTCTGAGGAGACACGCCATTTTGTAGTTTTCAGAGGCAGCTCCAGCTCCTGGCCTGCGAATTTGTAGGGAGATCCAGCGATCAGTCTTGGGGGGTAATCGCTCTTGCTTTAACCTCCCTGGATCTGGATTGTGATCTAGGGTAGAAGTTGTGGGTGGGTTTACAGCTTGCCAGAAATGAAAGTTGTCCCCCACACGTTCGGGACGAAAATTCCTCTATGTGGCCTTAAAGCCATAGTGTTGGCAACAAGCCCAAAAGTCAAGCAACTAAGTGGCAACATGCCAAGGCAAAGGAAACAGAAAAATGCAATCCTAGACTACTATTTGGGGGGCATAGAGTGGGAAAAGGACTGTGAGGTCAGAAGTCCTGCTCCAAAAGCCCCAGGGGAAAACATGAGCGGGTTGCAGGCCATAGAGGACCTTAAGAAGGACTTTAAAAATCAAATAAGAGAAGTGGAGGAAAAATTAGAAAGAGAAATGAGAAGGATGCAGAAAAGTATGAAATGAGGGTCAACAGCCTGACTGAGGAAAACAACACCTTAAAAAATAGACTAACTCAAATGGCAAAGGAGGCCCAAAAGGGCAATGAGGAGAAGAATGCCTTAAAAAGACGAATTTGCCAGATGGAAAAAGAATCTCAAAAGTTCACTGAGGAGATTCATTCCTTCAGAGTTAGACTGGGAGCAAATGGAAGCTAATGACTTTATGAGAAATCAAGATGCTGTTAAGCAGATCCAAACAAATGAAAGATTAGAAGGCAATGTGAAATATCTCATGGGAAAAACCACTGACCTGGAAAATAGATCCAGAAGAGACAATTTAAAAGTTATTGGACTACCTGAAAGCCATGATCAAAGAAAGAACCTAGAAATCACCCTCCAAGAAATTCTCAAGGAAAATTGCCCTGATGTTCTAGATCCAGAGGGCAAAACAGAGGTTGAAAGAATCCACCAATCACCTCCTGAAAAAGATCCCAAAAAGAAAACTCCCAGGAATATTATAGCCAGGTTCCAGAATCCCCAGATCAAGGAGAAAACACTACAAGCAGCCAGGAAGAAACAATTTCAATATTGTGGAAACACAATCAGAATAGCCCAGGACCTGGCAGCTTCTACACTGAGGGATTGAAGGGCATGGAATGTGATATTCCAGAGGGCAAAAGAACTGGGAATGAACATAAGGGCCACCTACCCAGCAAAACTGAGTATTTTGTTTCAGGGGAAAATATGGTCATTCATTGGAATAGAGGACTTTCAAGCATTCTTGAGGAAAAAACCAGAATTGAATAGAAAATTTGACATCCAGACACAAGAAGCAAGAGATGCCTGAGAAGGTGATCAGGGAAAATAAATCAAAAGGAACTTATCAAAGTTGAACTATTTACATTCCTATATGGAAAAGCAATAACTGTGACTGATGATATCTTTCTCACTATGAAAATCATGGAAGAAGGGTGTGTGGTCATATGAATACATATGTGAATGTGTGTGTATATGGTTACAGTTATATATGGATAGAGGGCATAGGTTGAATTTGTTGGGAAGGGAGAATACTCAAGGGATGAAATTATGAGGTGAGAGAGGAAAGTGGCAAGAGGAGATGGGGAGAGACAGGGTAGGGTAAACTATCTCATGTGGAAGAAGCAAGGGGAAGTGGCTGCAAGGGAGGGGGAGAATAGGAAGGCAAAAAAGGCAAAACCACATTCTCATTGAATTTGGTTCAGGGAGAGAATGACATACATACTAAATGGGATATCTCAACCTGCAGCAGAATAGGGGGAAGGGGGATGAGAGGAGGGATGATGGATGGGAGGGCATCCTTGGGGGGTGGGGAGGTTGGAAGTACCCACTATAGAAGAGGGACAGGATCAAGTAGGGAATGGACCTGGTGGGGGGTGGGATGGGTGGGAGGGAATTATAAGCAGCCTTGTATAATATATCTACTATGATAATGTTTTGCATAGCTAGACATGTACAAAATATACTGAATTACTTATCTCCCCAGAGGGAATGGGTGACAAGGGAGGAAGGAAATGGATCTGAAATTCGAGGTCTTAACATTAAATGTTTCAAATATATATTTAAAAAATAAATAAATAAATACATCTTGTTTGTAAAAAAAGAGAGAGAAATAAAGAAGGAAACTTCATCTTGCTAAAAGATTGTCTACCACAGACAATGAAGCAATCAAATTAGAAGAGTAAGGAATAGCCTACCTGTCAGATTTATGGAGAGGGGAAGAATTCATGACCAGACAAGAGATAGAGAGCATTGTGAAATGTAGAATCTATAATTTTTATCATGTTAAATTGAAAAGCTTTTATACAAACAAAACCAATGCAGCCAAGATTAGAAGGACAGCATAAAGGTAAGAAACAATCTTTACTGCAAGTGTCTCAGATAAAGGCCTCATTTATTAAATATGTAGAAAAAAGTCAAATTTATGAGAATACAAGCCATTCCCAGTTGATAAATGTTCAGAGAATATGAATAGGCAGTTTTCAGATGCAGAAATCAAAGATATCTATAGGCATATGAAGAAGTCCTCTAAATCACTTTTGATTAGAAATATGCGTGTTAAAACAATTGTGAAAGCTTCACACCAATCAGATTGGCTAATATGACAAAAAAGAAAATGATAAATGTTGGAGAGGATGTGGGAAAATTGGGACACTAATGCATTGTAGGTGGAGGGGTGAACTGATACAACCACTCTGGAAAACAATTTGGAATTATGCCCAAAGGGCAACCAGACTATGTATACCCTTTGATCTAGAAATATCCCTATTAGGTCCGTATCCAAAGAGATCATAAAAAAGGGAAAAGGACCTAGATGTCCAAAAATATATAAAACTGCCCTTTTCTTGGTTGCCAAATACTGAGGGAATATATATATATATATATATATATATATATATATATATATATATATATATATATATATATATAAATTGGGGAATGGCTGAACAAGCTGTGGTGTAGGAATGTAATGGAATACTATGGTGCAATCAGAAATGTTGAGCAGACAAATTTCAGAGAAAACTTGAAAGACTTATAAAACCTGATGCAAAGTGAAATGAGCAGATCCAGGAAAACAATGTATATAGTATCAGCAACATTTTGTGATGATCAACTATGAATGACTCAGCTTTTCTCAGGAACACAATTGATCACAGTTGTGATCTTTTCTCAGGAACACAAATACAAAGGACTCAGGAAGGAAAATGCTATCCATATCCAGATAAAGAACTGAGGGACTCAGAATACAGATCAAAATATATTTTTCCCTTTAGTTTTTATCATGCTTTTATTTCCTTTTGATCTGTTTCTTCTTCCACAACTCTGACAAATAGGGAGGTATGTTTTACATGATAGCATATGTATAAACTATATCAAACTACCTATCATTTTCAGAAGAGGGGAGGAGAAGGAAGGAGGGAGAAAAATTTGGAACTAGAAGTCTTGTAAAAATGAATGCTAAAAATTTTCTTGATAGGTAATTGGGAAACAATACTATTTAATTTTTTTTTATCTTTGTCTCCTAGTATTAAAGATAGTGACATAGTAGTTATCAAATATTTATTTCATTGTACTAAGATAGGTTTTCAACATCATTTTCCTTTTTCAGCTTATTGCCAAAATATTAGCACAATCTTTATTCAGTAGACTGTACATTCCCACCACATTTTTTTTTTAAATGAAATTAAACCTATACATGGTAAATTGTCTGTGGTCTCTATCCTCACAGGCTTCTTCTAGATCCATTACCAAAAGACAGTGACAAAATCAGACAGTGTAAGGCATTTTATTTTAGTCTGTGGAGTCCCAGAGCAACACTAAACATTCCTGAAAGGGATTGTAAATTCAGTTTAATTTAGTGAAGATTAAATAATCACCTCTGTCTGAAGGATTGTGCTAGATGCTGAGGATACAGAGTTCAATATGACTCAGACCCTGCCTTTAGGAAGATTCCATTCTAATAGAGGAAAGAGGTGTGTACACAAATAATTGTGATAGAAGTAAACGCAGTAATTGAAGAAGAGAGGTACAGAACAGGCAGACAATCAACAAGTATTCATTAAACCCCTCCTGCATGTTGAGGAGTTCACAGTCTAATGAGGAAAACAGCAAGAGAACAACTTTGTAATATTGTACCAACAAAACAACAAAAAAAGTATTTAAACACATATACATGCATATATATATATATATATATATATATATATATATACATACACACACACACATTTATATAGATCTAGATGCCAACATCTACACTCTAACAAATAACCTTTATGTTAACATAGGATAGCATATATATTTATATGTTGCATGTAAGATTGTGAGCTCCTTGAGGGCAAGGATTGCTTTTGTATTTCTTTATATCCCCAGAATTGATAGATAGATATAAATTATAGATGATGTAAGTAGACAGATATGATAAATTGAAGATAATCTCCATAGGAAGGCACTGGCATTAAGTTGGAACAGAAAAGTTTTCTTATAATGTATGAGATTTTAGCTGAGATTTGAAGGAAGCCAGCAAAGTAAGGAGGGGGAGCCCAAGAAAAGGAGTTCAGGTGCAGCATGGCAACAAGAAAAGCAAAGACAAAAGATAGGAAAGATCTTTGATAAGAAATAAATATAACCAGGGGCGGCTAGGTGGCACAGTGAGTAAGAGCACCGGCCTCGGAGTTGGGATGACCCGAGATCGAATCCGGCCTCAGAAAATGAGCACCCACACATAAATCATGACTAGCCGTGTAACCTTGAGCAAGTTACTTAACCCCAATTGCTTATAAAAAAAAAAAGAAAGAAATATAACCAGTAGTCCAGTTTGCCTCGAAAATACACCATATGAAGAGGAATATTGTGAAATAAGATTGTAAAGGAAGATTATGGTTTATGTATTGTGCTAAGTCTTCATATAATCAAATAACTTTGTTTCCTTTGATAAACTTGTCAACAGAAAATATTAGTTAAATGAAGTGCAGTTGAAACCAAAAATAGATTCTTTTTTTTTTGTTCTTGGCCCATATTTAGTCATGGTCTTCCAGAAAGAATGGTTAGTCATCATCCTCAAGAACATCCTGGAATCACTTTGCCAAAAATTGTTCAGCATTAGGTAATCCAACATTCTCAAACTTCTCAGTGTTGTGCTACCAGACTTTTTGTTACTGTTAATTTTTTTCATCTTCTGAAAAGTGTTGCATAAGATCATAAATCAATTGGGGTTAAGTGACTTGCCCACGGTCACATGGCTAGTACGTGTTAAGTGTCTGAGACCAGGTTTGAACTCATGTCCTTCTGATTCTAGGGCCAGTGTTCTATTTACTGCATCACCTAGCCACCCCATAGATGATATTTTTTTAAATATTCTTGGTTACCCCTTGACCCAGCAATACCACTTCTAGGGTTGTATCCCAAAGAGATCATAGAAGTGGGAGGAAGACCCATATGTACAAAAATATTCATAGCAGCTTTTTTTGTGGTGGCAAAGAATTGTAAATTAAGGGGGTGCCCATCAATTGGGGAGTGGCTGAACAAGTTGTGGTATATGAATGTAATGGAATACTACTGTGCTATAAGAAACGAGGAGCAAATGGACTTCATATTTACCTGGAGAGGCTTATACAAACTGATGCTGAGTGAGAAGAGTAGAACCAGTAGAAAATTGTACACAATTACAGACACAACGTATGTTTGATGACTAGTTTTGATAGACTGGACTCTTCTAGCAATGTAGGGTTATAAGTCAACCCCAAAAGACTCATGATGGAGAGAGAAGTCAACATCCAGAGAAAAGAACTAGAAAGAACTGAGTTTGAATCCAGATTGAAGCAAAATACCTGATCTTTTTCTTTCTCTTTGGTTTTATTTGCTTTCCCATTGTTCATTCCACCTGATACAATCCTTCTTTATAACCTGACTAATGTCTAATGTGAAAGTATTTGCAGATCCTACACTTGATTGTATGCCATCATGGGTGGAGGGGGGGAGAGAGTAGGAAGGGGGAGTGAAACTTAAGGAATTGCGAAATTGAATCTGTAAACTAAAAGTAAACAAACAAATTAATAAAGACCAAAAAAATGTTCTTGGTTAAGATGAATTAAAAAAATACACCTTTACAAATAATTTTCCCAGAACCTGTGGATTCCCTAAACTAAAAATTCCTTCCTCTCCATAAAAAGAGAAATGCAAAGTAGAACTTTCTCCTTTAGTTATAACCTTGGCTCCAAAATGTCTCTGCTAAAACACAGATACCAAGATTATCTTGGTGAATACAAAAGTCTTATGAGCAGACCCTTCACACATTTTCTTCCCCTACTCAGTATATTCTAACACCATATCTTGAAATCTATTCTTCCCTATTTCTATGGGGACTTATTTTCTAAAAGCATATTTTAAATTTAGAATCAAAAGAATGCTAAGTCTAATTTGGGGGTGGGAGGATGTCATAGATCAGGCGGCTGCTTTAACAAATATTAAGGCCTCTGAGGATGGGGTGGAATGGAACTGGAATCCAGCTCAAGGAGCCATGTATAAAACAGTCTATTCACTAGCCATGTAAAATGAACACTCTGAAGTTTGTTAACTTTTAGAATGATTAATGATATAGTCCAGGAGTCTTGTCACACTTGGCTAACAATAAGCCTTCATCCATCTTGATGAGAAAACTTTCTGGCATTCAAGTTGGATATTCCTTTCAAAAGTACAAGTTATTCAGGGGATCCCTAGACTCTGCACTTATACTCTTCTCGGTGAACTTCTGGCATCTAGACAACGAAGTAGAGAGTCTACCTCATGAGCGAACACTGAGAGAAAAAGACCAAAGGAAAAATTTTCTCTATTGCTTTGAAAACTTCCTTCAAATGGCAGCACAAAGGGGTCTTTACAGGAAGCAAGCAGAAGTCCAGGTAGGGAAGTTGATGTCCTCCTCTTGGTCACATCTCACAAATGGGAGGGCTGGGGCAAGCCTGTCTTAGGGGCACTATCTGCATAATACAAGGAACAGACTTCTTTTCTGTGAAACTTCTCTGTTCATTTGGAGTGGGCAAAATGGGAGATCATATAACAGATGTCTAATTAATTACCCAATCACTTTTCTCTCCTGCAGTATCTAGTACAGGAGTCAAAACTGACTTTGTTATCAATGATATACAGAAATGAGACTTTTTTTTTTTTTTAAGCAATTGGGGTTAAGTAACTTGCTCAAGGTTACACGGCTAGTCATTATTTATGTGTGGGTGCTCATCTTCTGAGGCCGGATTCGATCCGGAGTCATCCAAACTCCGAGGCCGGCGCTCTTACTCACTGCGCCACCTAGCCGCCCCTTTAGGGCAATTGGGGTTAAGTAACTTGCCCAAGGTTACACGGCTAGGTTTTTGTTTGTGCGGATTAAGTGTCGGAGGCCGGCTCTGAACTCAGGTCCTTCTGATTCCAGGGCCGGCGCTCTATTCACTGCGCCACCTAGCCGCCCCAGAAATGAGACTTTTAATGTTCCTTTTTTGAGGAAAACTAACCTTTAACTGCTTTTCTGTTTGTTGAGAAAGAAGGCAAGGTAATTGGTTGTGATAATGGGATATGTCTCTTTCAGTGTTACGTTTTATACCCCTTTAATATACTGTTTTGAGGTATCCAGGTGGTGCACTGGCTAGAGCTCTAAACCTGGAGTCAGGAAGACTTGAGTTCAAATTTGGACTCAGGCATTTACTAGTTGTGTGACATTGGATAAGTCACTTAAATCTCTGACTGCCTCAATTTCCTCATCTATAAAATGGGGATAATAATATCAACTACTGCCTCAATCATAATAATATCAACTATGGGAATAACAATAATATATAATATGTGTAAGTTATATATTATCATATGATATATAATAATGCATAAAAATAAATGTAATAACATATTATAATATATAATAATAATATCAACTATCAGGAAGATGAGTTCAGATTTGGACTCAGACCTTTACTAGTTGTGTGACCTTGGATAAGTCACCTAAACCTCTGACTGCCTCAATTTCCTCATCTATAAAATGGGGATAATAATATCAACTGCTTCCTCAATCATAATATCAAACTATGGGGATGATAATATATAATATGTTATATGTAATATGCATGTTATATAATATACATTATATAATAAATAAGTATATCATGTTATATATTATAACATAATATATAATAATAAATATAATAATATCAACTACTACCTTAATCATAATAATATCAACTACCTTATATAGATAAATATAGAATATAGATGATCTAAGTAGACAGATATGATAAGTTGAAAATAATCTCCATAGGAAGGCACTGGCATTAAGTTGGACCAGAAAAGTTTTCTTATAACATATGAGATTTTAGCTGAGACTTGAAGGAAGCCAGCAAAGTTAGGAGGCAGAGACTAGGAGGGAGAGCCCAAGGAAAGGAGTTCAGGTGCAGCATGGCAATAGCAAAAGCAAAGGCAAAAGATAGGAGAGACCTATGATCAGAATTAAGTATGACCAGTAGTCCAATTTGCCTTAAAAAAAAACAAACACTGTATGAAGAGGAATATTGTGAGATAAGATTGGAAAGGAAGATTATGGTTTATGCATTGTGCTAAGTTATCATATAATCAAATAACTTTGTTTTCTTTGATAAACTTGTCAATAGAAAATATAGTTAAATGAAGTGCAGTTGAAACCAAGAATAGATTTTTTTTGTTCTGAAAATCAATGAGATAATACCCATGGGGTGCTTTGCAAACCTGAAAGTGCTATATAAATGTTGGGTTTTATTATTGTCTCTGACCCATGGTTTCTAGCTTTCTGTCTTTGGAAAAGTCATTTAATCTTTCTGGATCTTGATTTGATCGTGTGTACAATGAGATTAGATTAGCCCTAATATCTCTCCTAACTCTATAATTTGGTGAATCTATAGATCCATGAATAAGATGTCAAAAACTATCATGGACAGTTTAAATGAGGAAGTTTGTTGAGTTTGTGAAAAGTGTCTTCAGGATTTTCCAGCTTTTCTGATAATTTATTTTTATACATCTCCATTGCTATTTTCATGCATTCCTCTGTCATATTCTCTCTCAGTCTTCATTCCTTCAGAAATATTTTTTACCATTTATTGTTTTAACTCATAAATTTCTTTTGTCAACATTCTGTAATACTTAGTGCCTTAATTGATGTTGGCCCTGTCTTATATTTGACCACACAGCAAAATGTGTTGACATAGTATGTGAAGGACTCTGGGTAACCAAATATTCTGAGTCTAACTCTCCTCATATGTACCAGGGTGATCGCTTTAGCTCAAGAAATTTTATTAACTTTTATACCAATGGGGAATGGTGAAATGTTTGATTCAGCAAATATTTATTGCACACCTATTATATTTAAGGTGCCGGGGGATATGTGCTCCAGGGAGTATGAAGTTGAATGAGATGTGGTCTCTGCCCTTAGGGAGCTTGCAGACTTGTTTTAGGACTGTGGACAAAATAACTATAGTATAAGCCAAGGTATGAAAAGGGCCAGTAAAAGAAATTTTTAAAATATGGCATTTCAGAGGAAGAAAAAATTATTTCTGCATGGAGCAGGTGGAGGAAAGGTTCAAGAAAGGTTTCATGAAAAAGGCAAGATTTGAGCTGGATCCTGAAGATAGGTTTTTCATAGACAGCTGTAGAAGGTTTGAAAGGAAGAGAGAATGGGAGCTATGGCATGTAGTCCAAGAATAAAGAATGAAAAGAGCAAAGGCAGAAAAATGTGAGCCATGTTTAATCCCCTTCCCTTATTGGTGTTTCTTTCAGTTCCTCCACTGGGGAGTGATCCAGGACAACTTCACTCCTCTCTTGGCTGTGTTTCTGACTCTTAAGTACTTTACCATCACACCCCCACCTGGGTGTTCCTTATGCCCAACTCTACCCTTCTTTTACATGTTGTCTGCCACAATTAGAATGTAAGCTTTTTAAGGTCAGGGATGTAAGCTTTTTAAGGTCAGGCACTGTCTTTCCCTTTGCTTTTATCTGTATCCCCAGTGACTAACACTGTGCCTGGCATTTATTGAGCATTTAATAAATGCTTGTGACCTACCTATCTCAAGAAAGGAAAGATTTCCAAGAAAGAGGAAGTGGCCATCATTGTCACACTCTGTGAAGAAGTCAAGAAAGATAAAGACCACAAAAAAAGTTATTGGATTTCCTAATTAGGCAGTCATTAGTAATTTCAATAGGTTGGCAGATGTGGAAGCCAAATAGTTTAGGGTGAAAGACTGCTAGTGATGCAGAAGCAATGAGTGACCATAATTCTTTCTAGAAATTTAGCAGAAAATCAAGCAGCCATTTATTAAGTCCATATCATATGCCAGGCACTGTGACAGTTGTTGAGGATACAAAGAAAAAGGAAAAACATTCCTTCCCTTCAAAGATTTTATGTTACTAATGGAAGAAATGGCATGTACACAAAAGATACATACAGTTCAGATGGAAGGTAGCTTTAGAGAGGAAAGCACTAACAATTGGGAAGACCAAGAAAGACCTCTTACATAAAGTAAAATTGAAGCTGGATTTTTAAAGAAGCTTAGGAAAATCACATACTATTTGGAGGATGGAATGGAGTAAGGGGGGAGAGATCTGAGGCAGGGAGTCCAATGAGAAGGCTACTTTCAGGTGAGAGGTAGGTGATGAAGACATGAACTAGGTTTAAGGCTGTGTGAAGAGAGAAAAGGAGACGTGTATGAGAGATGTTGTGATGCTAGAAATGAGCATTTTGCAAATGACTGGCTATAGTAGTAAGAATGAGGGGTTGAGGCTTACATTGAAGCTGTGAATCTGGGTGACTAGAAGAATCGTAGTGCAGTAACTGGGAAGTTGAGAAGAGTGGGTTTGGAGGAAAACAATAGATTCTGTTTTGGCCACAGTGAGTTTCAGATGCCAGAAGAACATCCATTCTACATATCTAAGACACAGTTTGTGATACAGCATTAGAGATCAGGAGAGAGACTAAGGCTAGATATATAAATCTGGGAATCATCTCCATAGAAATGATCATTGAATCCATGGAATTTGAGTCCACCAAATGGGAGAATATAGAGAGAACTGACATGGTAGAATATCAGTCAGAAGAGAGTGAAATAGAATAGTCATACAGATAGGGGCTGAACCAGGAGAGCAAAGTAGAGAGAGATGAGATGAGATGACAGACAAGTTTAAGTAATGTGGCATAGCAAAAGGATTTCTTGGAGGAACCTGAATCATGTTTGTAGGCAGAGAGACTACAGACTTGTTCCTTATATGGACCTGCTAGCTTTGTCTAGTCCAGAACCACAGATCATACTTCTAATCCTGACTGATTCTGTTGGCCAAAGGCCAGTTTTGTTTTCCTTAAACAAACCTACATTTTAAAAATTATTGTTATGCTACCTTTATTTTTCACTCAGTAGGGAAGGTAGTGGGTAGAAGTAAAATAGAGGAGGCAGGAGGAATAGGAAACAAGAGATATGCCCATACATAAAAACAGAGATCAGGAGAATAATAGGTTTGGGAAAATACATGTCTTTATATGTATGTATATATGTATATGTGTATGTATATATCTATAGCTATGGAGAAACATATCTAAACTTTATTGTAGCCTTCTGGGGGTTGGGGGAGGATATCTATATATTTATAGCTATAGAGAAATATCTAAACTTTATTGTGGCCTTCTGGTGGGGGGTGGTTAGGGAGAGGGAAAAAAAGAAGTAAAAAAATGCACAGCAGATAATAAAAGAAAACTCACAAGGAAGCAAAGAAAAGAGACAATTCTCAACACGAATATTATTTGTCACATAGACTTTCTTGAAATGGAAATTTATTGTTACATATTTTGAATCCTCTCTTATGTTCTGCTATGCAGATGACATGCTTTTTTCCCTTTCTAACATTGTATTTAAGTTCCAATATTTAAGTTTATGATATTTTTTGTTTCTTTTCTCTATTCTATATTTGTGTTCTGGCATTTGAGTCTCAAAATTTTGAAAAACAAAAATTTCACCATAATTTGCAAACTAACATCCACAGAAACAGAAACAAGAGATAACAGTTTGAAAAGATGGAGATGTGAGTTAGGGAACAGATCATATGTAGTTGTAAGCAAGATCTCCATCTTTTCAAACTGTTATCTCTTGTTTCTGCCCTTGTAGATGTGCACATTCATAATGAGGTTGACACATGACTGTCAGAGCTAGCTCAGTGTTTGGAAGGTTCAGAAGGAAAGTATGGGAGAGAAGAGGTATTAGACTGACTATCAGAATGAAGATCTACAAAGCCATTGTGCTGACTTCATTGTTGTATACCTCTGAAACCTGGACAATATACCAGGAAACTGAATCACTTCCATTTGAATTGTCTTAGGAAGATTCTGAAGATTACCTGGCAGGATAAGATATCAGACAAACACTGAGGTCCTTTATTGAACTAAACTGCCAAGCATTCAGACTCTATTTCAAAGAGTGCAACTCTGATAGGCTGGCCACATTGTTTGAATGCAAAATGTATACTTGCCAAAAAGACTATTGAACATAATTGAAAAGTTATATTTGGAAAACAGGCAAAAGCATAAACCCTAAAAAACAAAACATAAAAACAAACCTTTATGCCATCCTTAGTTAAAGCAGGAAGAAACAGGGAATGCAAGTTGGTTTTTTTGTTTGTTTATTTTTCTTTTAAGAGTTAAATGTTCTAAGGAAGAAGAAAGACCCCCCTCCCCCTTCTAACTAGGGGAAAATAATAATTTTCTTCAGAAGATTTTATCTTCTGTCTTTTTCAAGAATATTTTTCTCCAAGAAATCAGTTGTTACTAGAAAAATTCCATTAACATTTAGAAATGTAGATGAAGAAAAATGATATGGTGGTCTTAAATTTTAAAACTGCTGGATAGCCATTCATTGCTGTTCCCTCATAATAGGTACTAAACTTTAATGCTGAAAATTTCTTTTTCTTATAATCCGTCAAAGTACTTGAGCTTTTTCCCATTTTAAAAATAAATTTTTGGAGTTGGCATCTTGTGGTCATAGAATTATGGCAGAGAGATTAAATATATTTCAGATACAAAATTGTAAATGTAGACAGAGTAACTGTGAGCTTATTACAATATCATTAAACCACATTTTCCCCCAAGAGAAAAGTGTGGATTTTGTTTTGGTTTGGTTTTTTTGAAACTTGCAAGAAATATCTTGCCTTGCAGTAATATACATGTTTAACATTTTTTAAAACCACAGTATTTAACTGTGGTGTTGGGTTTATAGCTATTTGGGTTCACTGTGCTGTGAATGTGATGAAATATAGTTGTTAGTATAAGTAAACATTTCCTGAATTAATAAAAAAATGGTCCAGAAATAGGTCCATTCTGACAGTTTGTTGTTTTGAAAACATGGTGTCATATTTTTACATAAAAAAGAAAAAGTTGGGGCGGCTAGGTGGCATAGTGAGTAGAGCGTCGGCCCTGGAGTCAGAAGGACCTGAGTTCGGATCCGGCCTCAGACACTTAATGCACACACAAATAAAAACCTAGCTGTGTGGCCTTGGGCAAGTTACTTAACCCCAATTGCCCTCCCCCCCCCCAAAAAAAAGAAAAAGTTGTCCCAGACTAAGAACATTTCATGGTTCTGCTTAGGAAAAAGAAGAATTTAAGGAATAAAAGTGTGACCCCCAGTAAAGATCTGCTCATTTGTTCATTCATTTGTTTATTAAACATTTATTAAGACACTGCTGTGTATCATTTCAGTGAATTAAGCACTTGAGAAATACTGGGTTAAATCAGACCTAGCTACTGCCTCAAGGAATTTGTGATATAGTAGAGGTGATCAAATGTATGTAAATAATAGTATATAATTGATGTTTGATCCACCCTTCATAAGAAAGTGTCATTTGAGTTGGACTTTCAACAAACATCTACCAAGTGTTTCAAAGCACTGAAGGATAGGTACAATGTAAGCAGACAGAGATGGGGCCATAAGAGAAGAGCATATGTCCAGTTTAGCAAAGGGGTAGGTTGGGCCAAAATACATTTGGGAAATGATTAATATGGCTGCAGTTTAGTAGAGTAAGGAGAGAGGAGGCATGCAGAGTACATCATAGGTAGATTTTGCAGGGTCTTAAAAGTCAAATGTTGATATTATATTTATACCAGCCCTGGTATTAATTCATTCATGGCAACTTACCTGTCATTTATTTTTAAATAGTAAATAAGAAATACGCATAGAATAATATTGGGAATGTGTGTTTTATTTTCCTTGTCATTGAAATGGTTGATGTGAAGTCACAATAATTATGCAAAACTTAAAATAATTTAACTTTAAAAAATATAGAACCATTGTCCTCAAACCATGTAAAAATTAGCATTTAGTTTAGAAGCAAGACATTTGACAAATATGTCAATGTAGCAATTAATAAAATGGTTGTATAACTAAAAGTAAAATTGTTTGCACATTAAAACTTGGAATTTATCTCTATAGTGATTTTTTTTACTAAGGTAGTTCTTTTGTAAGGAGAATGGATATAACTATTTACTGTGAATATTATAGTTATTAGTTGTTTTCAAGAGTGAGAACACATTAAAGTCAAAGGATATATTCTAACAGAAAAAGGAGGAAAAAAAAACTAAACTGAACCCAAGGAACAAAAGCTTTTTGTCCACTGGAATTCTGAAATTTACCTCTCATTTTTAAAAAAGAAAATCAAATACCAGGAAAACCAACTGAGCTTAGGGACTAGGGGTTTTTCTTTTTTAAAAGAAATTTATAAGGTACAGAGGTTTAGGGGAAAAGGCAATGTGATATAGTATTAGGGATAATAGATGGGGAGTGTGAGTGCCTTAGTTCAAAACCAAGCTTTAATCTTTACTACATCCGTGTCTTTGGGCAAATCATGTACTTTCTCCAAGCCTCAGTTTTCTCATCTACAAATGAGAGAATTGGACTATATATTTATATCTTTATAATCTATCATTTATAACTAATATGCCCATAGTACTAGGAATCGTACTTGTGGTTCAAAATGATGCTCTAGAAGCAGTGCGAGATCCTCGGCCACTAAACATTAAATTTTAAATTATGTTCATTATGAAACATTTGCTGAAGCATCCAAGTGGACTTTTCATTTCTAAAAGACTCTCTCGGCAATTAGAGTTGAAACAAAAAGGAAAGTTAACAGATCTAGAGGTGGAAGGAATGTTTGTGATGATTCATCTAGTTCTGGGGCTTCTTAACCTGAGTGTCTGCAAACTTTTAAAAAATATATTGTAAAAACTATTTCAAATTGATTGATTTCCTTTGCCATCCTATGAACTTTATTTTATGCATTTAGCAGTATTATTCTGAGGAATTAATAAACTTAATTATATTGACACAATAATAAAAGACACAAAATACTTAAAAACCCTTGTACTATGTCTCTTACATTTACCAATCATTTTTGATACATAACCCATTTTTTTCTGTTCCACATTTCTTTGATGACCTTCTTTATGCTACTTCTCCTGTGAAATCCCTAATTCATAACATATTACTCCTATGCCTGCTATAAGCCTTTCCATTGCTCATTGAGTGATCCTTAACATAGGTGGTATTCTATGAATCATATTCACATAGCAACACCAGAAAAAGCATTTTGTAAAACAATAGGCCATCGTGCACATAATTTCATTTTACAATTCAGATCATGGTGTATTATATATGACAGTCACAATCTTACCTTTCTTGGTCATTGTCCTCCTCAGTGTCCAAAACCTTATCCTAGGATAGCCCTTTTCTCTTTTAGAAATGTCAGCATCATTCTTATTTATTTAACATTTAAAGATATGTGATTTTTATAAATGTAGATATTTCTTCCACCAAGAGAAAAATCTTCAATGGTTCCTCATTGCCCAGAAGATAAGATACAAACTGTTGTCTTTTTAAGTGCTCCACAGTCTAATTCTCACTTACTCCTTTCATCTCATTTCATACATAGAAATTTCATACTCATACAGAAAATATAAGTTTTAGCCAAACTGGGCCAGAAGCTGTTCTGCAAACTAGACATTCTGTTTTGTGAATGCATTTGTACAAGAGGTCCTCCCTGCCTTGTATGCATTCCCTCCTCATCTCCAAATCTCTGATAAGCTTTTTCTGATCTCTTCCCCAACTTTCAGTTATTTCCCTCATCAGTTTTCTTCTAACCATCCTTATTTGTCCATATGTTATTTATTCTAGTAAAATGTAAACTCTTTAAATTCAGAATTGTTTTATTTCTGGGTTTGTATCTCAGAGAGGCAGCTGGTAGCACAGTGAATAGAGCTCTGGGCCTGGAGTCAGGAAGACTTGAGTTGAAATCTACCCTCAGACTCTTAGTAATTGTATGATCCTGGGTAAGTCATTCAACTTCTGTTGCTTCAGTTTCCTCAACTGTAATGTGAATATAATAAAATACCTCAAAAGGTTGTTGTGAGGGTAATATGAAATATATTTATAATGCATTTCTCACTGTGCCTGGCACATAGTAGGCATTTAATTAACACTTGTAGAATTGAAAAAAGACCATCCATGTCTTAGTCCTAGTAGAGGGACTTCATGGCTCTGAATTTGTACAACCCCAGAAAAATCATTAACCTTCTGATGATTTGTGTTACCTTAGTCAGCTTCACAAGTTCTAAGATGATAGATATGGGCATTGTATGGCATGTTCTATTCCCTTCTAGCTTTCTAGGATCTTTCTGCTGTGACCTTTGAGAACTAAGGTCATATGCACCTTGGAGTAGAATTTTACTGAAGGATCATTTTCATTACCATCATTAAATACATGCATTTGTTCACCAAAAAAAGGTAGTAATTCAGTACTACCCTGTGTACAAACTCATTGATGTACTTTGTAAAATATTTAGGAAGCTTAGAATTTTGCTTGGAGATTGTCCACACACTGACTTTTTTTCCTCCTCTATTTTTTAATACCAATATCTCAATGGTTGCCTCGATTCTCTATTACTTCAGAAGTGAAAACAGATGGGAAAACCCTCAGTTTGTCCAGTAAACAGAAAATAGCTTTATCTGGTGTTACAGAAAAAAAAAAACACTTTGGGGAGGGGAACAAATATATAATTTTGGATCATATGTTAAGAAGTACAAAATTGAACTTTTAAAACATTTTATATATAATTTACTTATTTCTAGTTTTCAACATTCACTTCAATAGGATTTTGAGTTTTAAATTTTCTTTCCCTTCCTCTCTTCCCCCCTCCCCAAGATGGCGTGCAATCTTATATAGGTTCTACTTACATATTCACATTAAATATATTTTCACATTAGTCATGGTGTAAAGAAGGATTAGAACTAATGGGAGTAACCATGAGAAAGAAGAAACAAAACAAAAGAACTAAAGAAAAGGAAAGCAAATAGTATGCTTCCAACTGTATTCAGACTCCAAAGTTCTTTCTCTTAAAATTCTTATAGAATTTTCCATGAGTCTTTTGGATTTTCATTGCTCAAAAGAGCTAAGTCTATCAAAGTCAGCCATCACACAATATGGCTGTTATTGTATATATTGTTCTCCTGGTTCTGCTCATTTCACTCAGCATCAGTTCATAGAAGCCTTTCCAGGTTTTTCTGAAATTTGCCTGCTCATCATTTCTTATAGCACAATAGTATTCCATTACATTAATACACCATAACTTGTTCAGCCATTCCGCAATTGATGGGCATCCCCTCAGTATATCAATTGGGGAATGACTTGAATTATCATAAATTTAACTCAGTTCTCTACATATTTTAGAAATGAGGCCTTTATCAGGGACATTGGCTATAAAAATTGTTTCCCAGCTTTCGGCTTCCCTTCTAATCTTGGTTCTATTTGCCTTGTTTGTGCAAAAAACCTTTTTAATTTAATGTAATCAAAATCATCCATTTTACATTTCATAATTTTTCTATATCATGTTTAGTCATAAATTCTTCCTTTCTCCATAGATCTGACAGGTAAACTATTCCTTGCTCTGCTAGTTTGTTTATATCAGTCTTTATATCTAAATCATGTACCCAAAATTGAACTTTTTTAAAAAACTGCATTTCCAATAACAGCCTAAAATACCTTGTGGAGTTAGTTTTCAGTAGTAAGATACACAAAAAAAAAATTTCATTTCAGTTCTGTCAAACCAGGCCAACTCTGCAATTTTTTAGACAAATGAGTCTGATTAATTTTCTGTTTAATCCTCTGGCATGTACTCCTGGGCTTTGCTGCCTGATTGTCTTGGAAATGGAACTTCCTCGGAGGTGGAACAGTGATCATGGAAATACCACTAAGGTCTTTTGGACAGGAATTTATGGCTTTGTAAATATAGCTCTTAACTCAATAAGTACTAAGCCCAAAGCACTTTCACTTAAGCACTCCTATGATGGTCTACAACTTTCTACAGGCCAAGAAAAATCCAGCCACAAGAACATTTTATTATTTTGGTTCTGCCATGTACCCATATACTGAAACAAAGATATAAATGTTGACCAAAATGTTTGTTAGTGGTTTCATGCAAATCCAGGCCAAAATCAGCCACATTCTTGTAAAGAATGTAAAAGCAAGACAACAGCTAGAGGTAAGTTATTAACAAAGGTATTTTAGGACTTAGTGAGAAATGTTTTTCAGTATTAGATTCATGTTTGTTTTATTTTTATTTTTTGTTATCTGGACTTTGACAGATATGAATATTTTGATTTACAAAGAGCTGAAAATAGGATTGCTTAACACAACTAATTCTGTTGGGTACAGTTTGTGTTTTTCTTTAATTTTTTTTCAGTTAACAAGCACTTATTTTCTGTCTTTCATATTTCTCTCCTCACCCCCTCACCACTGAGGGAAATTTTTTTTAAATCCTTATAACAAATATGCATAGTCAAACAAAAACAAAATCCAACGGTTGCTATATCCACAAATGTTTGTCTCATTTTGCATATTTACTCCCTTATTTCTCTGTCTGGCTGGTCATTGCATTAATAAATATATTAATTAAAAGAGTCCTTAAGTCTTTAAAATTGGTTCATTTTGATAACATTGTTGTCATGGTATAAATTTCTCTCCTAATTCTTTCCCCTTCACTCTGCCACATTTCAGAGTATCAAGTTTCTCTTAAACCATCCACTTCATTTTTATGGTACATTAATATTCTATTACATTCTAAAGAGGGTCATTGAAATATTTTAAACAATACTGAAAAGCTTGATTTTTTAAAAAGAATGTTTATAAAAATAATTGCTTGTTCATTTCAGCTGTCCTACTAGTCTGTCTCTCCTCTGATTTTCCTTCTATTCCCTTCTGTAAATTTTCTAAAAAATTTTAATGGCCTTCTTTTAAAAGCATCACCATCTCTAGACCCCTCCCACAAAGAGTGGAGAGATAGATAAATGAATAAAGTCTTCCCTGACTTGAAAGCACAAGAAAACAAAATAGCTGCAAACAGATCCAGAAATTCATGTCTCATTTTGTGTGTCTAGTCTCTCACCTCTGTATCAGGAAGGAGTAAGTATGCATCTTCAGTCCTCTGAAGTCACGTTCCTCATTATATCAAAGTTTTGAATGCTAGACAGATATTTTTAGATAGTAGGATTTTCTGTAATATAATATTAAAACTTGGATCATTTGATAGATATCATTACTTTCCACCAGAATAATAAATTCAAGAAGTTCAAAATCACCTTTTAATTTATTTTAATAGGTTAAATTCAATTTATCAAGTGCCTACTATGTGTAAGACACTGTGATAAGTACTAGGAATATGAAGGTAGAAAATAAATAGTCCTGAGTTCAAACCCGGCCTCAGACACTTGACACTTAACTAACTGTGACCTTGGGCGAGTCACTTAACCCTAATTGCCTTACCCCCTCCAAAAAAAAGAAAGAAAAAAAGTAGTCTTTGCTCTCAAGAAGCTTACATTCTCCTGGGTGGGAGCCCATATGAAACATACCAAACATTCATGACACAAGATATGCAATGGTGGAGAGCTGTAAGTTCCCCCAGTTTGGAAGATATTCTCTCAAATGGTATGACAGCTAATGATGGAGAATTTCAATCCCATTATAATAATATCCCAGCTGTCTTGGAAATAGTGTGTTTAATGAGTGCTAATCTATTGATTGCCCACTGGCACAAACCACAATGGTCCTGAGAATTACATTAAACCATTATTTCCATCTTTCGAGTATCATACTTTGTAACAGTGTTATCAATTTTGGTATTATTTGCCTGTTTCATTCAAATGACCTGGTAGAGTCATCATTTTATTGGAATTTATTCATTCTAGATCCCTGCTATTCTAAGCTCCAGGTATTTCCACAGACTTGTTGCTTGCATAATACTCAAAAGCAAGAGGGGAGTAAGAATTTAGTGTTCAGAACTGGAGTAAGTCAGAAGAAAATGAAGTAATTGGTCATAGCCTGCTTTAATAAGTTGCCAGATAGACAAATGTTCCAATCAGTAGTCTACATTAGATTGGTAATAGGGAATGGTATATGTATTCTATTCTTTATTGCAATATTAAGCAAAATGCTTTTTAAAATATAGCAAATGTATAATGTCCCAACTCCACTCATACTGAATTATATAATCTTTTTTTTTTTTAAGCAATTGGGGTTAACTTGCTCAAGGTTACACGGCTAGTCATTATTTATGCGTGGGTGCTCATTTTCTGAGGCCGGTTTCGATCCCGGGTCATCCCAACTCCGAGGCCGGCCCTCTTACTCACTGCGCCACCTAGCCACCCCCGAATTATATAATCTTTTATGCCTTCAACCTATACCTGCCATTGACCCTGTAAGAAGTAGATACCTAAAGACATATCATTCAAATTATTAGCATTTAACACTTTAATATGAGTTTACTATTGAAAGCCTAATTATTTGCTGAGTGTCCACGATAGTGGACTTTGCCAAATCAAATGAAAATTGAAGGTATTTGTCTAAGTGAAAATTATAAAATAAATCTCAAATATATTAAATGAACATGTATGTTACTTCAATTATGATTTTTATTATCTCTAAGTTGCAGAAAAATTTTAATTATGATCCCTTTATATCAGCAGAAACATGGATTTGGGATTAAAAACCTATTGCTTTTACTAGTTTAGTTAAAGACTATGGTATGATACTTTGTGTGTTGCAGATTTCCTAATAACCAGAAAACACTTCTAGTAACATTTTTCTAATTTTATGGTTCAATGCACAGTTAGTAAAGATTTAAATAATTCAAAAAGAAAACCTATTCAGTTTCTTTATTAGAAGTTTTAGTCAGGAAAATTATTTGACATTTAATAGATTTTTTAACCCTTTTAATAACTTCTTATAATGAAATTTATTGGGAGTTGTTTTAAAGGAATATTTATTATCTTAGCATGAATAGCAATCAGTAGGTTTTGTGATTAGTTTTGAGACCTTGACCTTACATGACTCAAAGGGCATAAAAGCATAAAGGGAGAGGAATGATAAGAGTAACTACATTAAGCATAAACCCAGAAATATGGAAACTATGTGATTATCTTATTATCTGAACATGTTATACTATATTGCACCCAAATATTTAAGTATTCAATTGTTTTAAAAGATCTTAAGGCAAATTACAGACATATTTTAAAGGAACAAAAAGGTGGTCTTTTTGTCACAGGCATTTTTATTAACAGACCATTAGAAAAATAGTCATGGTGTAGAGCCCTTCAGTTCATCTAATAAGCCTGTTGATCTGGTCTTCCCTGTTACTAGCATCTCCACCTTCCACAAAATGTGTAGTCTTTTTCTTGATTCCGCTTCGTGGAGAAGATAATTTGAAGCACCACAGGAAGTTGTTGGCAGCTTTGAAGTGCTTGCCAGCAGTATAGAGATCTTATGGATCAAGTCCTCCATGGAGATAATTCCATATTTACCAAGAGATTTTGCAATAAGGGCATTATCTGTCAGGACAATTCTCTGTTTCTTGATCTTGCTATAACGACGTTTGTAAATCAAGTCATTCACAAACTTCAGGTTTGGGTGACCCCATGCAGTGTATGGTTCCACAGTCCTCAGCATGTTAATCGAGGCCTTGTTAAGTTTAACAAAAGTGCCACTGAATATTTGGTGAAGGCAAAGAAGCTGTAGTACTTTTCAGACCTTTGGGCTAACACCATTGATACCTTTCATTCTGATCACAAAAGCTAACAGGCTTAGCAGGTACATATTAGTTGTCAGCTTTGCATGCCATTCTAGCCAGCCAGATTTCACTTCTCTACATCTGTCTTTACTCCTTAGGGTAGGCTTTAGATTTTTCATAAATAACTTTTTTTCCATATTTTACAGAGCTATCCTCTTCTTCAAGTGTTTGACCTTCAGTATTGCAGAAGCCTTTCGCTTTTTCAGAAGGGATTCTGGGATGGATGGTGGCTTCTTCTTCTCTTCTATGACCGCCATGACTCCAGCCAGAAAAAGAGCTGGTCTTTTTTCTATATTTACTTTAACCAGGTTATTATTAGTGTGCTTAATAGAAGAGTATTCTTTGCTTTTCTGCATCTTTGTTTTATTTTACTCTAGTGTTTCATATTATATGGGATTACTACATGAGTTCTATAATGAAATGCAAATATAGAATTAAACTTTTCTTAAGTCCCTAATAAATTGGCAGAAAATAATTTTGTGTGCAGATAAGCTACTAACTGTACATTCTGTCAACCTCCGGAGTTTGGTCTAAAAAGAGACAAACAAAATTAGGTCACATAAGTGCAATTTGTTGTCTATGGACTAGGGAAATATGCATTGCATGGGAGTCAGATTAGCTGGCCCAAAAGATGGCCAGTTGGAGGAGACTGTCTACCCATAGAGCATGGAGGCATCCCCCCCTTCCTCACTGACTTAGGATGCCTGTGTCATTCAAAATTATAGTTTCCATACTACAAGAGGGTACCCATCAGGATGCCTTGGTTTTGTCAGCCACAAAGATGAGAGTGTCATAAAACATAAGTGTCATAGCAGGATAGTGTCTATAAAATATCAAGATAATAGAAGTGCTGTTAAAGTAGTGTCCAGTTCAAGACTCTTGGTTCTTATCTGTCATAAACAGGAGAATAATCCAAGTCAGTTTAATTTTGGGTTTCAGTCAGCATGAAAAGCATCATGGCATGATAACTCAGCATAGGCCAAGATGTCTTTTTCCTGACTGGCCAATCCAGATTTTGGCCTTTTTCAGATGAGGGGGCAGATCAAGCTGATTTACAGTTCCACATGTTGGACATGGTCAAAGAACACAATTTTCCATTTTTTCATGCTGACATGAAACCAGATGATGATCCTTTTACTTGGCCTTTCTGTCTTCCTTGTTATACTCAGGTATCATCAAGAGAAAAAAGAGGAAGCACAATAAATTCTAAAAGTATAAAGCAGAAGGGACCTTTTTGAGCTAAATTGTTCAAAATGTAAATGCAAGAACCTGTGGAAGTTTCTAGAAGTCACATTAGCCCTACTATAAAACGTGTCTAATGGATGGGCCAATTGGTCTATTACCAGCCAAGTCATTTTATTTGTTTCAGTTGTTTTGAAAGGACTTTGAAAATAAAAGTGACTCATTATGCAAGCACTTCTCTGGACATTAAAGCAAGGCTTTGTCAGGTGATATTAGTATATGTGAATACACTTTTTAAGGAGAGTTAGAGAGCTGTATTGGGAGCTATGTACTGTCCTGGGCATGTTGTAATGCAGATGCAAAAAGTGAGATCTGTATAACTGAAGTCTTTCTTGCCTGTCACTCATAATTAAACCCAAAGCAGCTTCATATACACTTCTTACCAGATAATAAAGGACTTTTGAGGAACAAGCTATTCAGATGTCCTGCACGCCAGAACTTGGAATTGATGTTCTCATTGTCTCAGCTTGGGGATGTTCTGATTGGGTAAGGTATCAATATAGAATTCCTGACAGTTATTACACTGGAATAATTGTTAGATTCTCAGAAGCATTTAATGGGAAAATGTTGCCTACTGTATATATGCTTATTTACTTTTCATGAACCCAGCAGGGGAACCATTTTCAAGGACACAAAGAAACACTATTTCAAACTTGGTAATATGGAATTTGATAGTTTATAAATAGCAATAGGAAATAAATAGTTTTGGAATGAAGTAATCAAAGATGGTATGGCTCAATTGGAGTAAAAAAAAAAAACGTCTTTCCAATTAAGAGGTTAAAAAGCATCACTATGGGGCAGCTAGGTGGCACAGTGAACAGAGCACTGGCCCTGGAATCAAAAAAACCTGAGTTCAAATTTGACCTCAGACACTTAACACTTACTAGTCCTGTGGCCTTGGGAAAGTCACTTAACCCCAATTGCCCTGCCTTCCCCCCTCCAAAAAGCAAAAAAAAAAAAGTATCACTATATGCCTTCATAGGCCTGACCAGTCATGATACAAAAGTCACGTTACATTACATGTACAGAGCATATGGAAGAAATGCATATTTACTTGTAAAAAACTATAACATCTTCTTGGTCATTCAACTTAGGAAGGTTAAACTCTGGACTCATAAAGCTATTCGTCATTTTAGTGTTCATTTGGCCTAGTTTACTTCACTATGTGGAAAAGTTCAGTTGTGCAGCATCCCTATCCCAGATCTTCATTTCTTCAAACATGCTGGTGGTCTTGCTCAGAGAAGTGATTTTTTCCTATCATCACATAGCCTTAGTAATTTAATCCATGTCTCTTGACCCCAGAGCCAATACTCTTTGCAAAACATAACATTCAGTTACAGTTATTACAGTAAACCTTTAAATAAAAGGTTTTTTTATTCTGTACATTCAGTTTCTGAACAATAACCTAGAATTACTCACTGGTGTCTTTGGGAATACAAAGAATTAACCTTGGACATGGATGCAGACACATAAGATTAGGCCACCTACCTGAGTTAACTATTTCTAGAAGTCTCAGCTGTGGTAAAAAAAAAACAAACAAAAAAAAAAACACAACCAATAACGACAACAACAACAACAACAACAACAACAACAGGAGTAGTGACCCCACAGAAGTAGTGGCCAGGACCAAGGCAACTGAGTCATGAATGATGAATGTACTCTTTCTGATTCTTCCACTTACCATAATTTTGGATAATATATGAGGGCTGCAAGGAATTGTTGGGAGAATTTCATCTTACCCTGTGAGATTCTGTATGTGAATTTTGAAACTTGCCAATGTAATTCTTCCTCTTATTCCCTGAACTCCCTTGGGAACTATTCCTTATGCTTTCATAGGAAGGTTGTATAATAATAGCAAAGAAAATAGATTGTAAAGAATGTCTAGGGTCATATTGCATGGAAGCCCAAGTGGCCATGAGTGTATGTTTTTCCTCCCCTTTGGATTTTAATTTATTTATTTTTAGTTTTCAACATTCACTTCCATAAGATTTTGAGTTTCAAATTTTCTGTCCCTCCCTTCCCTACCCCTTCCCCTAGATGATGTGTAGTCTTATATAGCCTCTACTTAGAGTGTATGTTTTCTTCAGAAAGCTTTACTATTTCCTAAGAGTTAGCAGTTACAGAAAGTGATTATTTCCATTGTGTAAATGTACTCCAAAGAGAATTTTATTCCCTGCTTTGTTATGCTAATTACTCTTACTGTGGCTGTTTACACTATTTAAAATACAAATACCCCATTATTACACAGAGAGGAAATATTAATAATAACTCATTTATAGAACACTTTAAGGTTTACAAAGAGCCTTTCCTGTGGAATGCAATCACAGCAATAGTTAGAAGGGACTTATGAGGCCATCCAGCCCAACCTCTCCATATGTTATGAATTCTGTCTATAATTTCCACCAACTGGAAGTCAGCCAGTTTCCAAAGATCTTCAGTGGCAATGAGGAAGCCCTCACCTCTCAAGCTCATTCACCCCTTGAATAGTTTGGTTACAAACTACCTTTCCAGGCTTATTTCATATGATTCCCCTTTACCCTCTCTGTAGTGTAGGTGAACTGGCCTATTTTCTGCTGTCCAGTCTCAGAATTCTGCCACCCACCTTCTGGTGCCTTTGCTTAGGTTTTCTTCCAAGCTGGAAATCCTATTTTCAAATTTTGTAACTTAGTCTTTCTTTGCTTTAGGTTCAACTTGTGTGTCACTTCCTCCTTGCCTGGTTCACCCATTTGTTAATGCTGCCTCTCTCTTCCTCAAATTATCTTGTATATATTTAGCTGTTTATATATTGTATCCTAGCCATATCTTCCCCTACCCCCACCCTTACTCCCCCATCCTTGAACAAACAATAGGTTTTTTGATATTGTGATTTTTTAAATTTGGTTTTTGTGTCAGCACTTGTATCATACCTTACACAGAGTAGGTCTTTAAAAAATGCTGATTCAGGGCGGCTAGGTGGCATAGTGAATAGAGCTCTGGCCCTGGAATCAGAAGGACCTGAGTTCAGAGCCGGCCTCCGACACTTAATCCACACAAACAAAAACCTAGCCATGTAACCTTGGGCAAGTTACTTAACCCCAATTGCCCTAAAGGGGCGGCTAGGTGGTGCAGTGAGTAAGAGCGCCGACCTTGGAGTTGGGATGACCCGAGATCAGATCCGGCCTCAGAAAATGAGCACCCACGCATAAATAATGACTAGCCAACTAGCCGTGTAACCTTGAGCAAGTTACTTAACCCCAATTGCTTTTAAAAAAAAAAATACTGATTCATTACATTACCACCCACATATTTTTTAATCTAGTGACACTGGTCTCTTCCCTCTTCCTCTAATAAGACACTCTATCTCTAGACTGGGCATTTTTACTGGCTGTCCATTTTCCTGGTATGTCCCCCATCTCTGGCTTCCTTCTGGCTGAATTTGTGGTTGAGAACAATTTTTTCCAATGCCCATGAAAGTAGCTGAAGCAGACATTATGGATGCTTAGAACTTGTGATACATGAAGGATGCCAAGGTCATCCACTAACATCTTTACTTTTGTCCTGTCACTTGACTTCAGTGACTCTGGAATAGAGAGTGAAGATAATACTTTTTTGCAATTGTTCCTCATTTAAATCCATTTTACACACAAGTCTAGACATCACCCTGTGTTGTTATTAGTCCTTTTCGAAAACCAAGGATGCTCAACAGCAACAAATATGACAAATCCATAATAAGTCCCTGTGGAACATCCAAATGGAAGCTATGGAGGATTCCTACAGTTGGGTACAGATTTTCAGCTAATTCATAATCCAAAGTTAGTTGTCCTAGGGGAGATAGCATGGAATGGTTGGAAGAGTGCTTTCAGATCCTGCTTTCAAATCTTGACTGTCACTTTACTCTCTATGTGAAGTTGGGCAAATTCTTTAAAATTTATCAGCCTTAGTTTTCCCACTTGTGAGATAAGGTTGGACTATTTCCCCTCTCATATGTTTCAGCTCCATAGCTATGAAGTTCATGAAATTTACTAATGATGAGTTGTCCATATATGAAAAATGATGGCTATTTTTACTAAATTTTGATAATGAAGAAGGAATTTTTTTTCCAAATGCTTTATTAACTTCTGGTTTACATCATTCATTTCCATCAGATTTTGAGTTACAATTTTTCCCCACTTTCCCCTACCCACCACCCCAGAATAGCAGTCCCACAGGATATCCCCTCATCCAATCTGTTCTCTCTCATCTCTTCTCCCATACTCCCTTTGACTTTTCCATTAGGGCAAGGTGAATCCTCATGCCCCAATGCCTGCACATCTTATCTTCCAATTATATGCACAATAGTATTAACCATAGTATTTATATATTTTTTAAAAATTGGTTTAAAAGGAAGATAAGCAACTCAGTATATACTGTACATGTGTAGCTATGCAAAACATTACCATATTAGATATATTATAAAAGACTGGCTATATTCCCTCCCTCCTATCCCACCTCCCACCTGATCCACTCCCTGCTTTGATCCTGTCCCTTGTCAAAAGTGGGTGCTTCCAACTCCCCCCCAGCCTGCCCTCCCTTCCATTGACCCCCCTCTCATCCCTTTCTCCCCTACTCTCCTATAGGGTGAGAAACCCTATTTAGTATGTATGTCATTCTCTCCCTGATCCAAATTCAATGAGAATAAGGTTTTGTCTTCCTGTTCTTCCCCTCCCTTGTAACCATTTTCCCTTGCTTCTTCTATATGAGATAGTTTACCCCATTTTGTCTCTGCCCATCTCCTCTCATTATATTCCTCTCTCACCTCTGAATTTCACCTTTTAAGTATCATCCCTTCCTATTAAATTCGACCTGTGTCCTCTATCTATGTATACCGGTAAACATATATACACATTCACATATGTATTCATGTGCCCATATACTCTTCTTCAACTATTTTCATACTGAGAAAAGTTTTATCAGTTACAGTTATTGTTTTTCCCTGTAGGAGTGTAAATAGTTCAACTTTCATAAGTTCATAATGATTTCTTTTCCCCAGTTTACCTTCTCAAGCATCTCTTGCTTCTTGTATCTGGATGTCAAATTTTCTATTCAACTCTGTTTTTTTCCTCAAGAATGCTTGAAAGTCCTCTATTCCACTGAATGACCATATTTTCCCCTGAAACATGATACTCAGTTTTGCTGGGAAGGTGACTCTTGGTTTTAATTCCAACTCCACTGCCCTCCAGAATATTATATTCCATGCCCTTCAATCCCTCAGTGTAGAAGCTGCCAGATCCTGTGCTATCTTGATTGTGTTTCCACAATATTGAAATTGTTTCTTCCTGGCTGCTTGTAATATTCTCTCCTTGATGTGGGAATTCTGGAATCAGGCTACAGTATTCCTAGGAGTTTTCTTTTGGGGATCTTTTTCAGGAGGCGATTGGTGGATTCTTTCAACCTCCATTTCGCCCTCTGGGTCTAAAATATCAGGGCAATTTTCCTTGAGAATTTCTTGAAGGGTGATTTCTAGGTTCTTTCTTTGATCATGGTTTTCAGGTAGTCCAATAATTTTTAGATTGTCTCTCTTGGATCTATTTTCCAGGTCAGTGGTTTTTCCCATGATATATTTCACATTACCTTCTATTCTTTCATTTGTTTGGATCTGCTTAATAGCATCTTGATTTCTCATAAAGTCACTAGCTTCCATTTGCTCCAGTCTAATTCTGAAGGAATAATTCTCCTCAGTGAGCTTTTGAGATTCTTTTTCCATCTGGCAAATTTGGCTTTTTAAGGCATTCTTCTCATTGCCTTTTTGAGCCTCTTTTGCCTCTTGAGTTAGTCTATTTTTTAAGGTGTTATTTTCCTCAGTCAGGCTGTTGACTCTCATTTCATACTTTTCTTGCATCTTTCTCATTTCTCTTCCCAATTTTTCCTCCACTTCTCTTATCTGCTTCCTCTATGGCCTTTAGCCAGCTTGTATTTTCATTTGGGGCTTTTGGTGGAGGAGTTCTGACCTCCAGTCCTCCTCCTGTTCCATGCTTTGATCCTCTTTGCCCCCCAAATAGGAGTCTAATGTTGAATTTTTCTGTTTGTTTTGTTTCCTTTGCCTAGACATGTTGCCACTTAATTACTTGACTTTTGGGCTTGTTACCACAGTAGGACTCTACCCCCAGCCAGGGAAGCTTCTGTCCCAAATGCGGGGAATTTCCCAACTTCTGGAGGTATTAGTTGGGTGGCCTCTGTGAAGCCTCCACACACTCTGGCAAGCTGGTCACACACTCCAAGACCTCCACCTCAGACCACAATCCAGGTCCATGAAGGGTAAAGCAATAGCGATTACCCCCCAGCCTGATCATCAGATTTGCCTACAGTTCACAGGCCAGGAGCTGAAGCTGCAATGTGGCAATGTGACGCAAGCTGCACGGCTCCTCAGTGGCTTCTCACCCCCAGGGGAAAGAGGCCACATGCTCTCCCAACAAGTCCCAAAGTCCACGGGGCACTGACCACTCACTTTGTCCTAGGCATCTATGTATTGATAATTCTGAAATCGCCACAGCTGCTGGTGTTCTGCGGTCCTTCCAGGTCTGGGAGCCCTGGGGCTAAAACTTCTGACTCACATGGTCCTGGGCTTGGCTCCCAGAGCTCTGAGCTGACCACTCCCTGCTGGGCTGCTGGGATGTCCTCAGCGGGAGGTTAGCTTCTCTGTGTCATTTTGTGGGTTCTGGAGCTCTAGAAGTTGTTCAGAGTCCCCCTTTTAAATAATTTTGAAGTGGTGTGAGCAGGAGCTCCATGGAAGTGTTGTTTCTATTCTGCCATCTTGGCTCCACCCCCAGGAATTTTCCTAATTAGTTTGGAAAAATAACTTTTCTTTTTGAGAATGAATTTTTTAAATAATAAAATTTGATTACTCCATCCCTGGATGTAATATATATTTACATATTAATTGAATGACTGATGAAAATATGTAATCATGGGGCGGCTAGGTGGCGCAGTGAGTAGAGTGCTAGCCCTGGAGTCAGAAGGACCTGAATTCAGATCCGGCCTCAGACACAACACACACAAACAAAAAAAAAAACCTAGCCATGTGACCTTGGGCAAGTCACTTAACCCCAATTGCCCTCCAAAAAGGAAAAAAAAATATGTAATCAATTTGGGTGCTTAAAAAATCAACATTTACATTCTTCTCATAAATACTCAGAGAACATTATTCCTATGAAAAATGAAATTATTTTTTTCTTTCCAATCTAATTTATCATAGGAAGCTAAAAGGACTACTAGTAGTAGGGATCAGAAGTCCCATTTGGAAGATCAAAGAAAGACACATTCAAGAGTATGTTCAGAGGGGGCTAGGATAAGCTCTCTTCACATTTTAACCCCAACAGGGTCTCACAGCAGCAGCCCTGGGGATAGCACTCAACAGTGTTCAATGTCAAAGGATGACAGATGGGTAAATGGAAGGGCTTCAGAGATTCCTTACTTTCTCTTGTTTTTGCTATAGCTGGCATACTTCCAAGCGTTGCCTGATAACACTACATAAAGCAACAGCTGGTGAGTAACATTAGCAAATAGGGCCTCAGGGCTACCCATGTTCCAGCTCTTCATTCACCAACTGCTATTCAGTGAAACAGCTGGATCAGAAGAGATACAGCCAAGAAGTAGTTAGAGTTTTATGTGTACAACTGTTTTGATATAGATTATCTGCTGGCGACAGGAATAATGATAGCTTTCAAGACTTATTTGTTGGATTGAGAGGGATACTGATATTTGAAAGAAGGAAGCATAAAGTCATTAAAGATTTTGAAAAAACATGCAATTTTTGAAAAAAACAAACCCAACCAAAACTTAGCTCTTCTCTCACCCTGGTCCTTTCCAGGTGCATAAATCAGTTTATTCAGCACACTGTAATTATATAACCTAATGCAACTATTTGTATTCCATCGATTTTTCCCCTAATAAATTAAGGTAGACAATGCTTACTCCCCAATAAAAGTCGTTTTCTTCTTTGAAATAGCAAACCCAGCTTAGCAACATTTGTATTCTAAACAAAAAAGAAGTTTCACACCAACCATTGAAATGTTGAAAATTCAATGAAAGCTGGAAGAAAATACTCAATAAAATATATACAAAAACATTTCTCTATTTTCCCAGTGTTTTATATCTCTCAGTGTGAAACTCCTCTTAACAGAAGGACTATTTGAGTTTTTGAGAGAAGACACATGTAGGGAAATCCAGGAAATGCTTATTAGGCCATGAGAAGTGTCATATGTCTCTGAAGTAAGCTCTGCATCACTCACTTTTATAAACTGGTTTCATCTGAACTTACTGCTTTCTGCCAGTTGGGAACATTTCACAATACTAAATCATCATCATCACTTTCTTGTCTACTGGTGTCAGTGTTGCATATTGAATCCTGACCTGGTTTCAAATCTTAAATCTTGTTGACTGATTCCTAGCAAGTCATATAACTTTTGCTCACTTTTGCAGCTCCTTAGGACTTTTCTACTAAGTCATGGATGAGTCACAATTTGCTATATAAAAGGGAGTTCCCAAATTTAAAGTACCTTATGCATAAGAAGTCACAGATCCTTCTCATTTTCAGATATTCCTATAAAGTACTGTATTATTCAGTATTAGAATTTTCAGAAGGGGGTGCCTATCATTTGGAGTATGACTGAACAACTTACATTATATAAATGAAAATAACGGTATGTAATTAATATGATAATATGGTATATAAAGAAATAATATTGTATATAAACATAATAAATATAAATACAGTTCTGCATAGGTATGGATTTGGAGAATCCTGGGTAGATTCAAATGAACTAATGCAGAGTATGCCATAACAATAATGATGTAAAGAGAAACAACTGAGAAAGACTTGGGAACTCTACTCAGTGACCAACCATGATTCCAAGGGACTGATGACAATCTATGCATGATTATAGATTACTTTTCCTTACACAGTAAGTGAGAGATTCAGGATGCAGAATGAGACATTTCAGGATATGGAAAATGCGATTTTTTTGTTTGACTATGCATATTTATTAAATATATTTTGTTTTTTTTCTTCAAAATTGGAAGAACAAAAGGCATGTGTTTGTTAAGTGAGAAACAAAAGAATATGGAAAAAATAAAACCATAACAAAAACAATTTGAACTTTCAAGACATTTGAAGATGTGTTGTCTGCAAACAGGTCTCATTACTCTTCTTCAAGTGGAAGGAAAGAATGAACCCTTCTATCCAAGTGAAATATGAAAATATGGTGAAGACTCTTAGCCAAAAGGATGTGAAATTGCCTGAATCTGTGATAAACAAACGAAATAAACAATCTGGAAGTTACCTTAAGAGATAACATTGTTGGGGGGCGGAGCCAAGATGGTGGAGTAGAAACAGCAAGTCCAAGGCACTCTCCCCCCAGATTACCTCCAAACTATGTAAAAGGATTATGAACAACTTCTGGAGCCCCAGCTCCCACAGAACGACAAAGAGAAGCTAACCTCGAACTGAGAACAGCCCAGCAACCCTGCAGGAAGGACCAGCGCAGCACTCTGGGAGCCGGCAGGACAGTGTGTGGAGATCTGAGCCTAGGTCCGCGTGACCCACGGTTTTAGCCCCAGGGTGGCTGGGCCAGCAGCCTGCTGGAGGGACCCCAGACCACCAGCTGCTGTGGCGACTCCAGAATTATCAAAACAGATATGCCTAGGACAAAGTGAGAGGTTAGTGCCCTATGGACTTTGGGACCAGTATTTGGGGAACACATTGGCTTCCTCCCCTAGGGGTTAGAAGGCTCTGAGGAGACACGCCATTTTGCAGTTTCCAGTGGCAGCTCCAGTTCCTGGCCTGCGAACTGTAGGGAGATCCAGCAACCAGTCTTGGGGGGCAATCACTCTTGCTTTAACCTCCCTGGATCTGGATTGTGATCTGGGGGGGAGCTCTGGGGGGGGTATCCAGCTTGCCAAAAAGCTGTGAAGACCCCAACATTCGGAACGAAAGCTCCCCTGTCTGGTGGCAGAGTCGTACTGTGGCAACAAGCCCAAAAGTCAAGTAATTAAGTGGCAACATGCCAAGGCAAAGGAAACAAAATAAACAGAAAAATGCAACCTTAGACTCCTATTTTGGGGGCAAAGAGGATCAAAGCATAGAACAGGAGGAGGCCTGTGAGGTCAGAAATCCTGCTCCAAAAGCCCCAAAGGAATATATGAGCAGGTTACAGGCCACAGAGGACCTTAAGAAGGACTTTAAAAATCAAATAAGAGAAGTGGAGGAAAAATTGGGAAAAGAAATGAGAAGGATGCAGGAAAAGTATGAAATGAGGGTCAACAACCTGACTGAGGAAAACAACACCTGAAAAAATAGACTAACTCAAATGGCAAAGGAGGTCCAAAAGGGCAATGAGGAGAAGAATGCCTTAAGAAGTCGAATTTGCCATATGGAAAAAGAATCTCAAAAGCTCACTGAGGAGATTCATTCCTTCAGAGTTAGACTGGAGCAAATGGAAGCTAAAGACATTATGAGAAATCAAGATGCTGTTAAGCAGATCCAAACAAATGAAAGATTAGAAGGCAATGTGAAATATCTCATGGGAAAAACCACTGACCTGGAAAATAGATCCAGGAGAGACAATTTAAAAATTATTGGACTACCTGAAAGCCATGATCAAAGAAAGAACCTAGAAATCACCCTTCAAGAAATTCTCAAGGAAAATTGCCCTGATGTTTTAGATCCAGAGGGCAAAATAGAGGTTGAAAGAATCCACAGATCACCTCCTGAAAAAGATCCCAAAAAGAAAACTCCCAGGAATATTATAGCCAGGTTCCAGAATCCCCAGATCAAGGAGAAAATACTACAAGCAGCCAGGAAGAAACAATTTCAATATTGTGGAAACACAATCAGAATAGCCCAGGACCTGGCAGCTTCTACGCTGAGGGAATGAAGGGCATGGGATATGATATTCCAGAGGGCAAAAGAACTGAGAATGAACCCAAGGGTCACCTACCCAGCAAAACTGAGTATTTTGTTTCAGGGGAAAATATGGTCATTCATTGGAATAGAGGACTTTCAAGCATTCTTGAGGAAAAAACCAGAGTTGAATAGAAAATTTGACATCCAGACACAAGAAGCAAGAGATGCCTGAGAAGGTGATCAGGGAAAAGAAATCAAAAGGAACTTATCAAAGTTGACCTATTTACATTCCTACATGGAAAAACAATAAATGTGACTGATGAAACCTTTCTCAGTATGAAAATAATGGAAGGGGGTCGGCTAGGTGGTGCAGGGAATAGAGCGCCGGCCTGGAGTCAGAAGGACCTGAGTTTGGAGCCGGCCTCAGACACTTAATCCACACAAACAAAAACCTAGCCGTGTAACCTTGGGCAAGTTACTTAACCCCAACTGCCCTAAAGGGGCGGCTAGGTGGCGCAGTGAGTAAGAGCGCCGGCCTCAGAGTTGGGATGACCCAAGATCAAATCCGGCCTCAGAAAATGAACACCCACACATAAATAATGACTAGCCGTGTAACCCTGAGCAAGTTACTTAACCCCAATTGCTTTAAAAAAGAAAATAATGAGGGCGGCTAGGTGGCGCAGTGAATAGAGCGTCGGCCCTGGAATCAGAAGGACCTGAGTTCAGAGCCGGCCTCAGACACTTAATCCTTGACACAAACAAAAAAACCTAGCCGTGTAACCTTGGGCAAGTTACTTAACCCCAATTGCCCTAAAGGGGCGGCTAGGTGGCGCAGTGAGTAAGAGCGCCGGCCTCGGAGTTTGGATGACCCGAGATCAGATCCGGCCTCAGAAAATGAGCACCCACGCATAAATAATGACTAGCCGTGTAACCTTGAGCAAGTTACTTAACCCCAATTGCTTTTAAAAAATAAAAAAATAAAAAAAAGAAAAGAAAAGAAAAGAAAATAATGGAAGAAGGGTGTATGGTCATATGAATACATATGTGAATGTGTGTATATATGTTTTTTTAAACAAATGCATTATTAACTTGTTTTACATCATTCATTTGCGCCAGATTTTGAGTTACAATCATTTCCCACCCCACCCCCCCGTTTTTCCCCTACCCAGCCTCCCAGAATAGCAATCCCACAAGATATCACTTCCTCCAATCTGCTCTCTCCCATACCTTCTCCCATACCCCCTTTGAATTTTCCATTAGAGGAAGGTGAATCTCTGTGCCCCAATGCCTGAACATCTTATCTCCTAATTACAAGCAAAAGAGTATTAATAACAGTATTTATATATATTTGAAACATTTAATTTTAAGACCTGAATTTCAGATCCATTCCCTTCCTCCCTTGTCACCCATTCCCTCTGGGAAGATAAGTAATTCAGTATATGTTGTACATGTCTAGCTATGCAAAATATTACCATAGTAGATATATTGTACAAGGCTGCTTATAATTCCCTCCCACTCATCCCACCCCCCACCTGGTCCATTCCCTACATGATCCTGTCCCTCTTCTATAGTGGGTACTTCCAACCTCCCCTCCCCCCAAGGATGCCCTCCCATCCATCATCCCTCCTCTCATCCCCCTTCCCCCTATTCTGCTGCAGGTTGAGATATCCCATTTAGTATGTATGTCATTCTCTCCCTGAACCAAATTCAGTGAGAATGTGGTTTTGCCTTTTTGCTTTCCTATTCTTCCCCTCCCTTGCAACCACTTCCCCTTGCTTCTTCTACATGAGATAGTTTACCCTACCCTGTCTCTCCCCATCTCCTCTTGCCACTTTCCTCTCTTACCTCATAATTACACCCCTTGAGTATCCTACCTTCCCAACAAATTCAACCTATGCCCTCTATCCATATATAACTGTAAAAATATATAGACACATTCACATATGTATTCATATGACCATACACCCTTCTTCCTTTATTTTCATACTGAGAAACATTTCATCAGTCACAATTATTGTTTTTCCATATAGGAATGTAAATAGTTCAACTTTGATAAGTTCCTTTTGATTTCTTTTCCCTGATCACCTTCTCAGGCATCTCTTGCTTCTTGTGTCTGGATGTCAAATTCTCTATTCAACTCTGGTTTTTTCCTCAAGAATGCTTGAAAGTCCTCTATTCCATTGAATGACCATATTTTCCCCTGAAACAAAATACTCAGTTTTGCTGGGTAGGTGACCCTTGGGTTCAGTCCCAGCTGAACCTGGCTATAATATTCCTGGGAGTTTTCTTTTGGGGATCTTTTTCAGGAGGTGATTGGTGGATTCTTTCTGGATCTAAAACATCAGGGAAGTTTTCCTTGAGAATTTCTTGAAGGGTGATTTCTAGGTTCTTTCTTTGGTCATGGCTTTCAGGTAGTCCAATAATTTTTAAATTGTCTCTCTTGGATCTATTTTCCAGGTCAGTGGTTTTTCCCATGAGATATTTCACATTGCCTTCTAATCTTTCATTTGTTTGGATCTGCTTAACAGCATCTTGATTTCTCATAAAGTCATTAGCTTCCATTTGCTCCAGTCTAACTCTGAAGGAATGAATCTCCTCAGTGAACTTTTGAGATTCTTTTTCCATCTGGCAGATTCGACTTTTTAAGGCATTCTTCTCCTCATTGCCCTTTTGGGCCTCCTTTGCCATTTGAGTTAGTCTATTTTTTAAGGTGTTGTTTTCCTCAGTCAGGTTGTTGACCCTCATTTCATACTTTTCCTGTATCCTTCTCATTTCTCTTTCCAATTTTTCCTCCACTTCTCTTATTTGATTTTTAAAGTCCTTCTTAAGGTCCTCTATGGCCTGTAACCCGCTCATGTTTTCCTTTGGAGCTTTTGGAGCAGGATTTCTGACCTCACAGCCCTCCTCCTGTTCTATGCTTTGATCCTCTTTGCCCCCAAAATAGGAGTCTAAGGTTGCATTTTTCTGTTTATTTTGTTTCCTTTGCCTTGGCATGTTGCCACTTAATTACTTGACTTTTGGGCTTGTTGCCACAGTATGGCCTGGCGCCAGACAGGAACTTTCACCCCAAACATGTGGGGGGGCCAACATCCGTTTCTGGCAAGCTGGAAACCCACCCACGACCTCCACCCCAGATCACAATCCAGATCCAGGGAGGTTAAAGCAAGAGTGATTGCCCCCCAAGACTGATTGCTGGATCTCCCTACAGTTCGCAGGCCAGGAGCTGGAGCTGCCTCTGAAAACTCCAAAATGGAGTATCTCCTCAGCAGCTTCTAGCCCCCAGGGGAGGAAGCCGACACGTTCCCCAAATAGTGGTCCCAAAGTCCATAGGGCACTAACCTCTCAGTTTGTCCGAGGCATGTCTATGTTGATAATTCTGAAATCACCACAGCTGCTGGTGTTCTGGGGTCCCTCCAGCCGACTGCTGGCCCTGCCGCCCTGGGGCTAAAACCGTGACTCAGGCAGACCTTTGCTTGGCTCCCCGCGCACTGGGTGCTGCACTGCTGGCTCCCAGGGTGCTGCACTGGTCCTTGCTGCAGGGCTGATGGGCTGTCCTCAGTGGGAGGTTAGCTTCTCTGTGTTGTTCTGTGGGTGCTGTGGCTCCAGAAGTTGTTCAGAGTCCCCTTTTACATAGTTTGGAGGTGATCTGGGGGAAGAATGGCTTGGATGCGCTGTTTCTCCTTCGCTATCTTGGCTCCACTCCCGTGTATATATGTTTACAGTTATACATGGAGAGAGGGCATAGGTTGAATTTGTTAGGAAGGAATGATACTTAAGGGGTGAAATTATGAAGTGAGAGAGGAAAGTGGCAAGAGGAGATGGGGAGAAACAGGGTAGGGTAAACTATTTCATGTAGAAGAAGCAAGGGGAAGTGGCTGCAGGGGAGGGGAAGAATAAGAAGGCAAAAAGGCAAAACCACATTCTCATTGAATTTGGTTCAGGGAGAAAATGACATAGGGGAAAAACAGGGAAAAAATTGTAACTCAAAATCTGGCGGAAATGAATGATGTAAACCAGAAGTTAATAAAGCATTTGTTCAATTAAAAAAAGAGAGAGAGAGATAATATTGTTGTCCATCATGCTGAAGAGGACCAAAACGAGACCATGATGTCAGGGACAAAGAACAGTGTGTCTTACTGTGGGTGATCAGACTCGGAGTGCTGTACCACTGTTCAGGCACAAATAGTACACTTGACCATCTCATTTTTATTTTAATTCATTCATTTTTTGTTACTCCATTTATTTTTTACTTATAGAACTCCACACCTTCTTTGATGTGGGCATGTCATGCTGGATAGTCCTGTACCACATGTGTCTCCCATGTGTCACAATCAACACCACTGTTTTCCAAAGAGAAATTGAGTATGTCCTTTTGTATCACTTCTTTTGATCATCATATGAGTGCCTGCCTTGTATGAGTTCTCTGCAAAATAGTCTTTTAGACAAACATGCATTTGTTATTTGAACAGTGTGACCAGCCCAATATAGTTGATCTCTCTTCAGTAGAGTCTGAATGCTTGGCAATTCAGCTTGAGAAAGGGACTTCAGCATTCTGCACTTTATCTTGCTAGATGATCTCCAGAATCTTCCTAAGACAATTCAAATGGAAGCAGTATAATCTTTTTACATGACACTGGTAGGCTGTCTAGGCTTCATAGGCAATGAAGTTAGCACAGAGTGTCTGTAGACCTTCAGTTTGGTAGGCAGCCTAATACCTTTCTCCCACACTTTCTTTTGAAGCCTCCAAACCTTGAGCTAGCTCTGGCAATGTGTCTATCAGCCTCATCATCTATGTGTACAAGCCTAGAGAGTGTACTGAACTTATCCTCAGCGTTCATAATTTCTTTCTTTGCTATAATTGATAGTTCCATCTATGGTGTGGTGCCAGAAAATAAGAGGACTTGTTTTCTTGGTGTTTTCAGACCAAAATTATCACAAGGGTAAGAGAATAAATCCATACTCTGTTACACCTCACCCTCAGAGGCATCATTGAGTGCATAATCATCTGTGCACAAAAAGTCACACACTTTAGTTCTGACTTATAGCCTTCTTGAAATCAATAATTTAACAACAGTGTGGAATCTGGCCTTGATGCCATTGTTGTCCTCTTTGAAAGTATCCAACAACATCGCTGAAAACATGCTAAAAATATGGGAGCAAATATACATCCTGCTTTATTCTGCTGGTGACTGGGAAAGTGTGAGAGCATTGTCCATCATCCAGAACCCATGCAAACATGCTGTTATGAAACTGGTGTACAATACAGGTGAATTTCTCTGGGCAACCAAATTTCACTATGATCTTCCACAAATAGTCATGACTGACAGTATCAAAGGCCTTGGTAAGATCAGTGAACATTGTGTACATACCTCTGTTCTGCTCCTAGCATTTCTCCTGGAGTCGGGCAGCAGACACCATGTTAACTGTTCCTCAACAGTGGCTTTCTGAAGCCATGGGGTCTCAGGCAGATGATCATCTTCTAACCAATTGAGGAGAAGTGTGGTAAGAATCTTGCTGGCAGTGTCTAAGAGAGAGACCCATTTGTGATTGTTACAGGACAACCTATTTCCTTTTCCTTTATAGAGATGGACAATGGAGGCACCCTTGTTCTCCTGGGGGATAACTTCCTCTTGACGTGTAAGCTGGAAGATTTCCATCAGCTTTTATATGAGCAATAGACCATCAACCTTGCAGGTTGTTTGATTAGTTGTTTTTTTTGTCCTTTGTGCTTTAACATGACCAAAATGTCATCACTGTATGGAAGTCAAGGTACATTGTGTACTCCTGTGGCTGCAGAGCAATATGAGCTTGAAAGACTCTACCACAGGTCATATGAACATTTGGAGTGGAGATTCCTCTAACTTCTTTGTTGGAATAGAATCAACACCAGGTGTTTTGCCATACAAGAGGAGCCTAATGGCTTTCAAAATTTCTTCCTCAGCAGGAAGTTTGGCTGGAGAGGGATTGACTTCAGCTTGAGGTATACAGTCAGTGGCTTCAGCATTGGTTGACAGTGATCTGTTAAGAACATTATAGAATTATTCAGCCCATCTCTGAAGGATCATCAATGTGACTCCATCAGCACAGAGCAGTTGAGATGCACTACAGGTTTTTGGCCTGTAAATAGCCTTTGGGGCATCATAAAAGCACTTTAGATTATTACTATCAGTATAAAACTGAATATCATCTATCTTCCTCCTGAGCCAAGAACCCTGCATCTCTCTAAGCTTTACTTGCATTTTACTTTTGATGGAGTTAATTGCTGCCTTACTAGAGACAAATTTTCCTGCTGATAAACCCTATGGAGTTCCCATTTTTCATTTAGTAGCTTCTGAATCACCCTCATCATTTTCATCAAACCAATCCTGATATTTGCAAGTGTTCTGGCCCACATGAGCAAATGTAGTACTGTGCACCAGATGTCTGAAAGTTGCCCATTCCTTTTCTTTTATACAGTTGCCAACTTTGTTGGCTCAGTTTTCCCTCCATGTTAGCAATAAAGTATTGACACAAGGACAAGCATTCTGGTTTGTTGCCTTAGAGTCTTCTGATAGTCTTCTTGTCTTGAGACCTCTGCTTTTGTTGAATACAAGTGTTTGGCTTGAAGAGGATAAATCTATATGATTTGTCCAGTGCTCTGTGCTATGGATCACCTTCGTCACTCTCATGTCTTGTCTGTCTTTTCTCCTTACTATTACATAGTCTGTTAAATTCCAGTATTTGCTGTAAGGGTGCATCTGTGGCATTTTATTGAATTTAGGCAAGTGGAAGATAGTGTTCGTGATGAGGTCATGAGATGCACAAATCTTCAGTAATAAGTGACCATTGGTGTTGCTGTTTCCAATTCTATTCCTCCCAAAGACTCCCTGCCACATCTGATAATCTATGCCTCCTCTGGAATTAAAGTTATCCACGCTTGGCCTCTTTTGGCACATTGCTCATGAGGGTCTCCAGGGCTTCATAAATTTTTCCTTTGACCTCATCAGAATTCACCATGGTGAGAAAATACACACTTATGATGGTGGTGTCGTGCTTTCTTGCAAGTGCCAATCACATTGTCATGAACCTGACATTTACTTCTTTTGGCAGGCATACAAGCTTGTTGACTAGATTAGATTTGATTACAGCACATACACCAGCTTCGTGGAGCTCCTCATCACGACAGATACTCCAGAAAGTGTGTAACCAGTTCTGACTTCAGTAAGCTGGTCTTCATTTGACTGCCTTGCTTCATTCGTAGCTGCTATTTGGATTCACTGAAGTCAATTCCTGGTGCCCTATATCTCTCAAGTAGGGTGTATGGGGTGTTCAGAGAGAACTACTACCTCTGATGTGAGGGCTGGTGTCCACATGCCACCCAACTCTCCCCTGTGATTCCAAGAAGCTATAAAATGCGCAGTGACTATACTCTGTTAAACTATCTTGGCAGATGGGCTAAACCAGGTTGAGGATAACCAACAGGCCTCAAACCCATCAGTGAGTTAGGGGGGTCTGACATTTTGTGTTGTCAAAGATTGCAATCATTCCAATCATTCCATTGATGGTGAGTGGAATCATCTTTACAAAAGTTTTTGTATATCATTTTTTGTTTGACCACAGGGTGGGAACTTTGCTTGATACAGCATGCAGGCCAAGGTTAGGTGAAACAGACAATTTTTAGGGCTCCTCTTCTAGACCTTTCCTTATGCTTGGAGGTGAGAAATGAAATCCTTAAAAAGACTTCTTAGATACTTGGGGGCTCCTGAATCCCACTACTGCTTCAGTCCAGTGAGAAAATGATCCTGTGGCCTGGGCTGCCTGTGTAGAGGAATGTGACTACAGCTCTCATTGTATCCATAGCTGCTGTTTCATCAGTAGACTGTTGTCACAGGAATTCAAGATACCTAAAGGCATAAAAATGAAACATAGTAAAATACCTGAATAGCAAAACAATAAAATAATGAAATGGTAAAATGGTAATTGGTAATGTCTTTTGACTAGCATATAAACTGGATTTAAATGAGGCAGAGTTCTATGAAGTCTTCAGCCTCACCCCTTCTTTCAGAATCATCAAAGTCCAGTGGCAAGACAAATGTCAGGATGACTGACAGTGGCCTGGGAAGCAGTGGATGGCCTTAGCATATTCAGTGTCTGACCAAGCTCTAAGCTCTCTACAGTGCCACCTTTATGACCTGTTGGAACAAATTGTTCACATCCATCTATTCTGCTGGAAAAGTCTTCCCATGCTTTTGCTAGATGCCCCCCTAACTCTAGATACCCCCCTAACTCACTGATGGGTTTGAGGCCTGTTGGTTATCCTCAACCTGGTTTAGCCCATCTGCCAAGATGGTTTAACAGAGTATAGCCACTGCACATTTTATAGCTTCTTGGAATCACAGGGGAGAGTTGGGTGGCATGTGGACACCAGCCCTCACATCAGAGGTAGTAGTTCTCTCTGAACACCCCATACACCCCACTTGAGAGATATAGGGCACCAGGAATTGACTTCAGTGAATTATAAATACAAAAGGAAAAAACACAGAGTTAGACATTTGGGTATTTGCACATGTAAAATCAGAAGAAATAGGCATCTCAGCTCTTGGGACCAGCCACCCCCTCCTCTTTCTTCTTCCCTGCATCCCTGGTGACTCCAGAGCAGCAATGGAGACTCGTGGACTGTGGCCCATCAACGGCCCAGCCAGGATACAAAATCCAAATGTATTTTTGCACAAACAATGTGATGGACAGCAAGAAAGATGAGTCTTCTGTTCCTGTTGTGAAGATTTCTGACAGTGTTCCAGAGCCAGGATAACGAAAAGGAAAATGAAAATAACAACTTGTTGAATATTACAGAGGGCATGAAAGTTGAATTAAGTGTACCAAACATGTTACAGGACACACAAATTCATACAACCAAGACACAAAGGAAGGAGAAAGTTAAAAATTTGGAGAAGACAAGTAGTGTGAGTCAGAAAGCTGTAAAAGATTCTTCACCTGAAAGTCACCAGTCACTGACTCCTGAATTACTGGCTGCTGCAACTCTTGTTGCAGATTCTCTTCCTTTTTGACAAACAATCAGTCAAATCAGAGTTGCTGGATCAATTGAGGAAACATGAGAAAGACTTCAGAGTACGCCAAGGAAAAGAAACAGTTAAAATAAGTGACATAATTTCAGATATGAAAATTGCCAAGTCATCTACATCTTGAATTTATGCCAGGCCGGACCATCAGATTCAGTTTGATGAAGAACATGGAGTTTTGTCTGTAAAAGAGTTGTTGGAACATGATTCTAGGGAATGGAAAGGATTATTCCTGGGAAGGAGACATAATGTTTTCCCTGTGGCTGAAACAGCTCCTGAAGAGGCACCTGAAACAAAGACATCACCAACACTTTGGAATGTGGAATTTGCTAAACACTTAGCCAAAGTATAACAACAACTTCCCCAGAATGCTTTTGAAGAGATGATCCAGTGGACAAAAGAGGCAAAACTGTGGACGTTCCCAACTAACGATGAAGCTGGTATTGATGATGGTGCTGCTTTTCATGAACATATGTTCTTGAATAAATACCTAGAATATTTTCCAAAGCAGTTACTTGTGAACTCTCAAAAAAAAAACCATTTGTAACTGTTAAAGAAAAAATTGAGCATATAGAATGGTTTGGGAATTATTTCAATGAAAAACTAATATTCTTGAAGAAAATAGCATTCAATTCAACCGAAACCATGGAAATTTTTTTTTGGAGATGGACACTATTACAGACTATATAGAAATTTTACTTCCCCCCTCATATTAATTTTTGGTGAATAATTATTATAATTAATGTGCATTACAAAAACATTAAATTGTTTAAGAGATTAGCCATGGTGACTAAAAAATAAAAAAAAAAATCAGAGGCAATAATCCTAATGGTAGAGGTGGCTTATTCTGTATGTAAAATAAACCATATCCCTAAAGTCTATCTTTACGGATATGGTTAAGCTATCTTATGGCTAAAGATCATACTAGACAAGTTCACAGCAAAGATGAAAAATGAAGAGCTATAGCAGGACTGACAGTGTAGATGAGGATGCAGTGAGGCTCTCACCTCAGGCAACTATGGAGCCTAAGAATAATTTTTTAAGTACTCTTCATAGAGTCTATCATTTTTGCATTTCTGCCCCAGCCAAGTTACTGTTATCTGTATTCGAAGTCCAGGCTGATCTCACTTTTTTCTTAAAAAGAGGATTAAAGGGACTTGAGAGATTCTTCTTTATTACACAGATTAACAAAGCTAGTGATGTTCTTTTAAGAAAACAAAACAAAAGCCAGTAGAAGAGCTCCAGTGTTAAAACAGAGAATGAAAGGGCACTGAAGGGGCAAAAGGAAATTCTGACCTATCTCAGGAGGTAGGCAGGTGAGATAGTGTGACACAGAGGAGAAAGGAAAGAAGGACCATACAACATTTGGAGTTAAGTAAGAGATAGGAGGCTTTTTCTCTGATGAAGAGGGAGCCAGACATAGAAGGAAGAGGAAATGATAATGTGGATCCATGAATGATGGATCAATCATTGTCTCATAAAGACCACAAAAAGAGACAAGTAAGTAGTGATAGTTAGTGACTCCCTCCTCAGGGGTACTGAAATAGTTATTCGCTGACATGATAATAACAACAAGGTCTCCTTCTTTCTTGGATCATGTTGGCTACTCAGTAAACATTTATTAGATATATACAGTGTGACAGAAAGCACGCTAAAGAGAACCTCCAAGACTTGTCAACCAGTCCACTGCTACCTCTGTCACATGATTCATTTAGATACCAACGATACTGCTAAAAGGCATTGCTAAATAGACTTATAACATAAGTTTGTATGATCAGTGATCATGGTAACTGGAAGAGGTGCTACAGGAGTGTAGATGGGAAGAGATTATTCCAATTTGTAAGGAGAGATTTAAATTGGCTAAAATAGGCCAGCAGATTTAACTTTGATCCCTGTTTTAAAAAGAGAAAATACTGGGTGGCTGGGGCAATCTAGAAAAAGAATCCATGATCAACAAAAAGGGAGTCATACTTTACCAGGAAAATGCACACCAAACTAAGCATATTTTCTTTCTTTAAACAGTCTAACTAAATGAGTGGATCTAAAATCCTATAGGTAGTAGTTTGCCCCTATTTAGTGAAATGCTTGACAGTTTCTTATTTTATTCTTTTAGATAAGATGGAGAGATTGGATCTAGATTGGTATATGATGAGTTGGATACATAACTGGTTGAATGACTGGATCCAAAAAATAATTGTTAATGTTTCAACTAGGAAGGAGGTCTCTAATGGAGAGCCTCAGTGATCCAGACTTGATCAGGTTCTTTCACATTTTAACACGAGTTTTGTGAAGACATGCTTTTTTTTTTTTAATTATTTCTTTTTTCTTTAAACAAATACTTTATTAACTTCTGTTTTACATCATTCATTTCCGCCAGATTTTGAGTTACAATCATTTTCCCCCCATTATTCCCCTACCCAACCTCCCAGAATGGCAGTCCCACAAGATATCGCTTCCTCCAATCTGCTCTCTCCCATACCTTCTCCCATACCCCCATCGACTTTTCCATTAGAGGAAGGTGAATCTTTGTGTCCCAATGCCTGCACATCTTATCTCCCAATTACAAGCAAAAGAGTATTAATAATAGTATTTATATATATTTGAAACATTTAATGTTACGACCTCGAATTTCAGATCCATTTCCTTCCTCCCTTGTCACCCATTCCCTCTTGGGAGATAAGTAATTCAGTATATGTTGTACATGTCTAGCTATGCAAAACATTATCATAGTAGATATATTGTACAAGGCTGCTTATAATTCCCTCCCACTCATCCCCACCCCCACCTGGTCCATTCCCTACATGATCCTGTCCCTCTTCTATAGTGGGTACTTCCAACCTCCCCTCACCCCAAGGATGCCCTCCCATCCATCATCCCTCCTCTCATCCCCCTTCCCCTATCCTGCTGCAGGTTGAGATATCCCATTTAGTATGTATGTCATTTTCTCCCTGAACCAAATTCAATGTGAATGTGGTTTTGCCTTTTTAGCCTTCCTTATTCTCCCCCTCCTTTGCACCCACTTCCCCTACATGAGATAGTTTACCCTACCATGTCTCTCCCCATCTCCTCTTGCCACTTTCCTCTCTCACCTCATAATTTCATCCCTTGAGTACTCTCCCTTCCCAACAAAATCAACCTATGCCCTCTATCCATATATAACTGTAACCATATACACACACATTCACATATGTATTCATATGACCACACCCCTTCTTCCATTATTTTCATAGTGAGAAAGATATCATCAGTCACAGTTATTGCTTTTCCATATAGGAATGTAAATAGTTCAACTTTGATAAGTTCCTTTTGATTTCTTTTCCCTGATTACCTTCTCAGGCATCTCTTCCTTCTTGTGTCTGGATGTCAAATTTTCTATTCAACTCTGGTTTTTTCCTCAAGAATGCTTGAAAGTCCTCTATTCCACTGAATGACCATATTTTCCCCTGAAACAAAATACTCAGTTTTGCTGGGTAGGTAACCCTTGGGTTCATTCCCAGTTCTTTTGCCCTCTGGAATATCATATTCCATGCCCTTCGATCCCTCAGTGTAGAAGCTGCCAGGTCCTGGGCTATTCTGATTGTGTTTCCACAATATTGAAATTGTTTCTTCCTGGCTGCTTGTAGTATTTTCTCCTTGATCTGGGGATTCTGGAACCTGGCTATAATATTCCTGGGAGTTTTCTTTTTGGGATCTTTTTCAGGAGGTGATCTGTGGATTCTTTCAACCTCTATTTTTGCCCTCTGGATCTAAAACATCAGGGCAGTTTTCCTTGAGAATTTCTTGAAGGGTGATTTCTAGGTTCTTTCTTTGATCATGGCTTTCAGGTAGTCCAATAATTTTTAAATTGTCTCTCCTGGATCTATTTTCCAGGTCAGTGGTTTTTCCCATGAGATATTTCACATTGCCTTCTAATCTTTCGTTTGTTTGGATCTGCTTAACAGCATCTTGATTTCTCATAAAGTCACTAGCTTCCATTTGCTCCAGTCTAACTCTGAAGGAATGAATCTCCTCAGTGAACTTTTGAGATTCTTTTTCCATCTGGCAAATTCGACTTTTTAAGGCATTCTTCTCCTCATTGCCCTTTTGGGCCTCCTTTGCCATTTGAGTTAGTCTATTTTTTAAGGTGTTGTTTTCCTCAGTCAGGCTGTTGACCCTCATTTCATACTTTTCCTGCATCCTTCTCATTTCTCTTTCTAATTTTTCCTCCACTTCTCTTATTTGATTTTTAAAGTCCTTCTTAAGGTCCTCTATGGCCTGCAACCTGCTCATGTTTTCCCCTGGGGCTTTTGGAGCAGGACTTCTGACCTCACAGTCCTTTTCCCGCTCTATGCCCCCAAAATAGGAGTCTAGGGTTGCATTTTTCTGTTTCCTTTGCCTTGGCATGTTGCCACTTAATTGCTTGACTTTTGGGCTTGTTGCCACACTATGGCTTTAAGGCCAGATAGAGGAATTTTCGTCCCGAACGTGTGGGGGCAACTTCCGTTTCTGGCAAGCTGTAAACCCACCCACAACTTCCACCCTAGATCACAATCCAGATCCAGGGAGGTTAAAGCAAGAGCGATTACCCCCCAAGACTGATCGCTGGATCTCCCCACGATTTGTAGGCTGGGAGCCGGAAATGCCTCTGAAAACTACACAGTGGCCTGTCTCCTCAGCAGCTTCTAGCCCCCAGGGGAGGGAGCTGACGCATTCCCCAAATACAGGTCCCAAAGTCCATAGGACACTAACCTCTTACTTTGTCCTAGGCAAGTCTATGTTGATAATTCTGGCGTCTCCACAGTTCCTGGTGTTCTGGGGTTCCTCCAGCCGGCTGCTGGCCCTGCCGCCCTGGGGCTAAAACCTCGGCTCAGGTGGACCTGGGCTCGGCTCGGCTCCTGCGCTCTGCGCGCTGCCGGCTCCCAGACCACTGCGCTGGTCCTTCCTGCAGGGTGCTGGGCTGTCCTCAGCGGGAGGTTAGCTTCTCTGTGTCGTTCTGTGGGTGCTGGCGCTCCAGAAGATTTTCAGAGTCCTTTTTTACATAGTTTGTGGAGAATCTCGAAGACATGCTTTTTAAAAAATCACTTCCTACTTAGAAGATGATAGATCTTTGGATAGAAATAATTCATCAAAAGGTACTGTGAATTTCAGTAAATGGCAAGGTTAATATGAGTAGACTGTGATGGTGGCTAAATGATGATAACAGATACGATGGCTAAAAAGTTAATGCAATTTTAAAGTGCATTGAGTAATAGTGTCCATGATCAGAAAGAATATAGTCACAATAGTTTGTTCCTAATTAGATCAAATTTGGAGGGTTTTTGTTTGTTGGTTTAGTTATGGAAGTCACATTTTAAGAATATTGATTAGCTTGTGAATTTCCAGGGAATAGCTTAAAGTTTATGTAACAAGAATATTGGTTGAAGGGATTGGAAAGGGATGGTTTAGAGAAGACATAGTGAAGACATAATAGCTATCTTCTCTTTCAATCATATATCAACAGACTGTGCTAGGTGCTATGGATACAGCTATAAAGAATAAAACAATCCCTACTTTCAAAGAGCTGAAATTCTAATGGGCTGTCATGTGGACAAGTTTTTGTTTCCTCTTCAAGTGTTGGTGCTGGAGTCAGAAAGACCTGAGTTCAAATTTGAACTCAGACACTAGATGTTGTGACCCTGGGCAAGTAACCTTGTCTGACTCAGTTTCCTCATGTGTAAAATGGAGGTAATCCCATCACCTACCTTGAAGGGTTTTTGTGAGGATCAAATGAAGTAATGTTTGTAAAGTACAGTGCCTGGAACAGAGCAAGCACAATATAAATGTTTATTATCAGCATTTTTATTACTGTCTAGAAGGAATAGGTGAAAGTTGTGGAGTGGCAGATTTAGTCTTGATAATGATGAAAAATCCTAAATATTTATGGCTATCTTAAAGTGTAATCAGCTGCCCATGAAAGTAATAGGTGCTCCTTCACCAGAGATTTTCAAGCTGAACCACTTCTCAGGTATGTTGAGAGGGAATTGTTAATCAAGTATTGGTTAGACTATTTGGTCACTGATGTTCCTTCACACTATGACATTCTGTTATTCTGTGACTTATATTTCTGTTATCACTTAATGCTTAATTAGAGCAGTGCCTGCCAAATGATAGGTGCTTAATGCTTGATAATGGACTGACAAGCAGTCCTTAAACAGGTATTTATTAAGTACACACTAGTTGGTAGGCATTTGATAGGAAGTGAAGATATAAGTGCAAAGAATGTAATATTCCTTACTTGGAAGGAGTTCCCTTTCTAAAGGTGCAGGCAAGTGCAAATGTAAATATATACAGCATAAAGAGAAATACAAGAGAGTTTAGGAGGGAGAGCAGTAACAATGCTTTGTTTGGAAGGCAATCACTTGTATGTTTTAAATTAGATGTTATATATATAATGTGTTTCTTTTCATACTATTTGGATTTTACAAGAAGTACCCAGGATTAGTCAGCATTTCATCATAATGACATTAATTATCAAGGTGCAGTGTTTGCTACCCAAGGTAACAAATGATGCTTTCAGAATAGAAGTGTAATCAAACTTCTGTTAATGAATTTACTAATTGTTAGCACATTAACCAGTGTTTGGTGTTGCCCATTATACACACCCACACCCACACACTCTGCCTGTGTGTATGCATAAACAAAAATATGGCTTCTAAAGGAAAGGCACTATCTAAATCTGTATAAAACTTTATAATCAGAAGAGTCTACTACTAATGGCAAAGAGCTACCATCAGCATAACTGAAGACATGGATGTTCTGATATACACTTCTTACACTGTATACCTATTAGAGATATCCCTTGATTTGTTGCTATAATTTGCTGCTGTTTGCAAGACCTGGCACATTAGACCTAAGATCAGGCTTTTTAAAAAAGGTGTCTCCCTTCGTTACTGCACTGACCTTAGCCATAACTACTCAAGCATCTTTTTTCTCTTTTTAGCCATTCAGAGCTCTGCTTTTTTCAGTAGGGTGAAAGAATGCAAGCTTATGCAGATACAAAATGAATATAAAATATCTAATCAATTTGACTCAAGTCAACAAATCAGTAAGCATTTTAAAAATATTTTATTGATATCTTTTGTTTTCATATCACTGTTATTTCTAAAAACAGCCTTCCTTCCATTGGATGAGCCATTCTTTGTCAGAAGAACAAATAATGAAAAAGAATGAAGACTCAATACAGCAAAACTGATTAGCACGTTAAATAAGTTTGTCACTTTATGCAGCATACAAAACTACCACCTCTGCAAGAGAGCTACATTTTCTCATGTCTTCTGGAGAGTCAAGTTTGGTCTTTAGAATTCAGCTTCCTTTTTTATCTCTTTCACATAATTCTTTCTATTTATGTTGTTCCAGTTATTATATGTATTGTTTTTGAGGGTTTACCTATTTAACTCTTTTTTTCCTTAATCAATCAAACATATACCGTTTACCTAGTTCAGGAAAAAAAAACATATATCGTTTACCTAGTTCAGCACCCCGAACTTCAGAGTATATAGACAGAAGTTACAAGACAGAGAAAGAGATCAAGCAGACAGGCTTCCAAACTGTCCAACCATTATATCCATACTAAGTCACAGTTACCAGAGAGGGAAGCATCAACATCTGGGTTTTCAAAGCCAGGGGGGGCTCTCAACAGCTGCCCAGTCTCATCTGGTTAAGTCACACAACACTTCTCAAAGTGAGCCCCTATTTATTTAACTATTAACCAATTCATATAAGTCCTCCCATGCTTCTCCAAATTTTTCATATTAATCTTTTCTTGTGGTAAAATTATGTTCTGTTACATTCAGATATGGTATTTCTTTAGCCATTGTCAGTTAATAGGCTTTTATTTTCACAAACATTTATTAAGTGCTAATTCTGTGCCAAGAATAGTTCTAGATGGTTTTTGTCCTCAAGGAGGAATCAAGGCTATATGTGAAGGTCAGTTAAATCACTACATGTGAAGTGGCCCTTGAGCTGAGCATTGAAAGGAAGCTTCTAAGATCAGAGTTGAGAAGGGAGAACATTCCAGATGTGATGGGCAACCTTTATATAGGCATAGATGGAGATTGATTGTTATGTTCAAGGAACATTAAGTAGACCAATTTGCCTAGAACTTGGAGCATATGAGAGGAAGTAATATGTCATCAGCCCAGAAAAGTAGAATAAAGTCAGACTGTGAAGATCTTTAAATACCAAACAAAGGAGTTGCATTTTAATCAAAAGGCAGTAGTCAGCCATATGAAGCTTCATTAGTAGAGAATTTACATGGTAAGATTTATGCTTTAGGCTAGGGGGAAAAAACAGAAAGCAAAAGGGAAATAGAATCCATTGAATTCTTCCATCCAAGACTTTCATCATTTGGTGACCTGGGCTCACTTCCTCCTTCTGACACATACTGGCTATGTGACCTCTTGCTATCCCAAACAGCTCTTTAAGACTAAATGGCAGAATAGTTGCCAATTTGCATTATAGAAATTGTCATTTTCCTGAATAAGAGTTCTCTTTACCAGTGACTCAAATGATCAGTCCCTCCTTCCCCATACCCAAAAGAATATATTTGTATGAGATATGTCTGTATATGTGTATGTGTATATGTGTGAATATACATTTGTGGGTTTTTTAATCATGTCTGTGGCTTTATATGTGTCTTCCAGTATAGAAAAGTGTGTGTGCATGTGCTTGTACATGTTTTTGTATATAGATAACTCAACCTGTGATTTCATCAGTGATATTACTCTTAATGTAGAAACTTCCTCCACCAATGCAGATCAGTAATTTTTCTATTACTTACAGACTTAAGAGTATTTCCAGAGCAAGTTATTTAACTGAGTACTGCAGTAGTTAGTACCTTAGAGAATTAGGCAACTCTCCACGTCTGAGGCTAGATTCAGGAGCAGGCACAGCTCAGCATCCTTAACTAGAGTAATGAAATCAGAAGTCTAGTGAACATATGAGTGTGTGTAACATATTATACATAAATACAAACACATACTGAAGTGACATAGTATACTGAATAGAGAGCTGGCCTCAAAGCCATGAAAACCAGGGTTCAAGTCCTGCTTCTGACACATACTGGCTATGTGACCCTAGTGAGTCAGTCAGTAAACATTTACTAAGCTCTTACTCTGGGCCAAGTGCTGTACTAAGCATAAGGATACAATGGAAAGTAAAAATAATCCTTCCCTCAAGGGGTTTGTAATCTAATGGGCAAGACAAGATATAAGTAAGTAACACAATATACAGTATGGATGGAAGGTAACCTCAGAGGGGAAAGGTGTAGAGCCTGTGGGGACTTGGAAAGGCCTCTTGCAGAAAATGAACTAATAAGGGCCTATAGTCGGGCTGTAGCTGTGCAAGTAGAGAGAAAGGAACATATACAAGAGATGTTGTGAAAGTATGTTAGTGACCTAAGCAACTTTTATAAATCTATAAGATACAGGAAAGCACTAACCTGCATTGATAGAGGGATATTCCTCACCTAGGAATTTACTGTATCATTGAAAATATAGGTACAACACAGAAAGACACATACATATATGCTACAAGTCCAATCTGTATACATAGATAGCATATCTGTTAGCTATCCAGTGCACACTCACACATAAAACAGGTGTAACACATGCATATATGTAACATGTATGTTGCACATCCAGTACATATGCATACACACATGTAACTATATAAGTCCAATCCATATACATACTCTTTATCTCTCTCTCTCTCTCTCTCTCTCTTTCTCTCTCTCTCTCTCTCTCTCTCTCTTTCTCTCCATAATGAATCTATTTTTTGTTAAGCAAAGATATCTGAAGTATTAAACAAGCTCATTTGTAACAAGAGAATAGTTTTCAGCAGATTAGATTTTTGTATTACAGTTTAAAGTATGGACAAATGGATTATGAGAGAAAGATGATTCATGATCATAAAACAGTTGTTATAGAACATAGTAAGAGGAAAAAAAGGTTGAAAAGGATAGCAATAGAGGGGAACATGTAGGAATACACAGTAAAGAACAAAACAAGTTTAATTTCTTTTGAGTTAGGTAGGCAGCTAGGATGGTAATTTAGGTAGGAGAAGTTTGATGGAATCAGACAGTTTGACAGAAATATTATGGAAAAGAATTTAAAACTGACAGCACTAGAGGTCCATTTCAGGTCCTAAATTTCCACATCCTTGTTAAATGGGCCTAACCAATAAAGCAAAATAGACTACATAGTATTGAGAAAATAAAAATTGATTCTAGTTTGTATCACTGCTGATATTTTGTATAACTTCCTGTCATATTTGTCTTTGAATTAAATTCAGATGTTCATAGGTTCACAAGTTCAGTCTTTCTCTCTGAATTAAATTTCAGTTTTCCTATAAATTAAAAGAAACCTTTTATCTTTATACCACTAGCTGTCCTTGTACAATTAGAGGAAATCTATTAACTATATAACATTAGATATTCTTACAGGTAGATGAAGTAAATCAGAATTTCCTAGCAACAAGACAGGAAGAGGGGTTGTTGCTAGCCCCTCCTTCCTGAATTCCAACCAGTCATATTGTCATTCATGTCTATGATACTTCTGACCTTGTAAACAATGGTAATTTCATCCCTATCTGTGATTCTGCTTCTACTTTTTAGATGCTCCCCCCTTTTGTCTGTAAACATGATATTTCAGCACTCATAGCTTGCTCAGGAGGCTGAGACCATGTTTATTGGTATTGACTTTGCTAATAAATTGACTGTGATCAGGAACTTGTTTCTCAGTTTACCTTACTTTCAGTTGCATCCGTATGCATAAAAAGGTTATAGTTAAAATGTGTGCTGTTATATGTAATTATTCTTTACCATGTTTACATGATAACAGCAATATTTATACACTGATAACTATCAATTTTATTTTTCATTTGTTAAAGGTCATTTTAATCTTAAAACTTTTTCCTATCCATTTTTGCACTTTCTCCTTTTTTTCTTCCCTATGCTTTTATCCTTCCTTCCCCTACATATGCTTTTAAAACTCACTACCCAAACCAGCACCTTAAAATGTTCTCCAGTATGGGAAGTTTGAGAATATTGGAGAAATAATAAGTAAAATCCACCTTCCTCCTTCATACTGTATATCTGAATTCTGGTTAAGAGCTTCATCCTCTAATACTTTTAATTCTAATCCTTGTAGAGTCTGAATTCATTGCTTCCATTAAAAGAATGGATCTCCTTAATGATAAAAAGCAGTGACCCAGTGTAGCGGCAAGCACCCCAATATCCCCAGGGTGACTGCCAACACAGGTTCTTAGATCTGCTTTTCAAAAGGAAAGCAACTCAAAATGGGTTAACAAGCTTACTTTAATCAAACAAACACACATTACCTAGTTCAGGGGAAAAAGGTCAGCACCCCAAACTTCAGAGTTACAGAACTTACAGATCAAACAGACAGGCTTCCAAACTGTCCTACCATTATATCAATACCAAATCACAGTTACCAGAGAGGGAAGCATCAACATCTGGGTTTTCAAAGCCGGGGGGCTCTCAACAACGGCTTCCCAGAGTCTCACCTGGTCAAGTCACACAACACTTCTCAAAGTGAGCCCCAAAGCAAAGCCCCCCATCAGAGCCTACATAGCCTTCTCCTGGCTCAAAGATTGTAACAACCTCCTTGACCCACTGCCCAATCATACAGCATCAAGGTGTGGTCATTCCTGAAAACCAAGCCTCCCACCACAGGCTCCATGTGACCACATTCAGCCTATTAGGAGGCAGAGCATATTTTCAAGTCAAGGAAGGTTTTCAGAGTCTCTTAAAGCCAATCAAAGTCTCTTAAGCCAATCAAAGGGCCTAGGGGCAGGGAAGATCTTTAAATCTGCATTTCCATTACACCCAGATAGCACATAGCACATAGCACAATGGATTAATATGGTGACTTTGTGACTTTCAAGCTTTACTTTCAAATCTGACTGCTAAATTTGATCACTTCAATAGTCAATTAATAAGATCAACATGGCAAAGGAAAGGCAGGGACTCTTCTGAGCTCTTCCCCAAATCCTTCTGGATACCTTTAATTAATGCCCCAAAACAAATTCCACGTGGAAAAACACAAGAAAGGATGAAGTGAAAAATTTTCCAGCCCAAGACAACTTAGAAGGTCATCAGGAAAGGTCTGTTGTACCAGGCTGGCAGTAGTGCACAGTTCAGTGCAGGCTGTGCTGGCAGTGGTGGTTTCTAGACCCAGTAAGGGGGTCAGACAACTGATCAGAAAGAGATTGCAGATGTCTTTTGCTGGCACCAGGGGCAGAACTGTTGACCATACACGGCTCTGGGTCACAGTCCTGAATCTCAGTCCCAAGGTGAGGAGGAGCACTAGCACACCAGAGCTTGTAGCCACAGTGGAATGGGAATCCTCATCACATTTCCTGGGTGGAAAAGATTGCCTTTTGTTCTCTCAAAGACAGTGCACAATAAAGTAGAGTAGTATACATACCTCCCCTTAGATCATGCCACCTTGTAAGAACTAAAAACTTAAAGGTCCCCAGAATTACCTCTGAAAACAGCTGCACAAAAAACCTGAAGGTTGGGACAGTGCCCCTTCCACTCTAGAAGCAGAACCCCACTTTATCATGGGGCTGAGTCAAGAAATAGGCTGAAAAGGGACCAAACAGCAGAAAAACATCCTGACTCTAGAAAGTTACTATGGTGACAAAGAATATCAAAACATAAACTCAGAATAAGAAAACAAAAGTCAAAATTTCTGCATCTAAAACTTTAAAGAAAAATGTGAACTCAGGCCATGGAAGAGCTGAAAGGGGGTTTTAAATCAAGTAAGAGAGGTAGAGGATGAACTGAGAAGAGAAATTAGAGTGATACAAGAAAATAATGGAAAAAGAGTCAATAGCTTGGCATACGAGGCACAGAAAATTACTGAAGGAAACAACACCTTAAAATATAAGACATGGTAAAGGAGGCACAAAAATTCAATGAAGAGAAGAATGCCTTGAAAAGCGTAATTGGCCAAACGGAAGCGGAGGTATAGGGTGAGGACTAATGGTGATCTCTGAAAAAAAGTAATTCCTTAAAAATTAGAATTGGGCAAGTAGAAGCTAATACCTTTGTGAAACAGCAAGAGACAATGAAACAAAGTCAAAAGAAGAAAAAATAGAAGAAAATATGAAATATCTCATTGGAAAAAAAACCTGACCTGGAAAATAGATCCAGAAGAAATAATATAAAAATTAATTGGGCTACCTGAAAACCAGGATAAAAAAAAGAGCCTAGACATGATATTTCAAGAAATTATCAAGGAAAACTTCCCTGATATTCTGGAGCCAGAGAATAAAATAGATATCAAAAGAATCCACTGGTCATGTCCTGAAAGAGTCCCAAAGTGAAAACTCCCAGGAATATTGTAGCTAAATCCCAGAGCTCCCAGATCAAGGAAAAAATATCATAAGCAGCCAAAAAGAAACAATTCAGATGTCATGGAGCCACAGTCAAGATAACACAAGATTTAGGAGTTTGTTCCTTAAAGGATTAGAGAACTTAGAATATGATATTCTGGAGGGCAAAAGAGCTAAGATTATAACCCATAATCACCTACCCAGCAAAACTGAGTATAATCCTTCCAGGCAGAAAAAAAATGGATATTCAATAAAATAGATGACTTTCAAACATTCCTGATCAAAAGACCAGAACTTGAATAGAAAATATGACTTTCAAATATAATACTTAAAAAAGGATATAAAAGTTACTAGGAAATATAAATCATAAGGTATTCAATAAATGTAAACAGATTCCTACGTGGGAAAATGATACTTATAACTCCTAAAAACTTTCTCATTGGGGCGGCTAGGTGGTGCAGTGAATAGAGCGCCGGCCCTGGAGTCAGAAGGACCTGAGTTCGGATCCGGCCTCAGACACTTAACACACACAAACAAAAACCTAGCCGTGTGACCTTGGGCAAGTTACTTAACCCCAATTGCCCTCCAAAAAGAAAAAAAAAACTTTCTCATTATTAGGACAGTTAGAGTAAGTATACATAGAGAGCATACTAAAAAGATAAGGGTTGAGAAAGAAGACTACACTAGGTGATGGGAGAGGTAAAATGGGGTAAATTATCTGATATAAAAGAGGCCCAAAAGGGATTTGATAGTGGAGGGGAAATTGGGGGAGGGAGAACACATGAACATTAATGTCAGTGGAAATGACTCAAAGAGAGAATGAATGAATACTCAGGTAAAGAAATCTCTCTTACCATACAGGAATGTAGGAGGGGAGGGGGAATTTAAAGAAGGGAGAACAGATCAGGAGATGTAAAAGTCAGCAGCAAAACACTTGAGAATGTACAGGCTAAAAGGAGAGAGAAGGTAGGATAAACAGGGAAAATAGGATGGAGAGAAATGCATAATAATCATTATTGTGAAAAAAATTTACAAATTTCTCTGATAAAGAACTCATTTCTCAAATGTATAGAAAACTGAGTCAAAGTTATTGAAATAAGAGCCATTCCTCGATTGATAAATGGTCAAAGGATATGAACAGTCAGTTTTAAGATGAAGTAATCAAAGCTATCTATAGTGATATGAAAAAATGCTCTAAATCACTATTGATTAGAAAAATTCAAATTAAAAAAACTCTAAGCTACCACCACATAAAAATCAGATTGACTTATGTGACAGAAAAAGAAAAAAAACTTTGGGGGGATGTGGAAAAATTGGAAGGATTAATAAATGCTCTGTTGCTGAAGTTGTATGCTGATTCACCCATTCTGGAAAGCAATTTGGAACTATGCCCAAAAAACTATATACCATAAAATATGGCCAGCAATATCATTACTAGGTCTGTATCCCAAAGAGATTCAAAAATGTGTAGAAAAAATATTTATAGAGATCTTTTAATGGTGACAAAGAATTGGAAATTAAGGGGATGTCTGAAAAAGTTGTTGTATATGATGTTGTTCCTATGTATGGTTGTATATGATTGTGATGGAATCCTGTTGTGCTGTAAGAAATGACAAGCAGGATGCTCTCCAGGAAAAACTTGAAAAGACTTATATTAACTGATGCAAAGTGAAATGAATTCTCTCCTGTGAGAACCAGGAGAACATTGTACATAGGAACAACAATATTGTATGATAACCTACTGTAGATAACTTAGCTATTTTCAACAAGACAAGAGAGTTCTGAAGGACTTAGGATGAAAAGTGCTATATATATACAGAGAAAGAATTGGTGGAGCCTGAATGCAGATTGAAGATACTTTTTCTTTACTTTCTTTACTTTGTGGGGGGGGGTGTCTTTGTTTTCTTTCACATCAAGACTTATGTTGAAACGGGTTTTGCATCATTGCATATGTAAAACCTATGCCAAAATGCTTGCCTTCTCAGTTCGGGGGTGGGGAGATGGAGGATGAGAGAATTTGAAACTCAAAATTTGAAGGAAAAAAAGGTGTTAAATTGCATTTCATTTGGGGGAAAATAAAACATTAAATATTAAATTAAATACTATGAGTATAATGAATCTGGAAGTTATTACATCATATGAGCTAGTTCTGGCCTATATAGGATTTAACCAAGAACCATACTATATTCAGTAGTTCTCTAAATCCTTTCTGCAGTAAGCTATGAATGAGAAGCAGAGTTTAATGAATTGATCACTAATAATTGTTTAATTTTGTCAAGTGCTCTTATAATCATCAACATTTTGAAACATACACCATGCAAAACTCTTAACGATATGTGCTTACATTTAATTAGCATGGAAAGAACATAAATCTCATTAATCAGATCATGAGTAGCAGAATGTAAATGTTCACTTATGAAATGCCTTTTTTGGGTTGTTATATAACAAAACGTTTTTGCTGACTTAAATTCTCAGGATTATTTTAAACTGTGAATGATATTTAGATCAGCAAGGCATATTTCAGTCTAAAGAAAGCAAATCACTTTTTGCTAGAAACATGTTTGTGGAAAATTATTCATTTCCATTTTTCCTTTTGTAGATGCTAAATATACAGAGTACAGAAGAAGCTCAATATAGTTCCCATCCTCAGATGGCAGCCATGAGACCAAGGCTTCAGCCTGCAGATATTAGGCATCCAGCAATGATACAGCATGGTCAGTTGACTACCATTAACCATTCACAGTTCACTCCACAACTTGCTGTGGTGAGAAACAATGCTTCCTATAATTTACCGTCACTGCCTGGAAGCAAGTTTGCAATTCCATTGTGAGCCAGTTCAGTCCATGAAGATGAAGGTATAATACCACTAAGGTATGGTAAGACTTTCTTATGAGCTAACAAATGTTAGACATTTACAAGTTTAATTTTAGTGTCTTCCTGCCTAGATTATGATAGGCAAAAGTTGTGAGTGTAAGGGAGAGTCACAGCAAGCAATGGGAGAGAGCACATACTGAAATGACTAACCAGTTTGCTTCTCTAAAACTACTTTGCAGTCTCCAGTTAATCTTTTAAGAAACAAAACAGGAGTTGTAACATTAAAATAAATTCCATAAAGAGTCTTAAGATTTGCAGAAGGAATAATGGAAAGTTGCCTTTTAGGAAACAACTTGCTTTTTTAACCACAAAATATGATGATTCTTAAAAATATATATATATATATATATATATATATATATATATATGAATGCTTATAAAGTGAATAGAGAATTTTATAACTGGGAATCACAAAATATCAAATTCAAAAGAGACTTCAGAGGTCATCAAATCCAGTTTCTGCCTAAATAAGAAATCCCATCCAAGCTGTACCTAACAAGGACCCATCCAGAACCTACTTTAGGAGGCAGCTACTTCTACCTTAGAGAACTCTCCTTGTTCAGAAGCTTTACTTGACAAAGTCAAAAATATCTTCTGCAATTTCCACTTCTATATCTGTTCACTGGGGCCAAGCAGAATGAGTTTAATCCCTCTTCCACATGATAACCCTTCAAATACTTGAAGATCAGAAGAATTAAAGAATTCAATTATATTCCTATCAATTAAACAAGTATTTATTAATCCACTATAGGAATGGGGGACAGAAACATAACAAGGAAATAGTCCTTGTGCTCAATAAATTTGCATTTTACCAAAGGAAACAATAAATATGCAAATATATAAACAACATATGCACAAAGTAAATCCAAAATAATTGCAGAGGGACAGAAAAAGCACCAATAACCAGAAGGATCAAGGAAGGCTTCCTGTAGCAAGGGGCAGTGGAGCTGAACTTGGGATTCCAAGAAGCAGAGGTGAATGAAGTGGGATGTTTTCATCCTAAATTTTCACTTCTTTTTTTTTTTATTAAACAAATGCTTTATTAACTTCTGGTTTACATCATTCATTTCCACCAGATTTTGAGTTACAATTTTTTCCTTCATTTTTCCCCTACCCACCACCCCAGAATAGCAGTCCCACTAGATATCCCCTCATCCAATCTGCTCTCTCCCATATCTTCTCCCATACCCCCTTCAACTTTGCCATTAGGGCAAGGTGAATCTCTAAGCCCCAATGCCTGGACATCTTATGCAACATTTAATTTTAAAACTTCGATTTTCAGATCTATTCCCTTCCTCCCTTGTCACCCACTCCCTCTGAGAAGATAAGCAATTCAGTATGTGTTGTACATGTATAGCTATGCAAAACATTGCCACAGTAGATATATTGTAAAAGACTGCTTATATTTCCCTCCCACCCATCTCACCTCCCACCTGGTCCATTCCCTACTTTGATCCTGTCCCTCTTCTATAGTGGGTACTTCCAACTTCCCCTCCCCATAGAATGCCCTCCCTTCCATCATCCTCCCTCTGATCCCCCTTTCCCCTATTCTCCTGCAGGGTGAGATATCCCATTTAGTATGTATGTCATTCTCTCCCTGAGCCAAATTCAATGAGAATATGGTTTTGTCTTTTTGCCTTCCTGTTCTATCCCTTCCCTGCAGCCACTTCCCTTTGCTTCTTCTACATGAGATAGTTTACCCTACCCTGTCTCTCCCCATCTCCTCTTGCCACTTTCCTCTCTCACCTCTTAACTTCACCACTTAAGAATCATCCCTTCCCATCAAATTCAACCTGTGCCCTCTATCCATGTATACCTGTAAACATATGCCCATATACCCTTCTTCAATTATTTTCATAACGAGAAAGGTTTCATCAGTCACATTTATTGTTTTTCCCTGTAGGAATATAAATAGTTCAACTTTGATAAGTTCCTTTTGATTTCTTTTCCTTGATTACCTTCTCAAGCATCTCTTCCTTCTTGTATCTGGATGTCAAATTTTCTATTCAACTCTGGTTTTTTCCTCAAGAATGCTTGAAAGTCCTCTATTCCACTGAATGACCATATTTTCCCCTGAAACAAGATACTCAGTTTTCCTGGGTAGGTGACCCTTGGCTTCAATCCCAGCTCTTTTGCCCTCTGGAATATCATATTCCATGCCCTTTGATCCCTCAGTGTAGAAGCTGCCAAGTCCTGTGCTATTCTGATTGTGTTTCCACAATATTGAAATTGTTTCTTCCTGACTGCTTGTAATATTCTCTCCTTGATGTGGGAATTCTGGAATCGGGCTACAATATTCCTAGGAGTTTTCTTTTGGGGATCTTTTTCAGGAGGCGATTGGTGGGTTCTTTCAACTTCATTTCCCCCTCTGGGTCTAAAACATCAGGGCAATTTTCCTTGAGAATTTCTTGAAGGATGATTTCTAGGTTCTTTCTTTGACCATGGCTTTCAGGTAGTCCAATAATTTTTAAATTATCTCTCCTGGATCTATTTTCCAGGTCAATGGTTTTTCCCATGAGATATTTCACATTGCCTTCTATTCTTTCATATGTTTGGATCTGTTTAACAGCATCTTGATTTCTCATAAAATCATGAGCTTCCATTTGCTCCAGTCTAACTCTGAAGGAATGAATCTCCTCAGTGAGCTTTTGATATTCTTTTTCCATCTGGCAAATTCAGCTTTTTAAGGCATTCTTCTGCTCATTGCCTTTCTGAGCCTCTTTTGCCATTTGAATTAGTCTATTTTTTAAGGTGTTATTTTCCTCAGTCAGACTGTTGACTGTCATTTCATACTTTTCTTGCATCTTTTTCATTTCTCTTCCCAAATTTTCCCCCACTTCTCTTATCTGCTTCTTAAGGTCCTCTATGGCCTATAGCCAGCTTGTATTTTCATTTGGGGCTTTTGGTGCAGCGAGTTCTGACCTCACAGTCCTCCTCCATGCTTTGATCCTCTGTGCCCCTAAAATAGGAGTCCAGTGTTGAATTTTTCTGTTTATTTTGTTTCTTTTGCCTAGGCATGTTGCCACTTAATTACTTGATTTTGGGGCTTGTTGCCACAGTAGGACTCTGCCACCAGAAAGGACCCCAAATGTTGGGGTCTTCACAACTTCCCCAGGTTGGGTGGCCTCTGTAAAGCCTCCACCCGCTCTGGCAAATTGGATACCCACCCCAGACCCACCCCCCCCCAGACCACAATCCAGATCCAGGCAGTTTAAAGCAAGAGCGATTAACCCCCAGACTGATTGTTGGATCTCCTTACAGTTTGCAGACCAGGAGCTAGAGCCACCAGTGACACTGCAAAATGGCTTCTGTGCAGCTGTTTCTTCAGCAGCTTTTCACCCCCAGGGGAGGAAGCCACGAGTTCCCCAAATACTGGTCCCAAAGTCCATAGGGCACTAACCTCTCACTTTGTCCTAGGCATATCTGTGCTGATAAATCTGGAATCGCCACAGCTGCTGGTGTTCTGGGGTCCCTCCAGCCAGCTGCTGGTCCAGTCACCCTAGGGCTAAAACCGCGGGCCTGGGCTCAGCTCCCCAAGCACTGTGCTGTCAGTTCCCAGTGTGCTGTGCTGCCAGTTCTCAGAGCACTGCTGGCCCGGCCGCCTTGGGGCTAAAACCGCAGCTCACATGGGCCTGGGCTCCCAGAGCACTGTGCTGTCAGTTCCCAGAGTGCTGCACTGCCTGCTCTCAGAGTGCTGCGCTCACCGCTCCCTGCAGGGCTGCTGGGCTGTCCTCAGCAGGAGGTTAGCTTCTCTGTTTAGTTCTGTGGGTGCTGGGGCTCCAGAAGTTGTTCAGAGTCCCCTTTTACATTTTTTGGAAGTTGTTTGGGGCAGAGCACATTGTAAGTGCTGTTTCTACTCCGCAGTCTTGGGTCCGCCCCCCCTAAATTTTCTCTTCTTAAGGCTCAGCATTGTCAAGTCCTTCAGACAGTTCTCATGGAGTATGATCTTGTGGCCCTTTACTGTCCTGGTTGACCTCTTTTGGAAATTCCAGATTATTAAGGCCCTTCCTAAAGTAGATTCCCAGAACTTGACATAATATTCAAGCTATAGTATGACGACAGCAGAACATATCAGGATTCTTGCCTCCCCATGGATACTATGCTCTTCTTAATGCAACCTAAAATCACATTAGCTTTTTGGATCACCATATTGACTCATCTGTTGAGTCATCTTTAGCTTGTAATCCATTAAAAGCCCCCTATCTTTTTCAGGCAAACTATCTTGTGTTTTTGAAGTTAATTTTTTTTAAAGTATAATGACTGTGAATTTTATCTTGTTATTTCTAGCCTAGCATTCTACCCTGTTGTGATTGTTTTCGGGAGAAATGGGTTCCCAACTTTGTCATTCAGTGTGTTCACTATACCACCTTAGTGCCATGGGCAGCTTTGATAAGCATGCCATTTTTAGTCAATAATATAATTGGTTTTAAAAAGACTACAGTAACAAACAAAGATTCAAAGGACATTCTTCAACTAGGACCTTCTTACAGATTCATATTGGACTATTAATAATCTTTATTAAGCCATTCAACTAATCTAAATATACTGTCATCTCCAGTGCATCTTAAAATATAGGGTTACAACACACAGTTTTTTTTTTAAAGCAATTTGGGTTAAATAACTTGCTCAAGGTTACATGGCTAGTCATTATTTATGCGTGGGTGCTCATTTTCTGAGGCCGGATCTGATCTCGGGTCATCCCAATTCCGAGGCCGGCGCTCTTACTCAATGAGCCACCTAGCCGCCCCCAACCCACAGTTTAAGAAGCGCTGAAGTGGGGTTCCCAGTGGAAAAACTTAAGAAGCCCTGATCTATCCCATATCTCTCCAACAACAATGAAAGACTTTATCAAATGCTTGGCAAAAATCTTTGTTATATTTTAAGCTCTTCACATTTTCCCTCCAACGTGTCTTTGTATACCGATTTCACATTATTTTCCCTCACACATTTTATGTTGCAAAAAGGTCTATTTGCTCCTCCCCATAGACAACACTTCATTTTCTGACTCCATGGCTCTGTCCAGGCCACCCACTGTCAGAAATGTATCCCCACTTCACTCACCTCTGCTTCTTGGAGTCCTCAGTTCAGCTCCACTGCCCTTTGCTGTAGGAGGCCTTCCTTGATCCCTCCAGTCATTAGTGCTTTTTCTGTCCTTCTGTAATTATTTCGGATTTATTTTGTGCATATGTTGTTTATATATTTGCATATTAATTGTTTCCTTCAGTAAAATGCAAATTCAACAAGGACTATTTCTTAGTTATGGTTCTGTCCCCCATTCCTATGTTGGATTAATAAAAACTTGTTTAATTGATAGAAATTTAGCTGAATTCTTTAATTCCTCTAATCCACTCTTCTTGTAACCCTGTATATAAAGGAAATAAGATTGTCTAGAATGACCTGTTCTTGGTAAAGCCATGCTAGCACCTTATATTCACAGCTTCTTTTTCTAAATATTCGCGATCACTTATTGGTTATTTCTTGATGTCCTAGAATTTTCCAGAAATTGAAGTCAAGCCATAGTCTTATAATTTGAAAATTCTACTCTCTTACTTTTTTTTTTGAAAGAACATTTTCACTTTCATCAGATATCTTGCAGAAAATGAAAAATAATATGGTGCCATAGTCAATCTTATGGTATGCTACTTTATTTCATACTGTAGAAAATGCCCTATAAAATCTGCCCCAACCAATCTCATTTCTCAATACCTTCACCAATACTGTAGTAACACAACCTATCACAAACTTTCCAAATCCTGTTAGAATATCATTCTACTTGATATTGTGTTTTCACGAAACCATTTAATGATATTTAGTCATAGTAGGCCTGTATGTTTAAGGAAGTTTCTAGTTTTTCTAGCAGAGTGAACTTAATCAATACTTTTTTGAATAGCATGTTGATATTCATGATGTACTTTCTTTGATAGTCAATTCTCTAATTGCTGTTGAAGAAAAGATTAAATTAAGCAAAGCATAAGTATAAACTTTAGGATATATGATTTTAGAATATAACCTTAGATTTACAACATAAAGAAGAAAACTGTACCATTTTATAATTCCTTACTTTTCCCTGGTTGTCACTAAGAAAGGATATAGGTCAGAATGGAAGAGCACAAATCATCATGTATAATCCACAAACCAGATAATTTGATATTTGGGGATATTGACAATCCAAAGCCTTAAATTATGGATTTAGTACCTTATAGGATTATTAAACAATGTGGAAAATTCTGATGGCATCTATCCAAAAAATGTGTGTTTGAAACAAAATGAAACTCATAAGCATCTTTCCCCTCTAACCTCCCCCAGTCATGTCCAAGAATTTATTTCCTATGGATAATTCACACCCCCTTACAAAATAGCTTCACTGAAAAGTTTTACCTTTGCAGACATGGCCATGATTTGCTTTGCTTGTCTGCATAATTAGCGCAAGGAAAGTTTCTGTTGAGTTCCCAAGAATGGAAAGGGAGGAAATGACAGAAGTTCAAAGTGAAAATGATGGAAACCTGCTTCTCTTCTGAAAAGTATAAATAAAACCTTCCCAAAGGAAGAAACAAGTAGCATATTGTGATACAACAGTTACCTCCTTAAAGAGCAATTTATGCATTTCTGTTAGGTTTTTAATCTTTATACTTACTTCTGTTGAAATCATGCACATTTAACTCAAAATTAGAAAAGCACTATCATTTTACTAGTATATTTGTCCATTCTTCTCTACTAGTATAAGCATGCATTTGAATATTCTTTTTCTCTACTGACATTATCTTTTAGTTTGATCAAGTTTATGTGGTTTTCGATCCCACTTCTGTTCTCAGTTAAATTCATGCTCCTATCCTAGTTGTAGATTAAATTTTTCACTTCCATTCCTTGCTTAAAATTCCCCAGTCCAAGTCTCTGCCAAAAAAAACAACAACACGTAGGCATTCTGTTGAAAACATGTAAGCATTTTGCTGGTCAAACCGGAATTCTTCCCCTAATTGGTAACTGGGATTGATATATGTTACTGTATGATAGCCACTTTAGTCCTAAATGTAATTTAAATTAAATAATTAAATTAGAACTTGGCCATGAAGTACATGAAGAGAGAACACCCCCCCCCCATGCTGTAAGCCTTGCCTTTCCCCATGACACTTTTTCTTCTTAAGAAGTTATACATTTTAAGTAAATGATTTCATTTGAAAGGACCACCAACCTCAATTGACCTAGACAATTGTGGACAATTATGTACAATAAGTTTGTCTTTAGGGAGAAAAGAAATAGTTGTGGCAAAATGGGCACAGAGTGCCTAACATACCTTTCTTATTGTTATGAAGCTGTTTCAGTAAACCTAAGGTCATAGTATTATTACAGAAAAGGATATGGATTGAACAAAAGTAAGCCTGTGCACTAAATGCTTATTTTTTAAATCATATAATTCAGTGCTCATAATGCAGCTGATGTGTTAGGAGACAGAAAAGTTACTGGCATTAGAAGCCTGTACATCTGGCAGTGTCTTGCCTCTACCAGTTGCTAGGCTAAGGATCTTTAAAATCTGTGTGCTTCTGTTCTTTAGTAGAGCCTTACCACTTATACAAAGAAACTTGTTCAAGGGATGTACAGAGTCAAGAAAACTCAATTTTCTAAACTATGTGTGTATAGCAAGGCAGCATGGAATAGTGGCTAGAGAGCTAGTCTCAGAATCAGGAGGACTATTTTCCAAGGCCTACCTGTGACACACACTAGATGTTAGTTGTTTAACCTCTCATGCCCCAGCTAGCTCTCTCTCTCAAATGATACCATATAGGACAGTTGCTAGTCTGGAATAGTTGAGGCAGTTTCCTCACCAGGAATTCCCCCTATACAAATGAAATCACAGGTACAAACCAAAAAAGAAACAGAAATTGACAGAATTTTCACTCTTTTAGCATGGCCGTCAAAAATGCAGAGTTCTGTTTACGTCCTGATGAAGAATGAGAAGGCATGAAGATGGAAGGACAAACCTTTACTAGATGAGGATTCTTTCTGAAGCTTTAGAAACTGTTAAAGACTATTTGTTTCCCATATCAACAGAGAAAACTTCCTGTTTAGGGTTTTATCTAGATAAGTTTACTGGTATTTTTTTTGCTTTCTTTATCTCTACTACAAAGTTTAAGTCAAATATCCATTCGGCTTTTTATTTTTAGATTACTTTGTTATTATGGTAATCCTATTATTGATTCCCATGTATTTTTTCCATAGAATATACACACCTAGAATGTTAGAGATTCGAGGGGTCTGAGAAAGTATCCATATTTCAGAAAGGCTAGGATGAGCTCTTTGACTAAGGAAAAAAGTAAGTTCATTTAGTTGAAATAGTACATGTGAGAGTCTGTGAATATCAGTGCCATTAAAATGTGTTTGACTCAATCCCCAGGCAACTTTCACTATGACTATGAAACTCATAAAAAGAGATAAGGATAGTGGAGTCAGTATAGTAGGGTAATAATTTATAAAGACAATTAAAAATTATTGTTAAAGACTTGTTATGTAAGTTGTGAGGGATACAGTTATAATTTGCATGAGATATCAAGATTTTATGATCCTGGAGTGGCAAATAAAAATTCACTTAGGATTGTGCATGTGTATCTATCAGTCTAAATGAGAAAAAGCAATTTGGTTTGGAACATGCTTTAGTGGGTCCCTCTGTAATTCTCCTATGATCCTCTTCCAGATAAATGGTGGAGAGAAACAACGTGCTTCTGATATGAGAAATAAACCAAAAAGTCACAAAAAGAAGAAGGATCCTAATGAGCCTGAGAAGCCTGTGTCTGCCTATGCATTATTTTTCTGAGATACCCAGGCAGCCATCAAAAGCCAAAAGCCAAATGCTACTTTTGGTGAAGTCTCTAAAATTGTGGCCTCAATGTGGGATGGTTTAGGAGAGGAGCAGAAACAGGTAAGAAGTGTTACAAAAGGAAGTGGGCGTTAACTTGGTTGTAGAAATTGCGTAAGCTACAAAGAAATAGCTTCTAAGTGCTTTGAGTGGCTTTTTCAGGGGGTGGATATGAAAGAGAAAATGGGCTACATCAGGCCCACACTTTAGGAGATTTTCATATAATTTTATACTCCTTTATTGCTCTACTATATGTTAATTTCTTTGTTTCAAGGTTAATATAGTACAATTACTTTTGAAAAAGACTTTACATGCCTTAGCCAGGATGACATCACTCCCTCGAGTTGCTGGTGTGTTCATAAAGACTAAAAAATCCTCAGGGTGTTTTGAAAACTTCCCTTATCTCTTTTCAGCACTTACTATCTGCATGTTTGTCATTAGAACTCAGTTTTTCTGTTTGATAAATTAATCTTAAGCTAAAGGTCTTCTACTATCAACCACTCTCTAAAGACCACTCAGGTATGTTACCCAAATCCTTCTAGAACATAGTCCACATTGGGTTAAGTGGGAACATAGATGCAATTTGTTTCTTCATTTAATGCATCCCCATAGTATCACTCAATACTGTACTAGGGGAAGACCAAATGGGATAATGCTTCTCAGCCATGTCCTGAGGTGTTTTAGGAGTCCTTAGTGGATGGTGGGGAATCAGTGGGGTGATCGCCAGAGTTACTCCCATCCTTTGACTGTGACCCAGTTTTGTCCATTTTTCTAACCCTGAACACATTCACCATAATCCTTCAACGACCAGACAAATTGGCATTCATATTTAAACAAAGCAGCCACTAACAGGAAATTTATTTACAATGAAGTGGAACAAATGGGCCACTTAAATTTCGTGCTTAAAAATCTGCAGCTTGATAATTTGGGGAATATGAACATCTCCTTACTTTTACATTTGGTGCCTTTCCTCTGAGTTGATTTATAGACTACGAAATCTTTTTTCCATCAGTTTCCTAAAATCAGGTCAGGAGAAATAGAGAATCTGTGCCTGCCACCTCTTCTTAGTTTAAAAATTCCTCTGTTTTGTGAAAATAAACTCAGTTGTGGGTTTCCCTAAAGTAGAAACTGGGTTCTGAGGTCACAGAGAGGATCTCCCCTACCAGCCCTCTTTTGTTTTTTAGAGAAGTAGGAGTAGCAAATGTTGATTTAGCCACTCTGAGAGATATTCAGCCCAAAGGGGATTCTTTTGATGAATCCTTTTGTTGGCAAAGGAAGAGAGTTGTGCCACTAAGTCATAAGCTGCCATAGAGTTATATTAAAGGAGAGGAAAATACCCCATAACACAAATCTCCCAAGCATATTACTTAAGCTAAGGTCAGAGGCAATGCAGACATTGTTTAAAGAAGAAATAATTAATTGAGTAAGCTAAATACATGTGTCTCCCTACATGCTCCAAAATATTGCTCTGATTTCTAACTAAATTTCTAACTTACTAGGCAATTTTCAAAAATCAGGATGGTTATAGACAAGTAATGTACAGAGTGTCTTCAAAATGCCTCCCTAGTCTATTCTCCTATGGTATTGCTAATATAATAAAATAATGGTGTAGTAAATAGAATGCTGAACTTTGAGACAGGGAGTCTTCCGTTCAAATCCCATCTGACACCGTCACCATGGGCAAGATACTTAGCCTCTCTAACCTCAGTTTCCTCAGCTGTAAAATTAAGAGGTTGAACTTGAGATGGCCTCTAAGGTTTCTTCCACCTCTAAATGTGTGATCTTATGTTTCTTTCAGGAACTAGTCACTTTTCAATTTAAAACACAGACTAAGAAACCTCTAACTTGCTAATCTTCCTCTTTCTAATAGCAGTGCCATTTTCAATTTTGGCAGGGCTTTTAATCTTTTCTTTTTTTGAAGTGGGAAGAGGAGGAAAGGGGTGCCAGGTGGCTTGCAGGAGGTCATTTTTCCCTAAGAGGTTCATAAACCAAAAGATTTTCAATTATCTAGTTCTAACTCTACTTTTATATTCAGAATAAACCACAGCAACACTGACTTTCAGAAGGAAGTTAAGCCTTCCCAATGTAGATATTCATTAAATAAAGACATAGAGCAGTGTTAAAGGCCTCTTCATTTCTAGATAGAGAGCTGGAAAGGCTCTGAGTTGTTTTCTACATATGATTACATAGATTGCTCCACATTCTTTCTTGAACTTACTTTCTGATTCATTTTTAAATTACATATAATTAGACTGCCTTTTGTCTGTATCTTACTAAAGCTTGGTTTGGTGCATCCAATTTAAAAATAAAAATTGAACTATTGTATTACTTAGAGGGCACATGAGGTATTGTGAAGCAAAAGCCTTTGCCAGAATCGAATTGGTCACTGGGTGTCAAGTGTTACATGGGGAGAAAGAAACAGGAGGAATAAGATTTCTCATGCTTTTAGAAAAGCATCCTAAGACATGAATACTGAGACAAGGGATTAGCAGAAACTCCAATCCCTATCTCCAAATAGGAAACTGTTTTTATGTTACTGCCTACTTCACAGCACTGTTAGGGGAGGAAAGTGCTTGGTAAACTTTAAAGCACCAGGGAAATGAGAACTCCTATGACCAGCACCATCATATTGTTTTTATTTATTAAACTTTATTAAAATGGCCGAACGCTCCCTTTTCCTCCTAGCAGAGGGGCTTGCTTGAGCAGGGATGGTGAGATTTTCGTAAGGAGAAACTGAAAGGGACAATGACTCTCTTTTCCACAACTATAGAAAACACTACAAATAGGCCCAGCCTATCTTGGGGAACAGAATGAGGTCAGGGAGATGAAACCAGCTCATAATTCCTAGAAGCAGTATCCTGCATGTGGAGGACCAGGGCTCTCTTCGCAAGAGACAGCCCTCCTGGAACTTGAAAGAACTCCCAGCAGAGTAAAGGTATTTGCCTAGTTTTTACATTTCAGCATCATGTGAATTTCAACAATCCGTAAGTGTTTTTATTGGTGTATTACCACCTGTTCATTCCCTTTATGTTAACTCACCATGCCAGCATAATGTAATGTCTGTGTTCCAAACTAAATTAATTCTACTTCACTCTCATTTAATATTTAAATTGAAGAGCATATATACAGTTTTTTTAAACATTTATTTTTAAAGGAATTTCACTGGAGATTTTAGAGGCAGGCTGCTAAGCCCCCAAAATTTAAGACAAATGTGCATGTTAGAAAAGAAAGCCACATGATGCAGTTGGCACCTTGCAGGTGGCTGGTACAAGTGGGAGCCCAGCTAGGATTCAATGGACTGCAACTGTGTACAACTCCGTTATCCTGATAGTACACAATTGTGAACAGCTACAAATATAAAACACAGACTGGGAAAAATGAACCAAATTATTGATGACTTATTGGGGCCTTAGAAAATTATAATATTTGGGGTGGCTAGGTGGCGCAGTGAATAGAGCGCCAGCCCTGGAATCAGAAGGACCTGAGTTCGGAGCCGGCCTCTGACACTTAATCCACACAAACAAAAACCTAGCCTTGTAACCTTGGGCAAGTTACTTAACCCCAATTGCCCTAAAGGGGCGGCTAGGTGGCGCAGTGAGTAAGAGCGCCGGCCTCGGAGTTTGGATGACCCGAGATCAGATCCGGCCTCAGAAAATGACCACCCACGCATAAATAATGACTAGCCGTGTAACCTTGAGCAAGTTACTTAACCCCAATTGCTTTAAAAAAAAAAAAGAAAGAAAATTATAATATTTAAGAAAAACTAGCTGTTAGGGAGATTACAATTGAATGTTTTCTCATCTTTACATGAGAGCATGACTAATAGAGGTACCATCTGTTTATATCATATGTCCACTCACTGGGGAATGTGGGAGGGAAATAAAAGCCATGGAGAATGACAGGTCTTTATTTTCAGGATCTGTGGTGAGTGGAGGAGACTCTAACTCTGTCTTTCTCCCTCTGTCTCTCCATATGTGTATGTATATATGTGTGTGTACATGTATATGTATGTGTATATGCACATACACATATATGCCTCTATGTGTATATGTGTTAATATATGTGTATGTGTATGCATATATACATGTATTTTCACAGATATATGCATATATTTGTATATGCATATTATGTTTTATACACACACATAAAATATATATAAATATATTGACTTAGGTTACTGTCACTGTGAAGTTTTATGCAAAGAAGAAATTCAAAGGAAAATAGAAAGAGATCAAATCTTCTAAGGGACATAAAACTTACATATGCACATGCACACAAGCACATATACAATTCTTCCCAGACCCACTTGAAAAAATGCACCTATCAGAAATATCTTCATTTTAATACTTAAGAAAATGGTGCTGACTCTAGAATCAGAACAGAATTATGTTGGGGAGTCCAGCTGGAAGTTTTAAATGCTAATGAATTGTAATTCAATAGACAGAGCTCATTTCACTAAGCTAGTATATTGTCTTTTTTTTTTTAAGACAGCACCAGATGGAGAAAGTAAAAATAAAACAGGTTATCCATGTGATGTTCTTTGCTACTTATTTTTCACTGACTAGAAACTATAGATGGGAAAAGAGAAACTTAACTATGTCCCATTGTTTGTATTAGTCTCATTGGATTTCTAGCAACCCTTAATATCCTTTTTTTAAAAATGAAATTCTAGTTAAATCTCATGTCTAAGTATTCTTGAATTCTCTTCTGCTGTTTATCTCAATATAGATCCCATGTGCACTGGCTACTGTGAAGCTCAAACTAAGCCTATTAAGTAAGAGTCTCTCTGACTTTAAAGCAGACAAGAATGGTCCAAATATCTACAAAGGGCACTCAGGTCATTTTCACCCAAGTCAGATCAACTCTTAAATGGAAAAGGAAAGTCACTTTAAATCAGAACCAGATGTAAATGTACTAAATGAACCTTAAGTTACTAATTGGAGACACAATAAGACTATAATACATTTAGCAAATTACAAACAAAATATTCCTGTTTACATTATATTAAATGGCTTTATAACTTCAGCCAGAGAGCTAAATAAACTTGCTATTATGCTAAAGATGGAATGGAGTGCCTATTCAGAGTTTATTATATTCGAAAGGGTAAGCAATCTATGGTGTGTGTGTGTGTGTGTGTGTGTGTGTGTGTGTGTGTGTGTGTGAAAGAGAGAGAGAGAGAGAAAGAGAGAGAGAGAGAGAGAGAGAGAGAGAGAGAGAGAGAGAGAGAGAGAGAGAGAGAGAGAGAGAGATTATGATAGATTTTCCTTGTGGTAGGAAAGATAGGTTTACCTTGCATTCTTGGGCTCTAAGCACTTTCAAGCCAAGTATTTGAGTACTGTAACATATGCCTTCTCTCGTGCTGCATAATTCATATCCAGTAATATTAGCCATAGAGATTCAGCTCACTAACAACACCTTATTATTTTCTCTCAGTATTTATTTTTATGTTTGACGCCTCATGAAATTCCTGTTAATTTGTTTTTGTAAGAGCCAATCTGAAGCAAATGGGAGAAATTAAATTTCTAACTCATTCTTTCCTGCTGATGTGTCTTCTTCCTATGGTTAGAAGTGGCAAGTGTAAATAGTTAATTTGCTGCAATTATGAGCCTGTCCTGTTAAATTAGAAGCAGAACAGATATGAAGGACTAGGATTATATTTACAAGGTAGATGACATCCTCTGAGCTGACAAAATCAAATTATTTTCTTCTGTGGCAAATAAAATTAATGAAGGTAAACTGAGATACATGGCTCCAAGCAAAATCAGTTTATTAACAATGTGTATTTCTGTTAACAAAGTAGGTCAAACTGGCAACCTCAATAAAACTGCTAAATCCCAATGAGAAGGAAGAGATCCTCTTTATTGACACATGTAATGTTAATGATACTTGCAACTGCTGTGGAGGTATAAGACCAATAACACCACACAGAAGGGGGCTGCTAGCACAGTTCTTTGATCTGCTTTTCTAAAGGACAGACAGCTTCAGAGGGGTCAACAATCTTACTTTAATTAAACAGTGCAGACAGATAAGTAGAAAGAAGTGAGTATCCAAGAAAGAATCCAATAGATGGGGCTACAACTGTCTAAACAAAGTAATAGATATGTAATCACCAGACCAGGAAGCACCAACATCGTTTCACAAAGCCAGGGGACGCCTTAACAACAGCTGCCCAGAGTCTCATCAGGCCAAATCACAAAGATTTCAGGTGAACATTCTTCCCATGAGTGAACCCAAAAGCAAAATACCAATCTCCAGAATATATCTAGTTTTCAAACAAAGATTCGGCACCTGATTGGCTTTGTGCTGCAAAGCTTGAAAATCTATGTGCCTTGGCACTTAATTTGATCCATGTGACCCAGAGCCTAATTGGCTCTAAGCCATGGGCTCTGTGTGGCTCAGAATGCATCACAGCTGTGAACTGAGCCAGAGTTCAAAGCAGTAAGACATCCATGATTGAAATACCTGTGTACCTTTAGACCTGGGAACATGGCCCCTGTTCCAAGGAAAAAAAGGGACACATATGGTCACATAGGTCTATTAACGTATGTGGAAGTTCTTGTATTCCATTAATCCTACGACACACAACAAAGAAGGGGTCTGAATATATGGTAGGTACGGAGAAAAAATGATACATTGTAGGGTTAGGTCAGGAGCATTACAATTGGTTATACTAAAAGAGATGGGCTGGCATTTAGATAAGGCTAATCACCACTTTTCTCTGGCAATTAAGAAATATTAATTGTTTTATGGGACCCATTTACATCTTGTAGTATTTGCTAGGGGATCAAAACTATCACACTTTTTATCTCCTCAGAAGAAATAAAAACTACCCTAATTTTACAAGGACAGGAAATGATTGTGGTATATCTTTGGGGATGATACTGAATTAATTCATGGTACATAAAGATAGCAAACAGATGTCCTGAACGTATTCTAGATCCTCCTGATATGAGAGATAGCAACTTTTCTTTTAATTATAACTTTAAACTCGGTCAGAAGGAAAACCTAATTCCTGACGTCAACTCAAAAACATAGAAAGAAAACTTAAGCAGATACAGAATCAATTACAACATGAAATCAAAACAATATAAATCAAATACATAGTAAAAATAGTTTGAATTTTTCAATTCCTTGTTTGATTCTTGGGAGGTTATGCCTCCCATAAATCATTTAGTCTTATTAAAGTCACAAATCAAAATATAGTAATGTTTAGTAAAGCAATGATTTTATTTTATTTTTTGAATGGGGCATTTGGGGTTAAGTGACTTGCCCAAGGTCACATGGCTAGCTTTTATGTTAAATGTCTGAGGTCGGATTTGAACTCAGATCCTCCTAACTCCAGGGCCAGTGCTCATGCAACCTAGCCTCCCCAAGCAATGATTTTAAAAGCAAAAATGTTGTGAATTAAAATCTCTGTTGAAATTCTAGCTGCTTGTTCTAATGCTATATTGCCAATATATGGGACTAGGGGCTAAAGAAATTTTATTCCCAACATTCTGCCTTAATGGGATTAATTTTAAAGGGAATGTCCCCCAAACCAAGGTTTAATCTTATAACAATTTGCCCCTTGGTTTTTGAGACCACCTGTGACTGACATATTTGCAAACTACATTGGGGTTTTGATCCCCTTTGTAAGTAGGCCTTAAGGATACAGTGGCTCGTGGTTGAACAAACTAGAGGGAAGAGTGAATATTCAGTTTCTTTCCTAGTAATCCATTCCCAATGCCCATTTTATTTGCACACCATATCTTAGGGTTCAGATGTCTTATGTAGTCATTTGATTTCTGAAAACATCTTGGGCATTCTGGAATGGGTCTGTTCTCAGAGCAGCCCTGAAGGGAAGGACTTGTAGAAGATTGGTTACTCTGGTTCAGGTTACCTATAGAGATTCATAGATGTTTCTGTTAACATAGCCCAGTAACTAGATTAAATACAATTTAGTACAGTCTTTTAAATTTTACTTTTCCAGAAACTAGGTCATGTCCTGAAAAGCAGCTCAAACCTTATGGTTCTAATTCTATTAACAACAGAGTATAAGAAGAACATCAAATTAGGAACCTATAGTGAGTTCATTTGAAATTTCAGAGAATTTAAGTTTTTACTTGCTATTTCTATCTTTTTCTAAACTCTGTACTTGACATAGGTGCTGCTGACAATAGGCTGAAGGAAGAAAGAATATAAAGGAACTCACATACATACATACATACACACACACATATACATATATGTGTATATACCTAGTTTTTAGAGCTCATTATTAAACCTTACTCAAAGCTTTTACATTTTATTGAACTCATTTACATTTGACATAATATATAAATATTTGATCTTATAGCTTTCTCAAAATTTTCCACTCCAGCTTATCAGCTAATTCCCCTCTCAGGAGGATGAGAAATATTAGGAATCTAATCCTAAACATGAATGTATAGTTGTCAGTACCCTTTGTAAGTAAAAGATACTTCTTTAACTTCAGTTGTAACAGACAACAAAACATTTGGGATAGGTTGTATAAATGTACTAAGTACTTAATCTCAGATTGTATATAGAGAATAGTATACATCTCAAAGTAGCAATCTACATTTAAATTGCTTGCACTTTAGGACGTACTCCACATATAGATATTAATCCCAAACTAAATAATAAACCTAAGTAAAATTGGATTTCCCTTTAAGATAATACAAGATAGTCTTTAAGTTACTCTCCCCAAAGATGATTAATTGCACTGAAATTATTTTCCTTATCACCAAACAGAATGTTTCTGATTTTAACCTTACTAATTGATAGATTTATATCTTTGTCCCACATACTTCTTTTTTCTAATTATATCATTCTGAGATATTTCAAGGACCTTATCTTATATATGACTTGTTGTTTGTCCTTCATGCTCAAAGAGGACCAAAATGATATTATGATGTTAAGGTCAGTTGACAATGTGTCTGTCTGTGGTTTATTCATACCAGTATGAACTCAGAAGGCTCTCCCACAGGGCAGGCACAAAGAGTCTGTATGACCATTTGGGAGGGAGATGTCTTTCAGTCTGCACATCTCATGTTCTTTTGAGCTATCACAATTCTTCTTTGCTCATATAGCATGGTACCTTCTTTGATGTAGGCATGTCATTCTAGACAATCCTATCTTCCATGTCTCACAATGATTCCACAGTTCTTCAGAGAGACCCTGAAAGTATCCTTTTATTACTTCTTACCACCATGTGAGTGCTGCTTTGTGTGAGTTCTCTACAAAATATTCTTTTAGGCAGACATACATTTGGCATTCAAAAAATGTGGCCTGCTTTTCATAGTTGTGCTCTCTGCAGTAGAGTTTTAATGCTTGGTAGTTTAGTTCAAGAAAGGACGTCAGTGTTTGGTATCCTGTCCTGTCAGGTGATCTTTAGAATCTTCCTAAGACAATTCAGATGGAAGTGGTTCAATTGGTAGATTGGTAGATTTTCTAGGTTTCACAGGCATATAATAATAAAGTCAGTACAATGGCTATGTAGACCTTCAGTTTGATAGGTAGTCTTTTCTCTCCCCACACTTTCTTTTAGAGCTTCTAAATAAAGAGCTAACTCTGGCAATGTGTCCATCAACCTCATCAGCTATGTTTACTTCCCAGGAAAGTATATTGCCAAGGTAAGTGAACTTACCCACAGCATTTAATATTTCTCTGCTTGCTGTAACCAATTATTCTGTGGATGGATGGTATGGTGCTGGCTGGTAAAGAACTTCTATTTTTTTTATTGTCAGGTCAAAATTAGTACAAATGGCAGAGAACCTATCATACTCTGTCCATCTCACCCTCAGAGGCTTTACTGGGGCATAATCATCGGCAAACAAAAAGTCATACACCAACTTTCCCTCCACTTTAGTTTTGGCTTCTATCCTTTTCAAGTTAAATAATTTACTGTCAGTAGAGTAGCTTACTTTGATGCTGTTTTTGTCCTTGTTGAAGGTGTCTGACAACATAGCCAAAAATATCAAACCATTGAAACAAAATGTTCACATCTACCTATTCTACCAGGGAGGTTTTCATTTGATTGGGGTAGACACCTCTAACTCACTGACAGGTTTGAGGATCTGTCAGTTACCCTCAAACTGGTTTAGCACATTTGCTGAGATGGTTTTCCTGGGGTTTTACTATTGTGCATGCTATTGCTTCTTGGAACCACAGTTGAGAGCTGGGTGGCAGGAAGGTGGATGGGCAGTCCTCACACCAGAGGTACTAGTCCTCCTTGAATACCCCATATAATAATAAAATATAACTAGTGACAGGTAGATGACAGGCACAAAAACTAATTTACTTAGTTTTATAAGATGGGAAATGTCACTACAAATTTAGTGTAAAAACAATGGAATCTTTCATAATTGTATTCTATTTTATTAACTCAGAGGTGATGGGGTATTGGTACAAGAAGATTCATTATATTAAAAAAATTTATACCTGAGTTGGCTAAAGAGATTTGTTGTGAAAGAAATAAGCAGAGACATGGTTCTAACTTCATCATAACTGGTCCTCCAGGCTTAAGCCTAAGGGCACAGAATGACTCAACACAGGTAAAGTAGGAGAAAGCATCCTTAATTTTACTCTTTGAAACAGCCAATCATACAGAAAAGTTGCACCTTATTCACAGGCTGTCATAGCCAGGTTTAGGATTAATTAGGTGAGAAACATTCCTGTTTGAACATAAATACCACAATGGGGAAACCAAATCAAGAGTTTCTTTCCTACCTTAGGCCAAACCAAGGTTGTCTCCTCAACCTTTCCCAGGCACTAACATCTTCCTGTAATTGTTCTCAAACTGTACTTCCTTTGAGCAGCTAGTGGCATTTCCTTTGAATGATAAATCATTAACTCGATGATTATACAGACCTTTATACCTGAATTCAAAACTCAGAACAAATCAGATTACAGTCCCATGAGATTTCACCCCAAATAAAAAAATTTCATTCATCATACCTCAGATAGTTATTACTCTTATGTTGTTGCAATAAATTAGTTAGCAGTTAACATTACCAGACCTTACAACCACCTAAAAAATTTCACTCAGCATCCTTTTCATCTTCCTTTTCTCCTTATCCCCCATTTTAAACTCATTCTGGTACCAAAATGAATTATTAGGAATGAAAATCATTATATTCTGGAATTTTACATAGATAGTGAATATATGATCATTCATTTAGGAAATGAAAGAAAGAAAAATACTGGATAATTACTGTAAATCTCTGATAGCTATCTCTTAAGGTATTGCATATTAACCCCTTAAGCAAAATCAAATATCTAAGACTGGTATCTAAGTTAGTTTTAAGATATAACTTCAGCATATACTGTTCCAGTTCTAACTTCATAATTTTCGTAATCACAAGTCATCACATAAATCACTGCTGTGCTATAAACAACCTCATAAATCCTCTCCCCTTTTTCAAGAAGTATTTGTAATACAAGAAGGGATTCTCATTTTTTCTCAGTAAACCAATTCACAAGTTCCTTAACAGGGCAGATAAAATTTTATGACCTTGCTCAAGCAGATGGTCTCAAGAAACCTGGCAAGTTTACAAATAAGGAGTTTTTTTATAAGGGCTCTTTCCCTTTCTCTCTTCCTTTTCCACAAAGTAAGTATTATCATTCTTTTAAAATATATATCCAATTAAATGCTTCATAGGTTTTGACATCGTGACAATAGTTTCTAAGTTAATTAATAATTCCATAGTATCCAAATCAAAAGGAGTTAAATTCTCCAATAATAAAATCTTACTATCCTCTCAATATCGTTTCTTATACAGTAGTTTTCTAGAATTGACAGAAATATATATATTTACAGAAAATATAAAAGCACAATGACATTCACAATATCATGAATTTAAAGCATTAAACACCACTTATTACTAGTCAAACGGCATCAGATCATGCAGATGGATTTTCCAATTATCTTACATAGAAAATCATTCACCTTATCACCTTAGGCGTTTTATACTAATTATAGTAAAAACCCAGTGCAGTATTCAATTAAAGAAATAACAATAATTCATATTTATATAGTGCTTATAATATTCCAGGTCTTATGTTAAGCACTTCATAATCATGTGCTTCTTGTAACAAGCCTGAGAGGGGGACGTGCTATTTTTATCCCCTTTACAGATTACCAAATTGAGATAAACAAAGGTAAGGTAATTTGCTTAAGGACATGTGGCTAATAATTTCGTTGTTGTTGTTGGAGGGGGGACTTTCCCAAGGTCACACAGCTAGTAAGGGTCAAGTATCTGAAGCTGGATTTGAACTCAGGTTCTCCTGACTCCAGGGGCAGAGTGCCCTGTTTGCTGCACCACCTAGCTGCTCCGCTAATAAATTTTTTTTTCTTTGCCTTTTTTTTGGGAGGGCAGTTGGAGTTAAGTGACTTGCCCAAGGTCACACAGCTAGTTTTTGTGTTAAGTATCTGAGGCCAGATTTGAACTCAGGTCCTCCTGATTCCAGGGCCAGTGCTCTATTCACTGCACCACCTAGCTGCCCTAATAAATTTCTTAAAGTCAAATAGCACTTGTAGTTTGTAATAAGTAATTGATTTACCACAATTATTCTATTTAGTTTCAGAACAAAATTTTCCTCAAATTAAATCTGAATATTTAATCACTAGTGGCAACATTTAAAACTAAAACAAAACTAAATATTTCCCCTAAGGGTCATTATTTGGTAGTACCTTAAAATTTAGAGCACACTCCTTTTGATTAGCTCATGTTCAAAATTTCATAGGGTAATCAGTCCTATTTTATGTGAATCATAGTACCCTTGTACTACGTAGTACAAAGTTTCCTCATATGATTGTTTCTAACCCTCAGCTAGGTTACTTAGAATTACTTTAAATTAGCAGTTGTTTCTAATCTTTACATTGTTAAGAGTCCAACTCCAACAAAAGTCCGACAAAGCGTAAAATGTACTACAGCATTAAAACTAAAATTTCACCAAATTATATGATATATCATTCAATAATCAGATTTCTGTCCAAAGCAATTTAAATTTTAGTCCTAAGTGAATTCATCGTGGAAAAACCAGGAGTCAAGTAAACTGTAAAACCTCTTATTAGAAAAACTAAAATAAAGAATTAACTTGATTTGTGATTTTTGCTGACAAATATTCTTATATCAATCTGAAAAACAATAGTAACAGTTTTCATTAATGTAAAACCTATGTTTTCAAAACATTTTATATAATCATTCCTTAGAACCATTATCTCATCTCTTTTACAGATTAGGATACAGATATAGGGGCAAATGCATCTTCCCGTAGATCAGATCACATAATTTATAAATTCTATCAAATTATTAAAATGTCAGAGTAAGACCCATACTACTAAAATATCTAGCTTTAATTTTTATCTACCTTTCAGAGAGAGAATGATTAAAGATACCTAATTTTTCTTAGCTACTTTAAAATTATTTTCATACCCTGCTCATATTACAAATTCCTATAAAATAATAACTGTGTCTCAATGCAAGTTACTTCCCATGTAGTAAAATAGCATTTATAGCTAGGTAAGTATAACTTCTATAAAGAAATCTTATTCTAAAATGTATCAGGTACTCTTTTAAATTCAGACTACTGTTAAAGATAGAACTCTTTGAATCAAGTTTTGGTATATACTCCCAACTAACTGGCAGTATTTTAAATGCCAGGGGTTTTACATATAGAGAGAATATTTGATGGGTGACTCAAAGCTACAGGGAAAAAAATGCTGGCTATGGCAGACTTTTAATTTATGTAATTTACTCAATGTAATTTGTTAGTGCTTTAATAATTTTTAGAAGTGGTGATCAAATAATGCTTGATAACAGTTAAAATTTTAACAGAAAACTTTTCTGTACAGTTTTTCCTCAATCCAGCCAAGTTAGAGCCATTATACCTGGCTTGTTAATTAATAATGAGATTTTACCTGACAGAACTGAAGTAATTATGTATTTAAAAATAAATCCGATTGAATGTCTGATAGCCTTACATCATCCTGTATAACAAATAATCTTATAATATTTGATTTAGAATCAACATTAATATAATTGTATAATCCTCTTAGACCCTATTAAATTGTAATAGGAGGGGCGGCTAGGTGGCGCAGTGAGTAGAGTGCCGGCCCTGGAGTCAGAAGGACCTGAGTTCAGATCCGGCCTCAGACACTTAACCCACACAAACAAAAACCTAGCCGTGTGACCTTGGGCAAGTTACTTAACCCCAATTGCCCTAAAAGGGGCGGCTAGGCGGCACAGTGAGTAAGAGCACCGGCCTCAGAGTTGGGATGACCCGAGATCAAATCCAGCCTCAGAAAATGAGCACCCACGCATAAATAATGACTAGCCGTGTAACCTTGAGCAAGTTACTTAACCCCAATTGCTTTAAAAAAAAAATTGTAATAGGGCTTAAACAGACTTGTCACATACTTTAAATCTTCAGTTCACAATCTATTAGTATCCCAGATACAGCACCCTTTTAATGTAAGAAAACTCTAGAAACATAACTTATTACCAATCAGCTTTTAAATTCCTGAATCATTTCAACCATTAATTTTTTGCACTCTTCAATGATCACATATGCAACCATTATAGAGCATTCCTGATTCAGTTATAAGTTATGTAGAAGTCTAATGATGTAATTCCTAAAATATTCTTTCCGGATGTCAAATATTGTGACAACATAAAAAGCATTTCTCATGTGACCCTAGGCAATGCTGGTAAAAATACGTCTTAGCACTATTATAAAGTCTAGCGTAAAAAAAATTAGGAGACTCATTGTCTTCCTAGATGGACTCGGTCCCTTTCTGCTCTTCTTGTACCAATTAGGGCAGAAAAAATACAAATACCATTTGATGTCTGGCAGAGACTGATTTACAAAAGTAAAACTGATCATCTCTGAATCACATGGTTTGAGTGAATCTAACCCTAAATACTTCCTTGTACTTCTTTATCTTTTTAATATGAGTGGGGGAAAGGAAGCACCTAGAGAAAGACATCCATTGCTTCTCTCAGATCTATTTATCTGGTCTTGCTTCTTACTTTTCCTTAAAACAAATTTCTACAGAATGTTACCCAGAAACACACTTAAATATTTTATCATTTCTAAAAGCATTCAAACCACAATTTGGTAATTCAAAGTAGAGAAATTACATTTAGTTTCTAATTGATTTATTATGTCATAAATTCCCTGCAGACTACTTATCTGTGTTTCTTGTCTGTTTTCTAAAGTCAGGAGGCACAGAGACTGAAGATTTAGAAAACTTCTTGGTTTAGATATGAGTCAAATAAAAATTTCACAGTCTTTATCTCTATATCTGTCTCTGTCTCTCTCTCCCTCTCACACACACACACACACACACACGTACACACACACACACACACACACACACACACACACACACACACACTCACACCCAGAAACAGATAAGCAGGACTGATAGAAGTTTCTGAAGCATCCCCCACAAATCCCAGCTATGACAATAAATATGAGGGTTCTTCACTATTGTGAGGAATTCACTGAGGCTTCAGTAGAAGTCTCTGCTTCCTTTTATGGGCTGCATTTTACCTTCCCTTATCAGGTAAAGTACCATTTCAATCTGGAGTAGTTAAAAAGATCTTTTATCAGACAAATTCCCTGTTAAGTTACTTGGGCTAATAGAGATATGGTGTCCAAGAATCCCATTCTAGGGTTTTAGCATTTTTCAGGAATTCATTCTGAGGGGCCACATGGTTTAGCTCAATAACCTAGTTGGAGACCTGGTATTCAGTTTGTAGATCTTAATAAGGATACAGAAATTCCTAGCAGGAGTCCCTCTGATAGTTCCAAGTGCTCAGACTAGTAACCAGTTTTAATGCTAGATAATAGTCAGATAATGTCTAAGAAAATGACTAATTGATATTTTTTTGTTATAAATGTATCCCTCCTGAGAGGACTCGGGTTTCCCCTACTTACTTGCTTTCTGAATCTGGGTTCACAGTGCCATATTTCCCTGGCTTAAGTGTGGCTGCCAGTACGTACAATCTTTTTGAGACAAGGAACCCAGTTTATGAACTAATAAAGGACAGTATTACGGCCAAACCTGGAAATTGTCTCTCTTCTTAAATGAATCAAAGAGATGTTGTCATATGGAACTTGTAACTATCAAAAGGCAAGTGCAAGGCTGTTCCCAATTTTACCACAAGATGTCTCCAGAGACCATGTTATGATGTCTCTATTCCACATGGACAACATTCCCTAGATTGAACTGGTCCTGGGAAGAAAACAGCTTTGTTTACACAAATAAACTGACACAATGATATTAAACACTAGTAATAGAACGCTGTAGAGAATCAATGTGCACACATTAGAAATGCCTCCTTTAGACCGATATTGAGATTTAAGCTAATTTTAAATATGTTTTAGTTATCTTCCTCTCTGACTAGCAAGATGAGGCTTCCTCAACTTTTCATAGGCTCTGAAGACCATCAGTTGATGTTCACTCTTTCTGGTCAATCCTGGACCTCAATTGAGGGTCATCCTTGAGGGAAAAAAATCCTTCAGGGATCATCCTTAAGTGATTTTCCAGACTTTATATTGGAAATTTTTATTTTAGAAAAAGAAAGGAGAGAGAAGGAAGGAAACTATATCTTGCTGTATCATAGACATTGAAGTTATATCAATATACACCAAATGGTATAAAATCTATATTTTTAAAGAAATTGAATAAATTACAGGAAGTAATATATAACTATACTAGTGAGGGACCTCAACTTTCCCTTTTCAGAACTAGATAAATCTAACAACAACAAAAAAATTAAATAGGAAAAGTTAAGGAGGTGAATAAAATTCTGGAAAAGTTAGATATGAGAGATCTCTGGAGAAAACTGAAGGGGAATTGAAAGTAATATACTATTTTCTCAGTAGTACATGGCACTTACACAAAAATTTACTATGTATTAGGACAGAAAAACCTCACAACCAAATGCAGAAAAGCAGAAATAGTAAATGTGTGCTTTTTAGATCATAATGCAACTAAAATTACATTCAATAATGGGGAAAGAAAATAGATTAAAAATTAATTGGAAATCAAATAATATCATCTTAAAAAGTAAGTGGGTTAAAGAGCAAATAATAGCAAGAACAAATAATTTTATTAAAGAAAATTACAATAATGAGCCAAAATACTAAAATTTATGGGATGCCATTAAAATGGTACTTGAAAATTTGTATCTCTAATTGCTTACATAAGTAATGGAGAGAAAAAGCAGACAATGGATTGGGCACGCAGCTAAAAAAAAAAAAGTAGAAAATGAACAAATTAAAAATCCCCAATTAAACACCAAATTGGAAATCCTGAAAATCAAAGAAAAGAATATTAAAATTGAAAGTAAGGAGACCATTGAACTAACAAATAAAACTACCAACTGGTTTTATGAAAAAAATCCATAAAATAGATAAACCATTAGTTAATTTGATTTAAAAAGAAAGTAAACCAAATTACTAGTATCAAAAATGAAAGGAGTGAATTCATCACCAGTGAAGAGGAAATTAAGACAATTGTTAGGAGCTATTTTCCACAATTATATGCCAACACATTTGACAATCTAATGAAGTGTGTAAATATCTATAAAAATATAAATTACCTAAATTTACAGAAGAAATAAAATACTTAACCCAATCTTAGAAAAAGAAATTGAACAAGCCATCAATGCATTTCCTAAGAAAAAAATCCCCAGGACCAGAAGAATTCACAAGCAAATTCTATCAAACATTGAAAGAACAATTAATCCCAGTCCTATGTAGACCATTTGGAAAAATAGGCAAAAGGAGTCCTGTCAACTTTCTTTTATGACAGAAATATGGTACTGATCCCTAAACCAGGAAGAGCCACAACAGACAGAAAATTATAGACTAGTTTCCCTAATGAATGTTGATACAAAAATTTTAAAGAAAATGCTAGCAGAGATTACAAACAGTATATCACAAGAATCATATACTATGAGCAGGTGGAATATATATCAGGAAAGCAGGATTGGTTGAGTATTAGGAAAACTATCAGCATAAATTGACCATATCAAGAACAAAAGCAACAGAAATCATATTATTATCTCAATAGATACAGAAATGGCTTCTGACAGAATATAGCACTCATTCCTATTAAAAACACTAGAGAGCATAGGAATAAATGGAGCTTACTTTAAAATGATAAGTAATATTTATCTAAAACCATCAGCAAGTATTCTGTAATTGGGGATAAGGTAGAAGCTTTCCCAGTACAATCAGGAGTGAAACAAGGATGCCAGTTGTGGCCTCTATTATTTAATATTGTGCTGTAATGTTATCTATAGCAATAAGAAAAGAAACAGAAATAAGAGGAATTAGAATAGGCAATGAGGAAACAAAACTATTCTTGTTTGCAGATTATATGATGTTATAGCTAGAAAATCCTAGAGAATCAACTAAAAAACTACTTGAACTTATTTATAATTTTAGCAAAGTTGTAGGATACAATATAAACCCACATAAATTATCAGTATTTCTATATATTACCAACAAAGTCCAGCATCAAGAGATAGAGAAATTCCATTCAAAATAATTGTAGACAGTATAAAATATTTGGAAGTCTACCTGCCAAGACAGACTCAGGAATTGTATGAACACAATTACAAAACACTTTTCATAAATGAAGTCAGATGTAAACAACTGGAAAATTTTTAATTGCTCATGGATAGGCCAAGCCAATATAGTAAAAATGACAATTAATTAATCTATTCTATAATCTAAATTAATCTATTCAGTACCATATTAATCAAACTATCAAAAATTATTTTATAGAGCTAGAAAAAAATGATAACAAAATTAATCTGGAAGAAAAAACTAGAGGATATCAAAGATATCAATGGAAAAAAAATGTGAAAGAGGTAGTCTAACCACCAGATCTCAAACTGTATTATAAAGTGGTAATTATCAAAACAATCTGGTGTTGGCTAAGAGAGTGGTAGGGGAGGCTAGGTGGTGCAGTTAATAGAGCACTGGCCCTGGAATCAGGAGGACCTCAGTTCAAATCTGGCCTCAGACACTTAACACTTAGTAGCTGGGTGACCTTGGGCAAGTCACTTAACCCCAATTGCCCTGCCTTCCCCACTTCAAAAAGAAAAAAGAGAGAGAGAGTGAGAGAGAGAGAGAGAGAGAGAGAGTGTGTGTGTGTGTGTGTGTGTGTGGTGAATTAGGTACAAATTACATTATAGTAAATAACCATAGTACTCTAGTATATAATAAACCCAAAGATCCAAGTTTTTGGAACAGAATTTCATTATTTGACAAAATCTATTGGAAAAAATAGAAAAAAATGTGGCAGGAGCTAGGTATAGACCAACATCTCACACAGCGTATACCAAGGTCTAAATAGGTATATGATTTACACATAAAGAGTGATACCATAAGCAGATTAAGAGAGCATGGAATACTTTATCTGCCGGATTTATGGATAGAGAATTTAGGACCAAAGAAGATATTTAGAGATCTTTACAAGATGTAAAATATATCATTTTGATTATATAAAATTAAAAATATTTTACACAAACAAAACCAACTTATCCAAAATTATAAGGAAAGCAAAAAACTGGGGGAGGGGGGGGGATGTGGGGCAAGTTTGCAACAAGTGTGTCTGATAAATGCCTCATTTCTCAAATATATAGAAAAAATGAGTCAAATTTATAAAAATACAAGTCATTCCCCAGTTGATAAATGGTCAAAAGATATTAACAGGCAGTTTTCAGACTTTAATTTCTATCAAAGCTATCTATAATCATGTGAAAAAATGCTCTAAATCACTATTGATTAGAGAAATTAAAATTAAAATAACTTTGAGGTACCACCTCAAACTGTCTGATTGACTAATATGACCAAAAAAAAAAGTGTTGGATGTTGGAGGGGATGTGGGAAAACTGGGACAGTAACGCATGGTTGGTGTAGCTGTAAACTGACCCAACCATTCTGGAGAGCAATTTGGAATTATTCCCAAATAAAACTGCATACCCTTTAATCCAGCAATACCTCTGCTAGGTCCATATCCCAAAAAAAATCAAAAAAGGGAAAAGGACCTATTTGTGCAAAAATATAGCAGCTCTTTTTGTGGTAGCTAAGAATTGGAAATCAAAGGGATGCCCATCAATCAGAGAATGTCTAAATAAGCTGTAGTATAGTATTATAAAGGAATATTATTGTGCTATAAGAAATGAAAAGCAGGATAATTTCAGAAAAATTTCAGAAAAAGCTGGAAAGATCTATATGAACTGATGCATAATGAAGAGAACAGAACCAGGAAAATGTTGTACATAGTAACAGCAATATTGTTCAATGAAGAATTGTGAATGACTTAGCTATTCTCAGTAATACAGTATACAGTTGACAATCCCAAAGTACTAATAATGAAGCATACTATCCACCTCCAGAGAAAGCACTGATATTGTTTGAATATACACTGAAGCATGCTATTTCTCTCTTTCATTTTCATTTTTCTTCTTAAAGGTTCAAAAGCAGTTCTAGATAAATATTCAGAGGTCAACTGCTTTGTTGAGGACTCCCTTTAAGTATTTTCAATAAAAACAGCATCTTGAATAAGGTTAGCTCTCATTAGTTTGAATGTTTTAATATTTAAAAATCAAAGAGGCATAAAATGCGAAGTATCATAAATTTAACTAGTTTTTAAGTCTGTCCCAAATAACTGAATAGAATCCAAATTAGATTTCCGTTCTGATCTGTCCCATTGCCCCATGAACACTAATACAGAAATGTGACTGTTATAATCATTTAAACTCTTCCTCTGAATATCTAACAAAAGAGAGTAAATCCATCAATCCATGTAATGTTTCATGATGAGTTTACTTCTTCCTAAAGTGGTACTTAGCCATGTATATAAATGATGCCTCACAGCCAATCAATAGCCAATGGGAAGCCATTTTTGGAAAACATGGGAATATGATTGCTAGTCAAGTATCTCATAAAAACATTGATCTTCGGGCAAAACTTGAGGCAAATATTGAGCATGAAATACATGGAGAAAGACCTCCACTAAACACTACCCTTTCTACTAATGTTAATGGACTGTTAGCAAAAAAAAAAAATCATATTTTCCTATAATTTTAGCAGCATGAAGTCCAAAAAAAAGGAATTGTAGCAAGTCCTTTGTTAGATCCACTCTCAATTAATGTAAACAAAGGTCCATTAATGGTATGGCTGTTTTAGTAGAGAACAAATGATAAGGAAGTGTAAGAGCTGTAATTAGGCAAGACTGAATGTGAATAGAAGACTGCCTCTTGGTCTCATTCTTTAACAATTATCCTTCTGAGGAATAGTACAGAAAAAAATTGTTCTGCATGGACAGAACAACCTTTGGAAATTGAATGGATCCTAGTTACCTGAATGAGGGTCACTTTGAGTATCCTATTAATGAAAATAAAATTGAAACGCTTACTATCGAGGATTTATTTACTGAAATATTTTCTTTGAAGCTATAACTAGGAGCTCTCTTTATGGGAAGTAACTTCTCAGAAGGTCTCTGTGGCATTAAGAATAAATGTAAACCCTGCCACTTTAAGGCCATTCATTATAGTTCATGTCTTGAATAGGGGCTTTAAAGAAACAATATACAGAAATCTGTCTCTCCTAAGGAAAAAGAAATCTACAAATAACTGTAAAACCACGTGTTTCTCAAGGGCTAAGTAACTAAATTGGCTGTATAAATAGTGCATCTTATTTAATGAAATATATGCAATGTTAGTGTTTTATCTGTTTCATTTCTTTTTCAGTTTGCAGACATTTATCTTTAAAAATAAATACTAATTTAGACCCAAATGATTAGATGTATACAAATAACTATACTACTAGAAATAAATAATTTAAAGACATTTCTAAAGAGAAACTTGCTTCTCCTTTTAGTTTCCATCCTCCATTTTTGTTGAAGACACCACCATTTTTCCAGACCCTGGATTGAAATCTGAGAGGCACTCTTAATCCATCCCTCTCTGTTACACTTTATATCCAGTCAGCTACCAAGTCTTGTCAATTCTACCTCTACAACCTCAATTATCTAACTCCTTCTCTCCATCCCTATGTCAACCACCACATCTCACCCAGAGTACTATAATCATCTCCTCATTGGTCTCCCTGCTTTTAGTCTCTCTTATCTCTAATCTATCTTTCATATAGCTGCCAAATTAGTATTCCTAAAGCCTATATCACTCCTCTGCTCAAAAATTTGTTATGCCTCGCTACTACTTCTAGCATAATAGAAGGACTCAGCTTGGCATCATGTCAAGTCCTACACAGTCTGGCCCCAGCCTATGGTTCTGGCTGACTTTTACATTGCTGCTCTTCATGCCCTCTAATGGTCCAGTTGGAGTGACTTTTGTGCTGTTTTCTGGATTTGGTATTGCCTTCTCTGCTTTGGTGCCTTTGACTGAAGCAACCTACACTCAGAGCTAGAAGGGATCTCAGAGTCTAAACTAGGCCAAACTGACTTTTACAAATGAGAAAACTGACAATGCATCTTCTTCAGCTCTTGTCCATGTCCTCCATAAATTCAAGAGGTCTATCCAGTGTGCTGTGAGCCTTCCTTAAGCAAGGAAAAAGGAAGGAACTAAGCATTTATTAGTACTTAATATGTGCCTCACATTGTTCTAAGCACTGAATGGTACAAATAGAAGCGAAAACAAATACAGTCCCTTCCCTTAAAGAATTTACACTCTAACTGGAGGAGACAACACAAAAAAGGGAAATAAAGGGGAGGTTGGAAGGTCCCTGGCATGAATGCATAATTGTGAAGTCCAGAGAAAGTTAGGAATGGACTAAAGACAGTCTAGCCAGGGCCCCTTCACAGAATGGAGGCTCCAAGAGAAACTTATCAATGAGAGAAGGAAGGAGTGCCTTGTGGAAGGATATTCCAGGGTGGACATTCTTGGTGTTGTCCCAGATCTTCCAGAGTGAGGAAGCCCCAGCAGCTTAAGACTGCAGGGGCATGATTTTAAGTCCAGAGAAAGTGAAGAACAAGGCCAGAAAAGGAATGAACAATTAGTAGATGTACTTATTAGGATTATGTTTCCAACCCCTTTGTCAAGACTGATCATTTGTTTACCATGAGATAGTCCATCTTAATTTAAACCACTAGTACCCAGGAATAAATAGTATTTCTCACATGTTGAATTTCACAGCAGGGAGTCAGACTCAGTTAACAATTGTCTGCTCTGGAAATAATGAAATGGTGTTTTTGTGTTGCAGTGTTTACCCATTATAAATGTTTTGATAGTCTAGCTAAAGCCAAAGATCATATGTCCAAATGACTATTTCTTTACTCATGAATTTCAGTATTGGAAAAATGTGGAAAACCCTGGCTCCCTGATGTGAACTTCAATATGTGAAAACATCAGACTTAGTTGTGCTAAACCAAAAGCTTTGCCTTGTATATAGTAGCTAGTATTTGGAAAGTTTAGGGAGTTCTAAGAACTGGCAACAGCAGATGGGCAGAACCATCATATAGTGAAAATAGGAACTGCGTTAACACAGGCTTCCCTATTTTCATGTCACTAGTCTTTTCTTTTACTCTGAATTTGATTACTCTGAAATGATTTTTCTTTGTTCATCTTAGCAGTATGACCTTTGCCTTATACCTAGCCAATCTTATTCATTTCAAACCATGTTTATTTTTTTGTAAGTAAAGGTGAAGTAGATCCTTAACAATCCGTGTTCTTGAAAATTCAGTAGGGGATAATCATTTATATGGTGCCTAATCCATGCCAGGCACTATTCTAAGCACTTTTACAAATATCATCTAATGTGATCCCCACAACAACCCTAGGAAGTAGGTACTGTTATGATCCCAATGTAGCTAAGGAACTTTAGGCAAAAAGAGGTTAAGTGACTTTCCCAGGGTCATATATTTAATAAATATGTGATGTAAAATTTGAACTCGGGTCTTCCTTACTCCAGCCCAGTACTCTGTTCACTATACCACCTACCTGCCTCTAGTATCAGTAGAGGATCAAGGCAGAGTGGTCCATCTACAATCCTCACAGTCATTTGCTGTTCTACTTCTGTACTCCGAAATTTTCATCATCTTATATAAGATTATCATGGGAAAGAAGACAAGGACATTGAAAATGTTCTTAAAATCAATCCAAAAGAAAAAGATTAAAATTCAGCTTCTCAGGACAGCCAGGTGGCACATGGAATAGAACACCAACCCTGGAATCGGGAGGACCTGAATTCAAATCTGACCTGGGACTCTTGACACTTATTAGCTATGTGACCTTGGGCAAGTCATTTAATTCCAACTGCCTTGCCTTCCCCCCCACAAAAAAAAAGGCAGAAAAAAATTCAGCTTCTGTGACCCTGATTAGACATAGGAAAAACAATAAAGTTAGTGAATTTGTAGAAGTTATAAAGATTTTTGGAAAACATTTCTTATAGGCTGCTAAAGTTCATGTGTTGTGTTTTATTGTTCTGGGAAAATAATCTCACTGCTGTATAAATTGGAAAATACTTTATTTATATGCATGTTTACTTGCCAGCATTCATAAGTGATATCTTTCCTTTACCAGATACCTCAGAACTCACTGTAACTTAAATAAATCTTTTGGTATGACCTAAGTGAAATTTTACTATCTCTAGTCTGTTCCTTGTAATAATCCATAGTCACACTCTTCAGAAAAAAAAAATCTTTCAATAAAATAGGTGCTTTTGAGTGGACTATTAGGAAAAGAATATTTTTTGCAGTATGAGAGAGGTTATAAATATAACCTATGCTTCTCTGAAAAGGATGTGAACTCTCTAATTTAGGGCTCTCTCTCATTCTTAATAGGTATACAAAAGAAAAACTGAAGCAGCAAAGACAGAATACCTGAAACAGCTAAGCTGCCTACAGAACAAGCCTTGTATCCAAGGTGCTACATGATTGTTTGGTATTGGGACAGATTGTGGCCATTTAGGTACAGACTCTGATAGGGATTTAAAAAACATAAAAGGACACTTTGGCATTTGCTACAACCACTTGCCTCAACTGAAAACTAAATCCCGAACTAAACTCCACATTTTTTCTAAATAGATATTCATGTTGCACAAACCTAAACAGAGTAGAAAGACCTTTTTATCTTAATGAAGAATTATCTATTTGGGGGTTGTCAGTATTGTGGGGTTCCCCATAGTCAATTTTTTTGTACCAGATCAACTTTCTCTTGGTTTATGATACACTCCTAGGCTTCTTTCTTCCACAGTCTCATTAGTGAATGCTCAGTAAAATAATAAATAGTTGCTAATCTATCAGTAGCACACAGGTAGCATATGTAGACACAGTTATGGTGACTGGAAGCTGCACTTAGAGTCATGGCAATCTAGGTACAAATTCTAGCATGCCACCTCATCTTATTAGTTGTGTAACCCAGAGTAAGTGACTTTACCTCTCTGTACTTTAGAGTAAACATATCAAACTGTAGTGCCAATGCAATACTTACAGTGCCCATGATTACAATAAAGACCCTGACTATAAATATTCCCATATGGCACTCGATTGCAAAATAAAGCAAACTCTCCATATAGAGGAGAGAAGCAAAGCATTTTTTTAGCCTTTTTTTCTTTTTTGCTTTTTGGAGGGTAATTGGGGTTAAGTGACTTGCCCAAGGTCACATGACTAGTTTTTGTGTTAAGTGTCTGAAACCAGAATTGAATTCAGGTCCTCCTAACTCCAGGGCTGGTGCTCTATTCACTGCACCACCTAGCTGCCCCCAAAGCATTTATTTGGACACCAGAAAACCAATAAGACAATGTGACCTGGGATGGAGAACTTTGACCTTTATACTTTGTGTCCATTACGGAGGTAAGCCTCCTTAAGGATGATTGAATTAAGGATTTAATAAATGATTGAGTTACTAAATGATTGAGTCACTAAATGATTGTACTTTGTTTAAAACTATGTGTCCACTTTGCTAAAAGCTATGTGTCCATTTTAGTGATAAGTTGTTATGTCATAACATTGTGAATGCTGTACTTTGATTTCTGTTAAAGCTTTGCTTTAATTTACTGCTGAATAAATAGAGGGTTCACTATACTATGTAATCAGATCCTTGAAGCTGTTCACAGCAGCAGTCCTCTGGAAAGCTGCTCCTGCTTGGCTTTACAGGTACAGAGTTTACTTTCAGAGCAGAGAAGGTCTTCAAATTCCTCTAAGCTTATTAAGAGGCATGGAAGAACTTCAAATTCCCATTCCTATTACACAAACTGACATAGAAACTTATCATTGTCAATTGCATGTTGACTTAGAAAACCACAAATTAACATTATCTTCATTATATGGTATTTTTTTTTGTTAAGTATTTTATTCTGATTTTACAGAGTGCTAGAGTTTGATACCTTTGCCGTTAAGAAACTCCTTAGAATCAGAGACCCTTCACTGGAAAATATAAATATATAACATAACTCTATAGAGTTCAGTGGTTAGCCAAGAAATATTTATAAATGATACAGGCAATAGCATGCCAGGCCTGTAGACATAAAGATCTGAGTTCAAATTTAGCCTCAGACACTTACTATCTATGTGACCCTGGACAAGTCACTTAACTTTTGTTTGCCTTGGTTTTCTTTTTTCTTTTTCATTTTCTTTTTCATCATTTATTTTTCATTTTATTCATAAAATGGGGATGATAATAATAGTACTTATTTCTCAGGGTTCTTAAAAGAATAAAATAATATTTATTAAGCATTTAGCAATCCTTAAAGTGTGTACACTCACCCACATACACACATGTTAGTTGTAAATTCTCTTTGTTACTATTATTATATAAATCCTAGTTAATATTTTTGTATGTTAGAAATTACTAGAGGGAGGCATAGCCTGAGCACTCCCCCAAACCCCTCTGAAAACCTTTAAATAATGTCCTAAAACAAATTCTGGAGCAGTAGAACCCACAAAAGGATGGGTGAAATAATTTTCCAGCCAAAGGCAACTTAGAAGGTCAGCAAGAAAGGTCTGTCCCATTGGGGTGAGATTGAAGGCCAGTATAATGCAGGCTATGTCAGTGTACACTAGGCCCCAACAAACCAGGAACAGGTCTTGGGAGCCACTGAATCAGCAGCAGATGCTTCCTGAGCTCTCAGCTCATAGATGATAAGGGGTTGAACAACTGGTCACAAAGAGATTACAAGGTTCTCTTTACTGGCACTGGGGCAGGATTCTATTGTTTTGCCCATACTCAGATCTGGGTCACTGTCCTAGGTGGCAGTCCCAGGATGACAATAGAAGACAATAAAGCCAAAACTCCTCCATCCAAAGCCTCTGAGAAAAATATGAATTGGTTCCCAGTCATGAAAGAGCTCAAAAAGGATTTTGAAAAACAAGTAAGAGAGGCAGAGGAAAAATTAGGAAGAGAAATGAGAATAATGCAAGAAAATAATGAAATAAGAGTCGACAGTATAGTAAAAAAGACTGAAGAAAATAACACCTTTAAATTCAGAATAGGTCAAATGGTAAAAGACACATAAATATCTAATAGCAAGAAGAAAATCTAAATTGGCCAAATGGAAAAAGATATACAAAAGTTCATTGAAGAGAAGAACTCCTTAAAAAGCAGAATTCGACAAAGGGAAAAAAAGACACAAAAATTCACTGAAGAAAATAACTCCTTGAAAAGTAGAATTGGCCAAATGTAAAAGGAGGCACAAAAGCTCACTAAAGAAAATAATTCCTTAAAGATTAGAAATGAGCAAATGGAAGCTAATGACTTTACAAGAAATCAAGAAACAATAAAACAAAACCAAAAGAATGAAAAAAAATAGAAGAAAATGTGAATTATCTTATTGGAAAAATAATTGACCTAGAAAATAGATACAGGAGAAATAATTTTAAAATGATGGTACTTACTTGTTAAGCCATGATCAAAAAAAGAGTCTTGACATCATCTTTCAATAAATTATTAAGAAAAACCGGGGTAGCTAGGTGGTATAGTTTATAGAGCGCTAGCCCTGGAGTCAGGAGGACCTGACTCTAAATCTGGCCTCAGACACTAGTTGTGTGACCTTGGGAAAGTCACTTAACCCCAATTACCTTGCCTTCCCCCCTCTGAAAGAAAGAAGAAAGGAAGGAAGGAAGGAAGGAAGGAAGGAAGGAAGGAAGGAAGGAAGGAAGGAAGGAAGGAAGGAAGAAAAAACTGCCCTGATATTCTGGAGCCAGTGGGTAAAATAGAAATTAAAAGAATCCACCAATCATCTTCTGAAAGAGATCTCAAAACAAAAGCTCCCAGAATATTATAGCCAAATCCCAGAACTTCCAGATCAAGGAGAAAATATTGCAAACAGTCAGAAAGAAACAATTCAAGTATTGTGGAGCCACAGTAAGGATAACACAAGATTTAGGGGTTTCTACATTAAAGGATCAGAGAACTTGGAATATGATTTTCTGAAGAGCAAAAAGAGCTAGGATTACAACCAAGAATCACCTACCCAGCAAAACTGAGTATAATCCTTCAGGGGTAAAATAGATAGCAATCAAATAGAGAACTTTCAAGCATTCTTGATGAAAAGACCAGTGCTGAATAGAAAATGTGACTTTCAGATACAGGATTCAGGAAGCATAAAAAGGGAAATAGGAAAAGGAAGTCATAAGGGACTTAATAAGGTTAAAATGTTTATATTCCTATATGAGAAGGTGATACTTGTAACTCATAAGATCTTTCTCATTATTAGGCCTATTAGTAGGAGTATATATAGAGGGCACAGGTGTGAGTTGAACATGAAGAGATATCTAAAAACATAAAATTAAGGGGTGAGAAAGAGGAATTTCTGGGAGAAAGGGAAACGGAGAAGCAGAATGGGGTATATTATTTCACATAAAAGAGGCAAGAAAAAATTTTATAGTTTGCTCTATCTCTTTTATTTTGTTTTGTTTTATTTCTTCTTCCTCAGTATTCATTCCATTGGCTATGATTCTTCTTTATGACTTGACTAATGTTTAATGTGAAGGTATTTGTAGAATGTATATCAGATTGCATGCCACTGTGGGGGAAGAGGGGAAGTGAAGATGGGGAGAAAATTTAGAACTCAAAAACTTAATGGAACTGAATATTGTAAACTAAGAGTAAATAATTTTTTTTTAAGTTTTTATAGTAAAGGAGAAGATAGGGGAGATGGCAAAGAATGTTTGAACTTTATGCTCATAAGAAATAACTCAGAGGGAATAATAGACACATTCAATTGCATATAGAAATCTGTCTTACCCCACAGGAAAATAGGAGGGAAAAGGAATAAGAGAAAAGAGGGGCTGATGACAGAAGGGAGGGCAGTTTGGGGGAGGTAGTAAAAGCAAAACACAAGGTCAAAGAGATAGAGAATAGAATAAACTGGGGGGCGGGGGTGGAGTGGAATAGCATGGAGGGAAATATAATTAGCAGACATAACTGAAAATATTTTTGATGCAAATTTCTCTGATAAAGTCCTCATTTCTCAAATATCTATAGAACTAAACCAAATTTATTAAAAAAGAACCATTCCCTAATTGATAAATGGCCAAAAAATATGAACAGTTTTCAGATGAAGTAATCAAAGCTATCTATAGCCATGTAAAAAATGTTCTAAATCACTATTGATTAGAGAAATGCAAGTTAAACAATTCTGAGGTACTACCTCACAATCATTAGATTGGCCAATAGAACAGAAAAGGAAAATGACAAATGTTGGAGGGGATATGGAAAAATTGAGAAAGTAATGCACTGTTGGTGGATCTGTGAATTGATAAAACTATTTGTAGAGCAATTTGAAACTATGCCCAAAGGGCTATAAAGCTATGCATACTCTTTGACCTAGTAATACAACTACTAGGTCTGTATTCCAAAAGAGATTAAGAAAAACAAAAATGAAAAGGTCCTATATATACAAAAATATTTATAACAGCTCTTTTCTGGTGGCAAAGAATTAGAAATTGAGGGAATGCCCATCAATTGGAGAATAGCTGAACAAACTGTAGCATATGATCATGATGGAATACTATTATGTTATAAGAAATGATGAGCAGGATGCTCTCAGAAAAAACTTGGGAAGACTTACATGAACTGATCCAAAATGAAATGAGTAAAACCAGGAGAATATTGTATATAGGAAAAGCAATATTGCAAGGTGATCAGTTGGGAATGACTTAGTTGTTCTCAGCAGTACAATGATCCAAGATAACCCTGAAGGATCTAAAGAACTGATAGTATTTGAATACAGATCAAAGTATACTTTTTTAACTTAATTTTTCTTGATTTTTTGTCCATGTTTTCTTTTACAATATGACTAATATGGAAAAATGTTTTGTATGATTAGTCATGTATAACCTATATCAAGTTGATTGCCTTCTCAATGAGGGGGGGGGGAAGAAGGAAGGGAGAGAATTTGGAACTCAAAACTTAAAAAATTAATGTAAAAATTATTTGAGAAATTTGAGAAAAATAAAATTTAATTTTTTTAAAGAACACAAAAATAAACAGAAATTTGTGAGGCACAAATATATAAAAAAAGAAGTGACTAATCATATACATGAAGTGGCTGTAATTTTGACTTTTCTGTTAATAATAAAAATAGGAAAAAATTTTAATAGCATTTAGAAAAAGACCTTATTAAAAGTTGTATTTCAGGGGCGGCTAGGTGGCGCAGTGAATAGAGCGCCGGCCCTGGAATCAGAAGGACCTGAGTTCGGAGCCGGCCTCCGACACTTAATCCACACAAACAAAAACCTAGCCGTGTAACCTTAGGCAAGTTACTTAACCCCAATTGCCCTAAAGGGGCGGCTAGGTGGCGCAGTGAGTAAGAGCACCGGCCTCAGAGTTTGGATGACCCGAGATCAGATCCGGCCTCAGAAAATGAGCACCCACACATAAATAATGACTAGCCGTGTAACCTTGAGCAAGTTACTTAACCCCAATTGCTTTAAAAAAAAAAAAAGTTGTATTTCATAAAATGACTCTTTGATCCCAAGGTCTTAGTGTGATTAAAAAATAAACAATTATAGCTTTCATTTTGATTAATTCAGCTGGTTTTTAAAAATTATTTGTCCTCGTTTAGGAAGACTGTTTTAGTATTGATAAGACATATAGAAACATGTCACAATTAGAACATTCATCCAAGGGGGGCAGAGCCAAGATGGTGGAGTAGAAACAGCACTTCCACAGTGCTCCAGACCACACCACTTTGAAATCATGTAAAAGGGGACTCTGAACAACCTCTGGAGCTCCAGAACCCACAAAACGACACAGAGAAGCTAACCTCCTGCTGAGGACAGCCAGGCAGCCCAGCAGGGAGCAGCCAGCACAGTTCTCTGGGAGCCAAGCCCAAGACAGCGTGAGTCAGAGGTTTTGGCCCCAGGCCTGACCAGCAGCTGACTAGAGGGACCCCAGAACACCAGCTGCTGTGGCTTTTCCAGAATTGCCAACACAAAGATGCCTAGGACAAAGTGAGAGGTTAGTGCCCTATGGACTTTGGGACTAGTATTTGGGAGCCTGTCAGCTTCTTCCCTTGGGGGCTTAAAAGCCTCTGAGGAGCCGGGGCACAGCCACCATTTTGCAGCTTCAGTTGTAGCTTCAGCTCCTGGCCTGCAAACTGTAGGGGGATCTGGCTATCAGTCTTGGGGGTAAGCGCTCTTGTTTTAACCTTCTTGGATCTGGATTGCAGTCTGGGGTGGGGGTCTTGGGATGTGTGACCAGCTTGCCACAGTGTGTGGGGGCCTCAGACAGGGCACCCAACTAATACTTCCGGAAGTTGAGAAGACCCCAGTGTTTGGGATGGAAGCTCTCCTGTCTGGTGGCAGAGTCCTACTGTGGCAACAAGCCCCAAAGTCAAGTAATTAAGTGGCAACATGCCTAGGCAAAGGAAACAAAATAAACAGAAACATTCAACATTAGACTCCTATTTTGGGGTCAAAGAGGATCAAAGCATGGAACAGGAGGAGGACTGTGAGGTCAGAACTCCTGCACCAAAAGCCCCAAATGAAAATACAAGCGGGTTACAGGCCATAGAGGACCTTAAGAAGGATTTTTAAAACCAAATAAGAGAAGTGGAGGAAAAATTGGAAAGAGAAATGAGAAGGACGCAGGAAAAGTATGAAATGAGAGTCAACATCCTGACTGAGTAAAATAACACCTTCAAAAATAGACTAACTCAAGTGGCAAAAGAGGCTCAAAAAGGCAATGAGGAGAAGAATGCCTTAAAAAACCGACTTTGCCAGATAGAAAAAGAATCTCAAAAGCTCACTGTGGAGATTCATTCCTTCAGAATTAGACTGGAGCAAATGGAAACTAGTGACTTTATGAGATGCTGTTAAACAGATCCAAGAAATTGAAAGAATAGAAGGCAATGTGAAATATCTCATGGGAAAAACCACTGACCTGGAAAATAGATCCAGGAGAGATAATTTAAAAATTATTGGACTACCTGAAAGCCATGGTCAAAGAAAGAACTTAGAAATCATCCTTCAAGAAATTCTCCAGGAAAATTGCCCTGATGTTTTGGACCCAGAGTGGGAAATAGAGGTTGAAAGAATCTAGAGATTACCTCCTGAAAAAGATCCCAAAAAGAAAACTCCTAGGAATATTATAGCCAGGTTCCAGAATTCCCAGATCAAGGAGAGAATATTACAAGCAGCCAGGAAGAAACAATTTCAATATTGTGGAAACACAATCAGAAGAGCACAGGACCTGGCAACTTCAACACTGAGGGATTGAAGGGCATGGAATATGATATTCCAGAGGTTAAAAGAGCTGGGATTAAAACCAAGAATCACCTACCCAGGAAAACTGAGTATCTTGTTTCAGGGGAAAATATGATCATTCAGTGGAATAGAGGACTTTCAAGCATTCTTGAGGAAAAAACCAGAGTTGAATAGAAAATTTGACATTCAGACACAAGAAGCAAGAGATGCTTGAGAAGGTAAACAGGGAAAAGAAATCAAAAGGAACTTATCAAAGTTGAACTATTTACATTCCTATAGGGAAAAACAATAAATGTGCCTGATGAAACCTTTCTCAGTATGGAAATAGTTGAAGAAAGGTATATGGGCATAGGAATACATATGTGAATGTGTGTATACATGGATAGAGGGCACAGGTCAAATTTGGTGGGAAGAGATGATACTTAAGGGGTGAAGTTAAGAGGTGAGAGAGGGATGTGGCAAGAGGAGATGGGGAGAGACGGGGGGGTAAACTATCTCATGTATAAAAGGCAAGGGGAAGTAGTTGCAGGGGAGGGGAAGAACAGGAAGGCAAAAGGCTAAACCATATTCTCATTGAATTTGGCTCAGGGAGAGAATGACATACATACTAAATGGGATATCACAACCTGCAGGAGATTAGGGGGTAGGGGGATGAGAAGGAGGGTGATGGAGGGGAGGGCATGCTGGGGGGAGGGGAGGTTAGAGGCACCCATTTTTGAAGAGAGACAGGATCAAAGTAGGGAATGGACCAGGTTGGGGGTGGGATGGGTGGGAGGGAAATATAGCCAGTCTTTTACAATATATCTACTATGGTAATGTTTTGCATAGCTAGACATGTACAACATATACTGAATTGCTTATCTTCCTAGCGGGAGTGGGTGACAAGGGACGAAGGGAATGGATCTGGATTCTGAAGTTTTAAAATTAAATGTTTCAAATATATATAAATACTATTATTAATACTCTTTTGCATGTAACTGGGAGATAAGATGTGCAGGCATTGGGGCACAGAGATTCATCTTGCCCTAACAGAAAATTCGAAGGGGGTATGGGAGATGATATGGGAGAGAGCAGATTGGATGAGGGGATATCCTGTGGGACTGCTATTCTGGGGTGGTGGGTAGGAGAAAAATGGTGGAAAAATGTAACTCAAAATCTGGCTGAAATGTATGGTGTAAACCAGAAGTAAATAAAGCATTTGAAAAAAAAAGAACATTCATCCAAGACATGTAATATTGTAGTGTTACTTAGCAAAAAATACCTCTAATTTTTTTTAACAATTCTCAGATATGGTCTTTCATATCTCAAGATTAAGCAGAGAAGGGAAAGCTCTAAGTATTTATATAGCACTTTGTGAGTGCCTGGTACTGTCCTATTTAACAAATATTCCCTCTTGATTCTCACAACAACCCTGAAAGGTAGGTCCTATTATTGTCACCATATTTTATAGTTTTGGAAACTGAGGCCAACATAACTAGTAAGTGTTTGAGGTCAAATCTGAATTCAGATCTTCCTGATTCCAGGCTTCAGCACTCCATCTACTATTCCACGAGCTGTCTCTGCTTTAGCATATAATTTGCAGTTTTCTCCAAGAGTCAGCTTCATTCTTAGTATCATTTTCATTTAATTTTCTTACTTTACTGGCCTAAACAGGTATTTTAAAAATTGCTACTAGGGTTGGGGCTTAACTTAGGAAAATGAAGTTATCACCTTTTTGTCCTGGATCATCATGCATAATAAAGTAATTTTTATAATGTGAGTGTTGGTTGGTTGTTGGTCATGGTGCATAGATCAGGAAGAATGCAAATAGACCCTTCCAGGCTCAGCTCATCCTGCAGTGCTGAAAATAACAAGAAACTTATTTTGAGTCGTAAACTGAATAAATGTGACTTTGAGGTCACAAGGTCACAACATGAGGGCACATATGCATCTTCAAGGCCTTGTTTTGACAAAGTGACTTATTTCTGCAGGGGGCCATTTTGACATTTTTCTTCAGTTGGTTTCACCTTTCATGAGTTATTTTGTTAACCTTTCCTCCCCCTGCAAAATTAGTAGGTAGGTTCATGATTATGGAAATTCTTATTTGTTTTTCTTCCCTACTTTAGAATTGTCATATTATGATGAGGCTGTTCTGAAATATAAACTCCCCCTACTTTTGTCCACAATTCACATGAGGAATTCATCTATGATTTGTCTTACAGAGTTTTCTGGGGCACTTCGAGGTTAAGTGACTTGCCTATAGTCATATAGCTATGTGGAGGACTTGAACCCAGGTCTTCCTGATTTTAGGGCATGCCCTTTATCCACTACACTAAAGAGAAACACCTTTGAGTAGATTCTGACTTTCTGTGGAATGCATTTAGTTTATAAGCTGATTAAGAAATAATTGGTATATGGCTTTTGGAAAAATTTTAAGGCAAAATTACAGTAATTTATGATAGTCTCAAAATTAGGAAGGTTACTTTTATCCAAATCATTATGGAGAACAATTCATCACTAACTACTTAAAGAAATCAAAGTGAGCTCTGCAGTGAGTTACTTTAAAGATATGTCAATATGGTTCTCTATAATTTAAGTAATTTATTTCAACAGTCTATTTCTCAAAACCCATTTCCAGAAGTTTCTGTTCTCTCTTTATGGATGTTGTGGTCAGTTTTCTTTATCCCATTGAAAAGAAAAATATATGCCAAAAACATCTTTAAGAAAAGCCCCAATATGAACCTTCATAATAAAGTACACTTTAGCTCTGATTCAGAGTAGAACAATAGCAGTACTCTCTTATTTTCAAATAATCTGGAAAGTCAGTCACTTAGATATTAGAATTTAAAGAGGAAAACAAATCTAGACAGTTGATTATTTTAGAGGTAATATGACAGCTGGAATAAGAAAGACAAGATGAAATAGTGAAAGAATGATGGGCCTGGGTAAGGAGACACAAGTTTAAGTGCTGGCTCTGGTTGGACCAGCCACATAACCTCAGGCAAATCCCTTCACCTTTCTGAGCCTCTGTCTCTTCATCTAGAAGATGAAGATACTTGTGCTACCTAACTCACAGTGTTAATGTAAGGATGACACACAAATTGTAAAGTACTATATAAAATAAAACAAGATCAAGTGTACAGAGACTATTATTTGGGTAATGACTTGTTGGTAAGGTGACATAAAGAAATTCTCTTATTTAGGTCAGGGGGCCAAAAATGTAGTCCAACCAAATAAACATTATTAAGTATATATAGTGTACAAAGATACTAAATAGTATGGATGCTCCTGAACATAAGAACAAGTACTCTTGAACATAGAAATCAGCCTGTGTGCTTGTCAATCCTAAATACTATTTTTGTCTGTTTTCTCCACAGAGTTATAGTGAACCTGTTAATGTTAAAACATCCCAGTCTCCTCACCGGATTAAGTGTAAAAAGTCAGTCTTCTATGGGTTCCACCCAAGCTAATTCAGGCCTCTCCCTAAGTTCTCACTTTCACCAGCAGCCGAGAATGAAGCCTCAAGTAACTTCGGTGCACCCTATTCTTCCCAGGAACATAGCACCAAAACCTGATAACCAAATGCCAATGACTGTCTCTATAGCCAACGTGGCAGTGTTTCCTCCTCAGACTGTGGAAATGAAAATTGATATCCCACTATACTCTGTCAATTTATTATGTATTAATGATCAATGTACTATGTATTATTTGGCCCCCTCATTATGTGATTTTGAGTTCCCTTAAGCCAGTAACTTCAATTCCCTACTCTACCTTTGTAGCTTGCCTCTCACATCCTGCAAGTTCCCTGGCAACAGAAACAATAACTTCAGGTACTTCTTTTACATTCATCTTTTTACAGAGCTTATTAGGAATCAAAAGATTACTAGTATATTGAAATCAGTAGCATACAAAGCACATGCTTCCTCCCCCTTAGAAATTGGCCAACTGAGGCTTCCAGGTGGTGCAGTGAGTAGAGCGTCAGCCCTGGAGTCAGAAGGACCTGAGTTCGGATCCGGCCTCAGACACTTAACGCACACATAGACAAAAACCTAGCCGTGTGACCTTGGGCAAGTTAACCCCAATTGCCCTCCAAAAAGCAAAAAGGAAAAAAAAAGAAAGAAAAAGGAAATTGGCCAACTATTAAACTTTCCAGGGAATGTGTGAGTCTGGTGATAGAATGTTTGCCTGCGACAAGGTGTGACTTTTCAACAGGGCGTGACTCTTAAGATGATGGTCTGGATGGTAAGGCCACTGATTTAAGCATCACCAACCAGTCACAGCACAATGTCTGACTCTTGATGCTAGTCAGTCAAAACTCATTCTCCATCTCTGAAGTCCCATGTTATTTTTGTCTCCTATTTATATTATTTGGGTTTTTGTATACTCACCTCAGCGATAAAAGAGCTGCTCTGTCAGTTGGTCCCCTGGCTACTGAGGAGCTTTGGGTCCCTTTTATTGGCGATAGCTAGCTTTGCTAATAAATTGATTATGCTTGAATCTCTCTGCCTCACTCTTTATTGAAGATTTTTATCTTGACAAGAGCCCACCTCTTCACCAACATTTCAAAATATGGCAACTCCAGCCAATCACAATGTGACAGTCAATTGGAAACCAACTGCCAATGAAGGTCCAGTCTGCCTTACATTCACCACTATGCAACAAGTAAGTATTTGCTAACTCCTGACTTAAGCCTTTTTTTTTAAACAAATGCTTTATTGACTTCTGTTTTACATTATTCATTTCCACCATATTTTGAGTTATAATCATTTTCCCCCCATTATTCCCCTACCCAACCTCCCAGAATAGTAATCCCACAAGATATCACTTCCTCCAATCTGCTCTCTCCCATACCTTCTCCCATACCCCCATCGACTTTTCCATTAGAGGAAGGTGAGTCTTTGCAGACCAATGCCTGCACATCTTATCTCCCTATTACAAGCAAAAGAGTATTAATAATAGTATTTATATATATTTGAAACATTTAATGTTACGACCTCGAATTTCAGATCCATTTCCTTCCTCCCTTGTCACTCATTCCTTCTTGGGAGATAAGTAATTCAATATATGTTGTACATGTCTAGCTATGCAAAACATTATCATAGTAGATATATTGTACAAGGCTGCTTATAATTCCCTCCCACTCATCCCACCCCCCACCTGGTCCATTCCCTACATGATCCTGTCCCTCTTCTATAGTGGGTACTTCCAACCTCCCCTCACCCCAAGGATGCCCTCCCATCCATCATCCCTCCTCCCATCCCCCTTCCCCCTATCCTGCTGCAGGTTGAGATATCCCATTTAGTTTGTATGTCATTTTCTCCCTGAACCAAATTCAATGTGAATGTGGTTTTGCCTTTTTAGCCTTCCTTATTCTCCCCCTCTTTTGCAACCACTTCCCCTTGCTTCTTCTGCATGGGATAGTTTACACTACCCTGTCTCTCCCCATCTCCTCTTGCCACTTTCCTCTCTCACCTCATAATTTCATCCCTTGAGTATTCTCCCTTCCCAACAAATTCAACCTATGCCCTCTATCCATATATAACTGTAACCATATACACACACATTCACATATGTATTCATATGACCACACCCCCTTCTTCCATTATTTTCATAGTGAGAAAGATATCATCAGTCACAGTTATTGCTTTTCCATATAGGAATGTAAATAGTTCAACTTTGATAAGTTCCTTTTGATTTCTTTTCCCTGATTACCTTCTCAGGCATCTCTTGCTTCTTGTGTCTGGATGTCAAATTTTCTATTCAACTCTGGTTTTTTCCTCAAGAATGCTTGAAAGTCCTCTATTCCACTGAATGACCATATTTTCCCCTGAAACAAAATACTCAGTTTTGCTGGGTAGGTGACCCTTGGGTTCATTCCCAGTTCTTTTGCCCTCTGGAATATCATATTCCATGCCCTTCGATCCCTCAGTGTAGAAGCTGCCAGGTCCTGGGCTATTCTGATTGTGTTTCCACAATATTGAAATTGTTTCTTCCTGGCTGCTTGTAGTATTTTCTCCTTGATCTGGGGATTCTGGAACCTGGCTATAATATTCCTGGGAGTTTTCTTTTTGGGATCTTTTTCAGGAGGTGATTGGTGGATTCTTTCAACCTCTATTTTGCCCTCTGGATCTAAAACATCAGGGCAATTTTCCTTGAGAATTTCTTGAAGGGTGATTTCTAGGTTCTTTCTTTGATCATGGCTTTCAGGTAGTCCAATAATTTTTAAATTGTCTCTCCTGGATCTATTTTCCAGGTCAGTGGTTTTTCCCATGAGATATTTCACATTGCCTTCTAATCTTTCATTTGTTTGGATCTGCTTAACAGCATCTTGATTTCTCATAAAGTCATTAGCTTCCATTTGCTCCAGTCTAACTCTGAAGGAATGAATCTCCTCAGTGAACTTTTGAGATTCTTTTTCCATCTGGCAAATTCGACTTTTTAAGGCATTGTTCTCCTCATTGCCCTTTTGGGCCTCCTTTGCCATTTGAGCTAGTCTATTTTTTAAGGTGTTGTTTTCCTCAGTCAGGCTGTTGACCCTCATTTCATACTTTTCCTGCATCCTTCTCATTTCTCTTTCCAATTTTTCCTCCACTTCTCTTATTTGATTTTTAAAGTCCTTCTTAAGGTCCTCTATGGCCTGCAACCCGCTCATGTTTTCCCCTTGGGCTTTTGGAACAGGACTTCTGACCTCACAGTCCTTTTCCTGCTCTATGCCCCCAAAGTAGGAGTCTAGGGTTGCATTTTTCTGTTTCCTTTGCCTTGGCATGTTGCCGCTTAATTACTTGACTTTTGGGCTTGTTGCCACACTATGGCTTTAGGGCCAGATAGAGGAATTTTCGTCCCGAACGTGTGGGGGGCAACTTCCGTTTCTGGCAAGCTGTAAACCCACCCACGACTTCCACCCTAGATCACAATCCAGATCCAGGGAGGTTAAAGCAAGAGCGATTACCCCCCAAGACTGATCGCTGGATCTCCCTACAAATTTGCAGGCTGGGAGCGGGAGCTGCCTCTGAAAACTACAAAATGGCGTTTGTCCTCAGCAGCTTCTAGCCCCCAGGGGAGGGAGCTGACGCATTCCCTAATACCAGTCCCAAAGTCCATAGGACACTAACCTCTTACTTTGTCCTAGGCAAGTCTATGTTGATAATTCTGGAGTCACCACAGCTCCTGGTGTTCTGGGGTTCCTCCAGCTGGCTGCTGGCCCTGCCGCCCTGGGGCTAAAACCTCAGCTCATGCCGACCTGGGCACGGCTCGGCTCCTGCGCTCTGCGCGCTGCACGCTGCCAGGTCCCAGACCACTGCGCTGGTCCTTCCTGCAGGGATGCTGGGCTGTCCTCAGCGGGAGGTTAGCTTCTCTGTGTCGTTCTGTGGGTGGTGGGGCTCCAGAAGTTGTTCAGAGTCCCCTTTTACATAGTTTGGGGGGAATCTGGGGGGAGAGTGGCTTGGATGAGCTGTTTCTACTCCGCCATCTTGGCTCCGCCCCGCGACTTAAGCCTTTTTTGTTAAGCACACGGCAAGATTGTTTATTATAATAAATGGGAAAGGGGCTTTTATCTTTTTTTCTGATCAGCAGAATAGGATTATTGTACTTTTAACAGCATTTCAATGTAACAGATGCCTGGTGACAGGTGAAATCTGAAACAACTGAGGAAGCAAAGGTTGGAGCTTCTGAGCCTATCAGTTTATTAAGCCTTACATGGCAGCTGGATAATAAATTGGGAACAGGCCTCTTCCACTTGGTATTGAACCCTGAATACAAAGGAGACATGTTTATGAATTAAAAGCAAACAATTAACAGGCTATAAACCAGAATGCAAGATTAAGTAATCTAATTTCAAATTGGAGGAAAGATTAGGGGCTTTACAAATTACAAGGGGGGAATAAATAAGTTTCAAGATGGGGACAGTGAACAAGTGAACTTTTCTAGATATTGAGAGGGGGTGGGAATAGGTGTTTCAGGGACCCCAATAACCAGAGTCCCTGGATTTCAGTCTGGAATGAATTTGTGGACCCAAGCAATCTTTAATTAAGGATTGTAAAAGTTTATTGTTACGTTTTACAGTGGGCAAGAGTTCTTAGGGAACCTGCAACTTTAAAGGGTTATAGTTAAAGTTTATAAAGGGTAACCATAGTATATCAGATGTCAACTATGCTAATTAGGTGAGTCTGAGCAGGATTAGGGAGGAGTCAAGGAGTGGTCAGTTCTTAAAGGAACATGCACTTTTAATACCTACTGCGCAGGTGTATTAACCAGAATTCTTTGGCAAATAGCCCAAGGAGGGACTGCATGCAGGTGTGGTTTTAGGCTTGAAATGTCACTAAGTCAGCTAGTGGTCAGGGCTGACTGAGAAGTGCCTAGTCTGTCACCCATCAATGTCATGTTTGACAAGATGGATGTTGGCTAGGCTAATGAGGGATTCAGGATCTGTATAATTGGTTAGGGAGTTACTTATAGATAGTCCAGTGAAGGATTCATAGATGCAGCTGGTCATTATACTAAGGAGAGATAAACATTTGTCTAAGCTAGAGAGTTACTTATAGATAGTTTAATGAAGGATTCATAAGTGCAGCTTATTATACCAAGGGGAGATAGACAGACAAAATGGTTGCAAGGCAGAGTGCTGGCAGGAGGAGGGGGCAGAGTTAATGCTCTGAGTCTGGGGAGAAATGTGATTATACAAAATGATTTTGCAAACTGATGTTCAAGCAGAAACACCCAAGCACTCCATAAGATATGATTTAAGAAGCAGGTGGAGTTTACAGAAAAATGAAATTTAGATCTTAAGAAGGAGTCAGTTTGTTTCATACAAATCCCACAATTCTTTCTGCTTTAAAAAGTAGGAAAGAAGTAAAAGGAACGCTGAACAGTATGCAGATGCTAAAAGGGAAAACTGTTTACATTCAATAAATGTAGTTCTGCTTTTTGGAAAAGTATAATTTAGAATGATGAATGTATGGTACGTCATGAAGTCACAAGAATTCTTGATGCTAATCATGGGTTCCATCCTACAGAATCTATTTTGTTGGCACATATCCTTCCCAACTCCATGCCACATGATTGGTTTTTGTTTCTCAGATTAGCAATGTTTTTAAAAAGTGCTAAAGATCCTCAAGCTTCCATCTAAGTCAGGAAATCTTAACCTTTTTGGTGTCATGGACCCTTTTGTAATTTGGTGAAGCCAATGTAATGTGGTGAACCCCCACTCAGAATAATGTTTTTAAATGCATAAAATAAAATGCAGTGGATAAATGAAAGAAATCAATTATACCTAAGTAGTTATCAAAAAAGGGAAAAAATAGATAAGTTCATAGACTATCTCAGATTTAGGTAGAAAAGACTATTATCATTTAATAATATGGATAAGTGATCTCAAAGCCTGAGAAAGCAACTTGGTGGACCTCAGAGCCCTGAGTTGTCTACTAGAAGAGTAGCCTTTATGTGAATGATGACTAGGTGTAGTTTGGCTGTTGGAAATTATATTGGCAGTCACATAGACTTTCTGGCCATAATCAAATAAGAGGGTTTTGATGTAGTCTAAAACCACACTGACCAGGAAGTACAGTTTAATATACAGGATGTAGGCTAAAGACAACAATTAACTGGTCATCTGATTTCTTGAAAAGAGCTTGGTGCCTGAGGCAAAGAACCTCCTGTTGAGGAAAGCCTATTAAAGGCTGGGTCCTGAAAGAAATAGACAGAAAGACAGAAAGCAGGACTAGGGCTCAAGAGTGTGTTAGTTTCTGCCTTCTACTCCACAGCAAAGGTTCTTAACCTTTTTGTTTGTGAGTCAGGGACCACTTTTCAGAATAATGCTTTTTAAATGCATGAAATAAATTACATAGAATTGCAAAGGAAACTAATTTCATTGAAATAAACACCTATTTTTTCCCTATCTAAATTCAAGGACCTCATGACTCCCTGAAATTCATCCATTGACCTTTTGGTGTCTGTGGACTACAGTTTAATAACTCCTATTCTAAAAGAGCTGTAGCAAGGAAAGCTTTACAACTTTAATCCAACATAGCCAGGACAAATCCCACTCATCCTATTGTGAGGAAATAAGGGCACCTCATCTGATGACTTCAAATGAAGCCAGAATCTAGAAGCTGAGAAAGGTGTCACAACCACATGCCCCCCAGTATTGTTGCCCTAGCAGTGTCTAGCATGAACCAATGGAGCAAACATGCCAAATCAACCATCTCCTGCTCTCTGGTTTTGGAGAAGATGAGAGAATGTCTTTAATTAATATCCCTGTTGAACCCATTTAATGTTGGATGACATACTTTTCCTTTGGTGGAGGCATTACTGAGGCAACCCTGGAAACATCAGTTATTTCACATCTTATAGTCTGTGGAATCTGACTTTGGTAGAGGACAGGTTAATGCCTAACACAGGAGGTGTTCTATCTGGGTTTCTATCTGGGTTTTACTGAAGCTACTTGTGTGGCCATCTCAATTTAAATTTCTATTAAGCAAATTTTGACTTCATAAGAAATGTATTCCTTTTTCTAAAAATTTAGGTATTTGAAGGGTATAAGATAAAAATGATATTTTGCTACATGAGTTTCAAAATATTGAAAGATTATAAAACCATTGCCTAAACAAATTAAGATAAGTGTATGCAGCCATTAAATTCAACCTTTTTGTTCAACCCAAATAACATACTGGTCACTGGAATTACAACTAAAATATTCAGATTTTAGATCCTACAGAGCTAGAAATCTAAGCCCCATGTAATTTATATTGTAGTGGCTAGGAAAAGCAATCATATCCAGTCAAGGATTTACTTTTAAAACTAATATTTTTATAGATTACTACCCTACGTATTGTCAGATAGCTTTTTGGTCAGGGAGATCTAGCTCAGTTTTGATATCTGATTAGATGGGTAGAAAGGTCTTTTTTTTCCCCTCAAGTCCACTATACTACTTGAACCAAGAACACCGATATTCCTCAGCCCCTTCTTCTTGCCTTCTACCAAGTCATTTGCTTTATTAGAGAAGAGAAATAAGGGAAAATTCTTTTTACCCTTGTCTTTTATCTGTTTGTGTGAGTTTATTCAGGATCATGTTTATTTTTTGTCTCTTACAAAGAATATATCTTTGCTCTTTAATGATAAGTGAGACAGGGATTACTTGAAAGATTGATTTATATAGTAAATTATCTACTTGTAATTGTGGAGGAAATTCTAGCTAATTCAGTATCATGATTAATTGAGAGTTAGCATTTAGTTCATCCACGGACTACCAGATCTTAAACTATTACAATGTAAAAAAATCAAATCAATCAAGCATTCATTAATCATCCACTATGGACTAGGCACTGTGCTAATAAATAAAAAGAAAGGTAGCTCATCCTTCAAGGAGCTTACTGTGTTATGTGGGGAGACAACACACAGCAGTAGGCAAGAAAGTGGGAGTGGGTGTTTCTTTACTATGGCGTTTTATTTACATTAGATAAACTTCTCTATATAATAATTTTAATAGGTATTGATATTCTTTCCTTTATTTATTTGTCATTTTTTATTGCCAGCCATTTGTCCTACCTCCATATACCTGGTATTGGTCTCACTTGACTGGTACCACTGATACCCTCTCATGGGATTGCAATAATCTAATAACTGCTTTCTTAACTTCCACTGTCTTTCTTTTCCAATGTATCCTCCATTCAGCTGCCAAAAATAAATCTTCCTAAAGCAAAGTTCTCAGCATATTATTCCCCAGGTGCCACTAGGATAAAAAAAGATTCCTCTGTTTGGCTTTCAAAGCCCTTCCCCATACCTCCCATGTCTACCTTTGTACAAGTAGACATGTGTCTCAAATCCTTTTTACCTCTACCTCATGGAAATATAACTTCCTTCAAAGATGAACACAAGTGCTACCTCCTATAGGAAGTCTGGTTTTACCCCTCTTTTGTTCCATAGGTTCTTTTGGCCAAAGAATTTATCACTAATAGGCAGCTGAGGGGTAATGTTTCTCTTCATTTAGTGAGGCTCATCCTGTACCAAGGACCACACTCAGAGCCTTTCCAGTGTAATAGAGTTTTTTTTGCTCACCTGGTGTGACCTTTGAGAGCACAAGGTCACATCTACAATAGGATAAGTCAAGTGGGTCTTCATGATGCTTAATAAACCTTTCATAATACACAAAGTTCTCAAAGCACTTATGATTTACTATAGGGAGAGGGAATAATATATGTAGCAAAGCTAATACAAAACACATGCCAAATATAATGATTTCAGTAGAGGGTGAGGGAAGTATGAACCACTAAGATCAAGGAAAATCCTGTGCAGGAGGTGGCTCTTTTACTAGTCATCAGTACAGATATATATGACCAACAACAGTCCAATAGATAGCTGGTCAAAGAATACAAAAAAGTTTTCAAAATATGAATTATAAACTGTGACCATTTAAGAAATACTCCAAATAAATAAGTTGTAAAATGAAAATTAAAACCTCACTGAGGCTTTAAGCCATCAAAATATGGAAATATTCATTTTTGGAGGGGCAACAAGACAGGTACACTTTATTTATGTCAGTGGAACTGTGAATTGATCCAGTTTCTCTGAATAATAGTTTGGAATTATTTATATAAGAAAAATGGCTAAATTCTATATACAGACCAAGAAAGTTAGAGATAGAAAGAAAGTTCCAAAAATATTCTTAGAAGAAACTGGGTGGAGTCAGGGGGGTGTTGAGGAATTGAAAATTAAATGAGTACCCATCAACTTTGGAGAAACTGAACATATGATACATATATTCAACACTCTCTCTGGGCTACTTCCCCAACACAGCATTCACACTTTAGCAGGTGGGTTCCTTAGGAAAGTGACTGCCTTGTGTATAAGGGCATATTCTAGGGGTTATTAATCTTTCTTGTGTTGGAGACTCCTCTGACAGTCTGGAAAATTTATGGAGTCCATCTCAGAATGTTTTTAATGCAGAGTATTACAGAGAGAAATCATTATAGACTTATAAAAATATTTAAAATAATGGTATAGACTTATGGTATAGACTTATCAAAATATTAAAAATGAAAAAAGAAGAACACATACCCTAGGATAAAAACCCCTAGTATAGTCTGTTGGTCTACTCTCCTAACACTGAAACTAACAAACTCCATTGTTGTTTTCACATTAATAGACAATACATAAAACTTGCTTCTAGCAAAGGTTTTATTTACTAAGATGGCAGTCAAAGTGGTAGTAGTTACAGAACTAACCTATCATAAACTAGCTGAGGTGGTACAGTGGAGAGAGTGACAGATCATGAGTCCAGAAGTACTGACTTCAAACCTAGCCTCAAACAATTACTAGCTGTTTGACCATGGGCAAGTCACTTAACCAGTTTGTTTCAATTTCCCTTTTTGTAAAAAAGGAATGATAACACCTGCTTTCCAGAGTTGCTGTGAGAATCAAATGAGACAGTCATTGTAAAGCACTTATCTTGGCTCACTCAAAGTAAGTGGCTTATAAATGTTAGTTTTTATTATTATGTTAGCCTGGAAAGACTCTGCGACAAATACACATAGCATCATGTTAAGAATTTATACAAATAATGCAGAAGTGGGTGCTTATTAAATATGTATTAAATTAATTTTTTTAGGCTCAAAAGCATTCTGACAAAGTCCCCATGGAACTCACCCTGTAGGGTCTGCTCAGAGTCAAGGGAAGATAGAAGAGGATGTACCATTTGTTGGCATCTACTAGAGGAAGACACACCAACCTACATTGATAAAGTATTGTTTGGAAGCAAGGTGACTCAAATACAACACTTTTTAAAAACTGAACTATCTTTGTTCCTTTTCCTGGGTTAGTGATATCATAATTCTCCCTGCCATTTAGGCTTGAAACCTGAGTCACCTTTGATTTTTTGCTCTTCCATTCCCCTAATATTGAATTAATTCACCATCTACTTATTTTTCTCAGCATCTCTCATCTTTCCCTCTCTCTCTAAGCTTACTACTATCATCTTATTTATCTTTTATATTCTCACACCCAGACCACCCTTTTCTGTCTATACTGTATTTTCATCATGTTATTTCACTGATCAAAACACATCTTCTTCCCCCAGCAGATAAAGTTCCAAGTCTTTCAACCGACATTTAAAGTCTCCTACAATCTAAGCCAGACCTACCTTCCTACTTTTATCTCCAGCTATTTTCTTGTACATATATTGAAGGTTTTTGATCAGGAAAGTGTCATGGCAGAGAGGAATGAATATGAGACATATTGAAAAAAAAATCAGTGAAGCACCTGCCAAACTATTCCCTCATACTCACCTCTATACTCACCTCTGAACCATAATCATACTCCTTTTTGCTCATGTAAATCTCATGGATCTTTCAAGATTTACAGTTCAAGTCCCTTCTCCATGCCTTCCTAGACTACTCAACAGATGTTCTGACCTACTTGTGAAGCCAAAACATATATTACTTATGTGCCTTATTTAGCAATTAATCAAGTACTGATCGACAGCAGTCCTTACTGCCTAGATTTTAAGTTAATAACATAAACTATCTATAGAGAAAATAAATTTGTTGCCTTGATAAAACTAAGTCCATTTTATTGTAAGCCTCCATTTTGTGACAAGTTATACAAGTTGCTTTTCTATAATAAGGACTTGAGTGTTATAGCTTGCCAGTAACAGTATCCCTCAAATTGAGTAAACAGCTAATGATAATTTTTGCACATTCCAAATTTTGTAAACAGCTACTAATGATATGTCTTACACAGACTGTATAAACATATTCCCTAGATTTGGTAATCAACTGATAAATACTTGCTAATGATTTTAGCTTTGTTTGACAGCTTCCATTCATCTAAGTGTCTTTCGGCAATCAATCACCAATCTGAATTTGGTTGTAACCAGCTAATACTTATATCTAGAACTATAAAAAATCCATAGGAGAGGCCCAGTCTTCAGCCTGACCTTGGGTGGCAACTGAGGCTACCTCTATATTCTACCCAGCAGAAAGAGAACCTTGTTATTGAATACCAGTAAAAGACATATCTACTAGGAAGGCCTAGGAAATCTGGTAGTTTGTTTCTAGGGGGGTTGTTTTATTGTCTAATAGGTAAGAATATTGTTGGCATTCATTTGATTAACAGTTTGTTTGATAGCATTGACAAGATTAAGTTTAACTAGTGTTAACTTCATACTTGATAACATAACTATTAGTAAGTTAGTTTTGCACATGAACTTGCTTCACCCTTTTTCATATACCCTATAATTCCTGTCACACTGTGCTTCACCTAGTAGGCACACAATAAATGTGTTATCACACTAAAACTATAACATATGCTACTGCTGCTCACTGAACACTTTTGGATTATATCTTTTCCTGATCAACATTATAAAGATAATCAACTTTGAAAAGACTTGGTAGCTCTGATTAGCCCAATAGTCAACCATAATTCCAAAGGACTTGTGATGAATCATGATGTCCACCTATAGATAGACAGCAGATAAACTCAGAGTACAGCATGTAGTATATTTTCTTTTCTTTCTCTCTCTCCCTCTCTCTAGATAGGACTAATGTGGAAATTGTTTCACATAACCATATAAGTTTATATGCCATTTTAATTTTCTTGTCTTCTCAGGGAGTAAGGGAGCAAGGGAAAGAGAGGAAGAGAATTCAGAACTGAAAAATTAAAAAAATAACTAAAAGCAAGTATCATATGCAATGGGGATCATGAGAATCTTTTCCAAAATACCCACTCTTTCCACTTTTATTTGGTAAAGTTCTAGAAATGCTAGTATTAGCAATAGGAAAATAGGAAGAAATTAAAGGCACAAAGATAGGTAAATATGAAATGAAATTACATCTATTTGCTGATGATTTGATGGCTTATTTGAAAATCCTAGAGGATCAGCAAAGATACTAATTAAGATATTTAATACTTTCCACAAAGTTGTGGCTACAAAACTAAACCCTCAAACATCAATTACATTTCTCTATGATGATAAAATCTAAGAGCCAGTAATAGAAAAGTATCTCTCATTCAAAGTTACTATTAAGTGCATAAACATGTGAGGATCAATCTACAAAGTCACACAAAATATTTGTATAGATCCAATTACAAAGTGCTTCTTAAATAAAAACAATTTAAATTACTGAAGGAATATACAGTTCTCACGGTTGGGCCGTGTCAATAAAATAAAAATGACAATACTACCAAAATTAATTTACATTTTAATATTATACCAATTAAATGATCAAAAGGACAATTCGTAGAGCTTGATAAAATAATAAAATTCACTTGGAAAAAAATGAAAGATCTAGAATATCAAGAGAAATTATGAAAAGAAGTAGATAACAAAGGGGGAATTGTACTTCCAGACCTCAAAATAAAACAAAGCCACAGTCACTAAAACTATCTGGATTGGTTAAAAAACAGAGAGGTAAATCAATGGAACAGGCTAGACAACAGACAATCAGAAACGATGGAATTCAATAACCCAGTGTCCAATAAACCTAAAAATGTAAATTACTTAGGAAAGAATTCCCTATTTCATAAAAACTATTGGGAAAACTGGAAAGAATTTTGGCAGAACTTAGGTTTATATCAACACCTTATGCCATATTCCACAATACATTTTAAATGCTATGTGACTTCAATTTTAACAATCACATAAATATTGGAGAAGATGTGGGGAAGTTGGAACACTAACACATTGTTGGTAGAGTTGTGAACTGATCCAACCATTCTGGAGAGCAATTTGGAACTATACCCAAAGGATTATAAAATTGTGCATACCCTTTGATCCATCAATTCCACTACTAGGTCTGTATCCCAAAGAGATCATAAAAAAAGGAAAGGGACCCACATGTACAAAAATATTTATACCAGCTTTTTGTGGTGGCAAATAATTGGAAATTGAGGGGATGCCTATCAATTAGTGAATGGCTGAACAAGTTGTGGTTTATGAATGTAACAAAATACTGTTGTTCTACAAGAAATCATGAGCAGGCAGGTTTCAGAAAAACCTGGAAAGGCCTGAATGAACTGATTCTGAGTAAAGTGAGCAGAACCAGGAGAACATTGTATGCACTAACAGCAACATTGTGCGATGACCAACTTTGATAAACTTGTCTCTTCTCAGCAATACAATGATCCAAGGGAATTCCAAAAGGCTCATGGTAGAAGATTCTATCAGCATCCAGAGAAAGAACTATGAAGTCTGAATGTAGATCAAAGCATACTATTTTCTCTCTTCTTTGTCTTTTTCTTTCTTGTGGTTTTCCCCTTTTGTTCTGATTCTTCTTTTACAACATGACCAATGTGGAAATATGTTTAATGTGATTGTGCATGTATAGCCTATATCAGATTGCATGTTGTCTTGTGAGGGTGAAGAGGAAGAAGAGGGAAAAATTTGGAACTCAAAATCTTATAAAAGTGAATGTTGAAAACCAAAAAATAAAATTTAAAAATATTAACAATCACACTATGGAAAAATTAGAAGAGAAGCAGATCATATGCCTCTTAGTTCTAGAAATAGCATGTGCATTTTTTTTTAAGTTTAAAAAGTGGATTTTATTACCGTGGGACTGTCGGGGTACATGGTCACCCAAATCAGACAGTGCTTTGGCACAGACATTGTGTCGGTTTTATAGAGGTTCCATAGCCAGGTTACATAAACTGAAATTACAGTGATGTAAGCTGAAACTCCAGTGATTGGTCAGTGTACACTTGAAACTACAATTAGTGATTGGTCAGTATACATTTGAATTTCCCGCTAGCTCAAAACCTTAGGCTGGGACTCCTGCCCACAGATTAATCAAGGGAAAGCAAGGGGTGGAGGTCCTGCCTGTTTACAGATTAATCAACGGAAAGCAAGGTGGAGTTCTCTGCTTTACAAATCAATGAAGGAAAGGGAAGGTTGAGTTGCCTGCTTTACAAATCAATGAAGGAAAGGTTGGGCTGCTTGCTTTACAAATCAAGGAAAGACTGAGTGGATTTGTGTCCCACATTTGGAAAGGGCAAAGTGACAAATCAATGGGGGAAGGGCAGAGTGGACCTGTGTCCAACATTCCCTACTTTTTCTTTTAGGTATGTCAAACCTTTGACATAGCTGGGGTCACATCTAGGGGTCACATCTAGATTACTTAATTCTGTTCCTAAAGGATGGTGGTGGGGGGTCCCTGATAATTAACATTAATGGAGTTAACACTGGATTTGACAAATTGTAGAAAGCAATTAATGAGATAGGGTCTTACAATTAGGACTATGATCAGGAGGAGGAGAGGCATAATACTAATACTAATACCAAGGCTGATATCAATTTAGTGAGTTTAGGGGAATGTCCCAGGGGAACAGGGACTGATACCCATTCTCAGAATTTTCCAGCTCCCTCTGTCCATTAGCAATATTCTGGCTTACCAACTTCAGACTCTCCCTCACCACTCCAGAGTTGGTTGCACAGAAGCAACAAGCCTCACCAAGGACTGCACATAGGCCACCCTGTTTAAGAAGGTTAAGGCCTCTGGGTTCTGAAGACCCACCTCTGCCAGAGAGTCCACCTGTCTTTCCAGGGCTGAGATGGACTGCTCCATGTGGGAGAGGTCAATATTTACCTGTGTACTTAAGGCCTGGTAGTTGGCCTCCCCCTTAATCAAGGCTGCCATCCCAGTCGCTGCAGAACCCACAAGGCCCAAGCCCACTGAGATGGGAATGAGGAGTGGTACTGCCTGCCTTAGGTGGTGGCTCAGTTGCCCTTCTGGGAAAAGTAATGCCAACCTTGTTTACCTGGGAGAAGGGTGACCCGGGGAATTATGGCCACTAGGATACACAGGGGGTCCTCAGTGTGTTGTTGTCTGAGGAACACTAGCAGAGACACACTGGGTAAGGCCATCGTGGCATGCCCACCAGGCTCCTAGAGGGGTGGGGAAGTAGTCTGAGCTAGAGGCCTGAATCATGTGAGTTTTTCCACAAATTGAGCTATACCGAGAGCTGGATAAAGGGGTGCTGGATGATATGAGGCAGAAACCTGTTCCCTGTACATCCCTGAGGGAGAGCCTTGGGTGATCCCAATCACAATTCTCTGCTGGAAATAGGGGTGACTGAGGCATTTAGTGCCACTCCTATGTAGTAAGGAGGCTGGGGTTCAATACAAATCCAGAAATATTTTCCCAACATGTGGTTAGAGCTATTAAGTGTTTTATGAACAGCCGACAGAAGGGTAATTAAGGGGACCTGATAATTGCAATATTCCTGAATCTTTGAAGATGGGGGGACGGGGGGCGTGTATTACCTGACTGGGGCCAATGTAGTGACAGCTGGTATTGTGATTTGGACATCAGGGTTCCCTATTGGGGGAGGGATAGCTAAGCAATGGGATGACAATGAGGGAGGGGCACAGGAGGCTTCTTGGCACTTGCCCTCCCTCCTCCTCAGGGACTATGATTCCCAGGACCCGAAAAACAGCGATTCCCCAGGCTGAATCAGAGGGGTTTTGAATGGTGAGATTTGGGCATGGGTTGCTAGGGGTCAGACCTGATTGTATAGATTTGTAACAATAGGTCTGATCCTTCACTACTGCCTGTCCAGTGGCACAGGGTGGTACCAGGGCTAGGAGAGGGGAGGTGGTAAGCTGTGATACAAGCACAGGCGCACGGGCATCCTGTATCTGAACAGAGCAGGCTGGTGGGGCCCCAAATAGTCCAGTTCTGGGGAACAGAGAGTTGAGGGGGAGCTATGTGCTTCAGGTTCTGGAAAGTCCAGGATTGTCCATTTCCTGTCGTTACCACCCAGGTATAGCTTGGTCTGGGGGCATGGGGATTTTGGGGGACCGTGCAAGAAAGTAAAAGGGGGATCAGGGAGAGGATTGGATAGTCTTAGCTTTAGGGGGACCTTGTGGACTTCTGCTTTCCATTATGAGGTGACAGCAGGCTTCACTCTGGTGTAATGGAGTCATGTGGGAATAGAGTCCACTTTTACAGCAGTAGATGTAGTGGGGATCATGACGTGTGGTCCCTTTCACCTCGGCTCCAGACCATGAATTTCTTTTTACCAGCACAGAATCCCCAGGTTGAAACAGGTAAGCTGAGGCAGAACTCGGGATCAGGATCAGGAGGGCTGAGGGAAGGAGTTTTTTTCTGAATCACCCTCAGACCCTGAAGGAACTTGATGAGGGAACAGTTAGTGATTTCAGCTTTTAGGTCTTCCCGGATTAGAGGAAGAATGGGTGGTGGTCTTCCAAATATATATTAGGTAATGGTCTGGACTTTCTCAGCCTTGAGTTCTGAGCTCTGAGAACATTTCAGATGTTGGCTGCTCAAGGAAGTCAAAGCTGAGAATCCAAGGACCTGACCCAATTCTCATGGGGAAGCCAAACCTTCTTATCTGCTTTATTCAGCTTTCCATAAATAGTAAAACAGTTTGAATTAACCTGGTGTTAAAAATGGTATCTTACTTTTCTCTCAACTAAAGTATCTCTGATTAAACTAAATATCAGGCACCCAAGTACCCCATCATTCCAAGCACCTGATCATTCCCCCCTTAAACAGCTGGGACCCAAAATCATTTGGGTAGATCTGTCTGTGTTTCATAGGGTGCTGGGTCTATATTCACTCTTGAAGAAAGAGGTAATTCAGAAATTGAATCCTTATTCCTACTTCAAAAATGTTTCTTAAGTTCACTTAGCTAAATAGACCTTTAGATACACAATACAGTCTCAGAAAGATGGTTACAAAATAATTATGAGTATCAAATGACTTATCAATTGACATCAATTGACCTTATCAATTCTGGCATGGATTCAAAGTTAGAGAAATACCAACATATGCCAGTCATACAATTCAGATTACAAGTATTACACAAATGCTATTCATTTTCCTTTTACAAATTCAAGGAACAAGTCAAGCTGAGATAGTAAAAAGCTTGTTTGTTTTTTTAAGCAATCCCAGTATCCTATTTCGAATTTCTTAAAGATTTAATTCTTAGTTAATTTGACTAGGACTAGTAAATTGTAAATTTTCCAAATTAAAATTTCAAAATATTGCAACAGGGAGAATTTTGGTGGACCTTTTGAAAGTGAGCTTTGAATTTGCCAATGTCAAAGCTCCACACTTAATTGGCTTTAATTGGTCAGGCAGGAGAGATTTTTAAAAATTTGACAGAGGGGCCCGCCTCCCACAATGCTCACATGCAGGGCTCTGCAGGGCCTTCACCTTCTCTCTCCTGAGCCAGCAGAAGCTCAGGGTGGGGGTCGTTCAGACCAGCCCTTAGTCTGACCTGGGAACCAGGCTGATCCGCCGCCCCCGCCCCTCCCCCCAGCCAAGGCCAAGCCAGGCTCAATAAGGCCAGTTAGGCTGGGTTAATGGATTTCCTGAGGGGATGGCTGACTCAGAAGAGGGTTCTTCTGGAAAATAATATATCTTCCCAGTGGAAATCAGAAAAGCTCCCTTGAAGGTGCTCTTCTGACAGCCACTCAGATACCTACTTTGCAGGAATAAAAATTTTAAAATGAGACTTTAAACAACTGAGCTCAGGACAAAACTTTACGAACACTCAAACACATTACAATCCTTATCCACTTGATTGCTGCCTGCAGATTCTGAACAGGAAGCAAATGGGCTCAAGTGAGCATAGGACAGACAAACAAACATATAACCAGACCAGATACGGGCAAGAGGGTTGACATCTCGAGCCTTGCCCAGGGAAGAGGTGCCCTATGGGGGCACTATAAGCCTCGTCAGGCTCTTTCTCTCCAGAACAACAGATTTTTTAACCAGATATACCAGAACAATATTTAACCATAATGGTATTTAACCAGACATACCAGAACAATATTTAACCATATATACCATAACAGTATTTAACCAGACATATACCAGAACAATATTTAACCAGATATACCATAAAGGTATTTAACCAGACATACCAGAACAATATTTAACCAGATATACCATAAAGGTGTTTAACCAGACATATACCAGAACAATATTTAACCAGATATACCATAAAGGTATTTAACCAGAATATACCAGAACAATATTTAACTCACCCCCAAACTGGAGGTCCTGGATCCACAAAAGGCCGAATGAGGAGCAAGTCGGAGTCAGGAGGTAGGCGTAATCTTCCTTCCTCGAGACCTGGGGTCCTGGAACTTCATCAGGGGCTAGCCCCCCTAGGGCTCGGGGCAAACAGATGCCTACCTCTGGAGGCTGAGAGCTCTTCTTATTTGGGGATCTTTCGGGTGCCATGGAACACCCCATATCTTACTGGGGCCTCCAAATGTTGTACCCCAATAAAAGTGAGACAGAAGATCCCCAAGATTAAGTTTAAAAAGTGGATTTTATTACCGTGGGACTGTCGGGGCACATGGTCACCCAAATCAGACAGTCAGCATGTACATTTTTAAACAAACAAGGAATAGAAATAATTACAAAAGATAAAATACATCACTTTGATGACATGAAATTGTAAAGCTTTGGTACAGACAAAATTAAAGCATATGAGATAAGGAAAACAAATAGGGAAAATAATTCTTGTCAATTTTTTCTGATAAAGGGTTTGTATCTAAGATAAATAAATATTTAAAAGATACAGATGTATAATGTATATTATGTAAATATGTATTTACATATAAATATATATTTATATGTAAATACATACAGATATGTAATGTATATGTATGTAAATATACATGTATGCACATATGTATGTAGATAGATAAGTTATCAAAGAATATGAACATGGGGCTTTCAAAGGAATTACAAACTATTAACTACATGAAAGAATACTTCAGATCACTAAGAGAAACACAAATCAAAACATCTCAATTTTACATCTCAAAATCCTGCAAATTTGCAAAAAGGAAAAACATAGAAATAGTCAATGTGGAGGGACTATGGGAAGAATGGCATATTATTGCTTTATTGGTGTAGCTGTGAAGCAGAACTATTTTGGAAAGGAATTTGGAATTATGCAAAGTGACTAAAATGTCCATACCCTTTGACTCAGGATTTCATTACTGGGTTTATATTCAAGGGAGGCCATTGATTAAAAAAAAGTTCCCAGGTATATCAAAATATTTGTAGAAGCACTTTGTGATAGCAAAGAAATGAGGGGAAGGGTAGTAGATACCTTTTGATTAGGGGATGGCTAAACAAATTGTTGTATATGAATGTAATTAAATATTAGTGCTGTAAGAAACCGATGAATGTGATAGAGAGCTAGGCAAGAACTATGTGAATTAATGTAGAAAAAAGTAAGTAGTCAAGAAAACTATATAGACAATGATTACAAAAATGTAAATGGAAAAAATTACCATATGCTAAAATTAAAAATGAATGTTGCAAAATTATAAAAGGACAAAATAAAATAAATTATAAAAGAACAAACAAGGCTCAAAAGAGATAGGAAAAGATTCCACCTCACTCTTTTGCAGAGGTGAGATTCACAAATGTTGCCCTTTGCACATATTTCCAGACTTTTTCCATTCATTTTTTCCTCTTTGAAAAATTACTATCATATGGGATGACTTTCTAAGAGAGGAAGGATGTTACTGGGGAAACTATGATATGAAAAACAAAATAAAAACAAACTCTGATATATTTTTTTAATTAACAAAAACTTTTTTTTAAGAGTGGAGTTTCTTTCTGGGGAAAGTTTGGGGAACTGTGCAATTTCCCAAAGATATAAAACCCATCCTGCCTTCCTGTTCAATTCTGAATCCAACTTGTCTATTTGCACTATCTGCTCCAGATACACATGCTTAGGGACACCCTCTGTAGGCTGTCCATCCAACTGCAGGCAGTAATATCTAGTTTTATTTTGAAGGAATCTAGTAGAGGTCCTACTTAAATGACTTCCTCTGAGGTTGCTTTTTATTTATGTGCCTAACTATGTTTACAACGCAGAAGGAGGCAGCAATCTATTAAGTGATCTTCCAAAAGTAATTTTGATTTTAAAAGTGGTTTCAAAACTTCCCCTGTAGGTCACTATCCATCTTCTAGAATGAGCTTCCTAACCTGGGTTCTATTAACATTAAAAAAAATTTATTTTGAAAACTTTTTTTCAATATAATTGGTTTCCTTTATTAACATTATGCTTATTATCCTAAGTATTTAAAAACTAGAAAAACTCCTCGGAGAAGGGATCCCTAGGGTTCACTAACATGCCCAAGGGGTCCAAGGCATTAAAAAAAAAGTTACGGAAGCAGAAGGAGAATTGTTACTGGGGAAAGTATGATATATACGTGAATACAAATGCGGCAATGCAGTAGTTGTGACTATAAACTTTTTTTTTAAAAGCCAGAGCATCTTTCTCCGAAAGTTCCGAGCTTTAGTAGGCAGGAGACCGGGCCGAGGCCACCTGAAAACCTGGGAGCCCCTCCTAGCAGCGCCTCCCCAGATGACTCAGAATGAAAGCAAGACCGGGACGAGCCCTTGACCCCCTCGCTCCCCGCTCCTGCCCGAGGTAAGCGGGGGCAGCCTCTCACCCCCGCGGCCTCACATACGCGCACAAAGGGGCGCTCGAACAGCGTGCCGCGGGGACTCCCTCCTGCCCGGCCAGAGCCTGGGGAGAGCCGAGCAGAGAAAAGGGGCCAGGGCTTGCGCGCGTGCGCGCCTGCGGCCTGAGAGGGCGGGGCGCGAGCCAGCCCGACCGAAGGCGTCTGAGGAAGGGGGAGGGAGTTACAAGCACCGCCCTCTTCTCCCTCCCCGGGTCCGCACGCCCGCCGCGGGAGGGCGGCTTGCGGCATCTTCCTCTGCTGGGCTCCCGTTGCTCTCGGGCTCTTCGAGGGGGCCCCAAGCCCAGAGGACCATGGCTTTCATTCGTAAGAAGCAGCGGGAGCAGCAGCTGCAGCTTTACTCCAAGGAGCGGTGAGTGACCTTCCAGGCCGAGAGTGCAGGGGGCCGGAGGCAGGGGGAGGGGGGTACTGGGCCTGAGGCCTGGGCTGGGGGCCGAGGAGGGCTAGGTGTGACCTGTCTGCTGGGCGGCCCGCACGCGGCCCGGCACCCGGAAGAGAGGCGGGGAGGGGGGAACTCGCTCTCTGGCTGCCCCCTCCCCCAGGACCGCCCTTCTCCCCCCACCCCCGGAATCCGGAGGCCTCGCTTGGGGGGCGGGGACTGGAGACCTTCCCCACCGTGGTCTGGGAGTGCAGCCTATACTCACCTGCCCCCCACAGCTGGAGACCGCCCCCTCCCAGATGCCTTCCTGGCCTTTTCTACCCCCTCACTAGAATGAATGGTCCTGTACACACCGGGATGAAAAGTGTCTGCCTGTGAGCAGGTCAAAGTTTGGAGGGTGATTTTTTTTTTTAAATCTGGATATCCTTGCTTCTCAGTTCAAAGCCGCCCCTTGGTCTGGGGGGCAGTACCTTCATTACAAGCCCTTGGGCAGGGCGGGCTCCTAGTGTGTGCCCAACAGGGGTTCAGTGGCCTCAGGGAGTTGGGGCGACGCAACTTCGAGTCCCCGCTTTTAATACAAAGCAGACCCCTTTAATTGCTCAAGGGAGGTAATAGGATCCGAGATCTAGGGCCAAGGGACCTTAGAAGTTTTCTCGTCCAATTTCCTCATTTTAGAACTGGTTCCCAGAGGGATGAAGTAATTTGCCTCAGGATCAGGGAGCAGTAAATGGAATTGGAACCCCAAACCTCTGATTCCAAATCTGTCTCTCATGCAAGTCAAGTCAGCAAGGATGTTACGGCTGCTGCGTGCCACGAATTGTGCAAAGCGTTGGGGATGACATGAAAAGCAAAAAACAACAAAACAGGGAAAAGAGAGGCTCATCAATTAGCTTACAGTCTGATAGGGAGATAGCATGGAAACAGCTGTGTACAAACAAGATAGATCCCGGATAAATTGGAGATAATCTCATAGGTAAGTAACCAAAACCTAGGAAGGACTGAGACAGGCTTCTAGCAGAAGGTGGAACATTGGCTGAGACTTGAAAGAAGCTAGGGAAGGAAGGAAGTGGACTTTCTAGGGGAGAAGTTCCAGACCTGGGGTACAGTCTGGAGCAGGGAGATGGGGTGTTGTGTGTTAAAGAAACATTAAGGAGGTCAGTGTCACTGGATGAAGACTACATTGGGGGAATTAGGGTAGGCTGAAGAAGAAAGGGAAGGTAGGAAAGTTCCAAATTATGAAGAGCTTTTAAAGCCAAACAGAATTTTTCATTTGAGCCTGAAGGTAATAAGGAGTCATTGGAGATTGAATTGCAGGGTGACTTGGTCAGATCTGCACTTTATGCAAATTAGTTGATAACTGGGTGGAGAATGGCTTTGAGTGGGTTAAGACTTGGAGGCTATTGCAGTGCTTCTAGTGTGAGGTGATAAGGGACTGTACCAGGGTGGTGGAAGTGTCAGAGGAGGAAATAGAAGTATATGAGAAATCTTGTGAAGGGAGGATGAGCAGGACATGGCAGCTGATTGGATATAGGGTAGGGAGGGGGTGAGAGATGATAGCTAGGTGGTGAGATTGGGATTGGGATGGTAATGAAGCCCTCAACAGTAATAGGGAAGTTAGGAAGAGGGGAGAGTTTGAAGGGGAAAATTAATGATTTCAGAAGTTTTAGTTTAAGATGTAGAATTGGCAGTTGCAAAGATGACAGAAAGAAAGCTTAGGGTTGGATAAATAGATCCGAGAACCATGTGTGTAGAGGTGATATTTGAATCCATGGGAGCTGATGTGATCACCCAACAAAATAGGCTAGAAGGGAGGAGGTAATGGTTCCAGTATGGACATGGAGGTGGTATAGACAGTTGGAAATGCAGTTTGGGAACCCAGGAAGTTTGGGTTGAAGGTCTGAATATGGACAGCATCTGTATAGAAGATAGTTGAAGCTATAGGAGAAGATGAGATCCCCAAGACAGTAGAAGAGTAAAGAAGAAGAATAACTGGCATCTATATTCAGTTTTAAAGTTTGCAGTGTTCTTTACATGTATTATTGCATTTGAGAAGAGAAAGGGCTTAAAGATAGAGACTTTGTGAAGCCTTGTGGAACAACCCTACATTAAGGAGTCAGGACAAGGAGCTAAAGAAAAAAAAACAATAGGAGAAATCAAGGAAGTAGGAAAATAACGAGAAGTGAATAACGGCTTGACAAACTAATGAGGCATCGAGGTCAAAGGTAGATTCTTCACACTTCCCTCCTTCCCCCCTCCCCCCAATACTGCAGAAACCCAAGCACAGAAACAGTAGAGCAGGGGCTTTTAACTTTGTGTGTGTCATGGACCCCCTCAGGCAGTCTGGTAAAGCCCTTCTGAGGTGTATTAAAATATAACTATTAAAATATTAAAAATACTCCAGGTTAAGAACCCCCTGAAATAGAGATAGAGAGACCAAAAAGGGAAGAGAGGAAAAGGGAGCAATGATAAATTGAGGACCCAGGAGGAGAGGTTGGCCCTGGAAAGGAAGAAAATGTTTACTTTGAGACCAAAGGGAAAGTGAGCAGTAGTAAAGCATAGAAAAGGCATTAAACCTGGATTTGACTCCTAAGACTTAGTTATGTATTACCTTGGATAAGTCTACTCTCTTGGCCTTAATTTCCTCATATGTAAAATGAGTATAATAGTGCTCTAGCACTCAGGAGTATTGGGAGAAAAACATTTTATATATTTTAAATCCCCTTAAGAATAAGAGGAAAAGTTAGCAATATGGAGAACTTTTGAGGCACGGAGGAGGGACCTTATGTCAAATGACCTCAGTAAAATAGAAGTGATCACACCGACTGAGAGTGAGGTTGGGAATTGGACATTTTTAGGGGAGTGGAAAAGATTTAGAAGAGGAGCTATAGGAAGTCTTATTAGGAGTTCATGAGAGATGAGTAGAAGAATTACTGAGTATCAGTGAGACCGCCCCAGGTAAGGTTAAGTAACGTTAGGTTATATTTACTATGCTGTGCCCTAGATTTTGTTTGTTTGTTTTTTCCTTTCTTATTCTTGCAAGGTAAAATGCAAAACTAAGGATCTCTTTTCTTTCTGTGTTTGGGAAGTTAGAAGGAAGGCAGAAAGTTCCTTATGGGAGGGAATAGAGTTACAGAGCATGTGGACACTACCTCAGGTATTTCATAGGAGTCTGGGATCACAAGTGTCTGGCAGTCTCTTTTTCCAGAAGAATCAGCTTAGGCCAAAATTAAATTGAGCAACTCAGCAAAATATTTATGTGTAGGTCATTGTGCCAGGTGCTGGGAATACAAAGGGAAAGAAAAGAGTAAATAGTCCTTGCCCTTAAATTGTTTTATGTTCTACACTCTTCTTGTCTTCTGAATTTCATTTTTGATCACTTTCCTGCTGGGTTTGCTTACCTTGGAGAAGTCTAGTCCATGGCATCCTTTTACCTGTCCTTTCTCTGAACTCTATGAGTTCTCTTTTTGAAATCTAATAATAATAATAACGGATATTCATATTAAATGAGATCATTGTATGTAAAGTTTTTCCCCCCTGATATGTAGGACAAGTTGTGTTATCTCTAGATGAGGAAACTGAGACTCAGACATAGTAAAGGATTTACCTATGGTCACATAGCTGGTTAGTGTGCAAAATGTCTTTGACTCCAAGTCCATTCTTATACCTGTCATTATTAATGCTTTTTAAGAGCATTTGATACATTAAAAAGGTTGTGCAACCAAGCAGCCATTAATTATCACAGACAACCCAACATCCTTGTTCAGTGTCAGTATTATTCTCACTTTAGTGCTGAGATTCAAGTGACTTGCCTGAGTCATACATACAGCCGTGTACAAACAGATTGTTATGTCTCAGTTTTTGACCCTAATGTCTATGCTTCATCTACTGATTCATTCAATTCTCAATAGAGAAATTTTGTGTTATTGTTAAATTCCTTCTGTTTTAGAACTATTTTGACCTTCCTTCTCCTATTTCGTGTGTGTGTGTGTGTGTTTCTCTTTCTGTGGTGAGAGAAACCTATGCAGGTTTTGCTTATTAATTTTAGGGATCGGTGTCATCAGTCTTGGGAAGGGTAACAGGAAACATGAGAGAGATCATTTTACAAGATGATGCTCTTTTTGTGAGTACCACATTTGTCTCTTGGCTGCTTCTGGTTAATCACATGCCTTTCTTTGCTCAAGAGAGGCCAACAAAGCTGCATTATGTATGTGAAAGAAAAGAATAATTATAAAAGTTTTCAGAATACAGCCTGACATCTGTGCTCAATGCAGAGTTCTTGAAGTTTTACCTATTCCTTTTCCTCTTTTTCTCCCTAGGCACTATTAAATGTCTTTTTGGCTTTAAGAGATTAAGCACTAGAATTTCACTTCCCATATTATAAGGGATTTCCCCTCTCTGTGATGAGTTGTGGATATTAGCAACATTAAAATTAAAATTTAATTTTAAAATATTTTAAAAGATCACATAAAAATGGTTTGGTTTTTTTTTAAATGTATTTATTTATTTACTTTTAGTTTGCAGCTAAATTCAGTTCCATAAGCTTTTGAGCTCCCAATTTTCTCCCACTCCCTCTCCTCCCCCTCCCAAAAAGAGTTTTATTTTTTTAATTTATCAGGAAAGTGTTTTTTTAATATAGGTAATTAGTTTTTATTAGTCATAAAAAGGTTCTGTATTTCAATGCACTGTTGTCTCTATGTGTGGAGTTAAGGAGAAGAAAGGATTAGATTATAAATGCTCTTTCTGCTGGGGAGTTTCCTGATTTCACTTGGAATTTGATTGCTTACTATTAGGAAAGGGCATGGCTAGAAGTTACATATTTGTTCAGTAGCTGATATTCAGTGTTAAAGAAACAAATATTAAAATTTGCCCTGTAGTAATTTAAAATGATTTACAATAATTTTTATTGATCTGACTTGGTATTTTGATGGTTCTCTTACTACTTTGAAAATATTAATAGCACATTTATGTGGCACTTCATAGTTCATAAAACTTTTTTGATAATGCAGATCATTCCTCCCATTGTTGCCACAATAGAAATAATAAAATATTTACAGGTTATTTTAACATTTGAAAACACTTTGCTCACAATAACCTTGTGAAGGTAGTCCAAGTATTATTTCCACTTTACAGTTGAAAAGATGAGGCTTAGAGAGGTTCAGTGACTTGCCCAAGGTCACACAGTGTTAGACCCAGGGCTGCCCCAATGTTTCATTCTTGTTCTATGACTGATACAGCTAATTTTCCAGTTATGTATGTCTATAATACCAGATCTTGATACTATTTAAATATTTTAGTTACTTTTATTTAAACATGAAATAATTTTTGGTAGCATGCTACTTAGGTCCACCATGAGCCTTTCTTTTTGTTGTCTTTGTGTTACTTATAATATTAGTTGTCTGGAGCTCCTACACGCTGTGATTACCAACCACATATACAGTTGCCAGGAGAAGATTGGTGTTAGATGGGCTTTTGTGGCAGTGAGCACTTTGAAGTATTTACAAGTAATCTGTGGTTTTCTGGATGTGTTCCAGTCTGATTACTCAATTATGGACCAAGCTTATTGTTCATTTTCATTGCCATCCGAGAAATACTTGTGACGTACTAATGCTACTGGGTACCTTTCCAACTCCATGTTGTACTCCAGGCAATATATGATTTTTTAAAAGTTTACTTTATTTTTCCATTATGGACAGTGAGCCTAACCTCTGTAGTACTTCTAAGGAGGTTATGTGATGTTCTGGGGCTCAGTGTAATTGGGGGTTATTTGCAAATAGGAATATGTCATCTTCCATGACACTGATAAATGCTTTAAGAGAATGTTTATCCCCCTGTTTTACATTTCCCTACCAAGTTCTTCATCTGGATCACTGAACAAAGTTATCTTCCTCATCACCTCTGTTATACTTTCACGTATTCATGTGGCCATTTACCAAAGTTATACTTCTTCATGTCTTACCTGGACTATTTCAGTAGCATCCTAATTGGCCTCCCTTCCTGTGATCCCATCCTGTTCCAATCCTTTATCTACATAACTGGCCAAATTGATATTCCTAAAGCACATGAAACTCACCTGCTAAGAAAGCTTCATTGGCTCTCTGCTGCTACCAGGAAAAATAGAAACTCATTTTGGCATTTAAAGCCTTTTGCCATCTGGCTTCAGCCTCTTTCCAGACTGATTTCATATGACTTCCTCTTATGCACCCTACTTTCCATTCAAATAGGCCTACTTTCTGCTTCCCATACATTCCCCATGCATCTTCTCATTTCCTATTTCCATGCCTTTGCACACGCCTCCCATGCCTGGAACTTGTTCCCTTACTTCCCCTCATATAGTCCCTGGCACCATCCAGACTTAACTCAAGTACCCCTTGAATTTGTTTCCAGTAGTTAGATTTTCCCTCCCACCCCCAACTATTTTATATTTGCTTAGTATGCATTTGGTATTTACTTATCTCTACACAAGTTTTTTCCCCAGAAGTAATTGAGCCCCTTGAATTTTTATACCCTGGCACCTAGCACAATGCCTAGCACCTTGAAGTGGCTGTTTGCTTATTGAATTGAGTTCTTCAATAGCCAGTAAAGTTTGCTTTCCTTAGATCAGCCACTGGTTTCGATGTGAGAATATCCTGGTTACTTTTGTGCAGTCCTCCCAGTATACCATCACAGCGTCCATATGGTTTGTTATAAATTCCCCATATGTAGGGTGAGTCAAGCTTCAAATATTTTAACTAGTCCTCATATTTATGTGCAGTTCTGGTTCAGTGATTCAGTTCCGACAAAGCTTTTATAGCTCTCGTGATTTATAGGAATTACATCACCTGTCTGAGGCAGCAAGTGGGTAGAGCTTGGTCTGGAGTTAAGAAGACCTGAGTTCAAATATGGACTCAGACACTTACTAGCTTGAAGACCTTGGACAAATCACTTAACCTTGATTTCCTCAACTGTAAAATGGGTATAATAACTGGTAGGTGGGGTTAAGGGGGAACAAAGTACTTCAGTGAGGAAGGGAGGGCAGAAGAAAAATGAACTAGAGTCTAAGGAATTGAGCATAATTTAGAGAATGGTTGATTAAATTGTGGTATATCGTTGTAATGGAATATAATTGAGCTGTAAGAAATAACAAAAAGATGATGTTAGAGAATCCAATGTAGTGTGAACTGATGGAGAGTGAAGTGAGCAGAACCATGAAAATTTATACAAGTTCAACACCACTACTCTAAAGAAAAGTAAAGAACTAGAATTTAAGGAATTCAGCATAATTCAGGGAATGGCTGATCAAATTGTCCTGAAATCAAGAAGTGGCAGATGATTTCAGAGAATCCTATGTAGTAATAAACTTACCTAGTGAAGATCTAAGTGAGTAGAAATATGAAGAGTTATACAAGGACAACACTGTAAAAAGCAACAACAAAAAAATGTTAGGGGTTAGCTAATCTCCAGACAACGTATGATGAATCACATTAGCCCTCTATGGACAGAGGAGATGGAGACAAGGTGAGACATTTTTAGACATGGTTGCTGAGATAAAATATAAGCTTCCCTTTTTGTACCCCAGCCAAACTTTTTCTGTTCCTCTTGCAGGACATCTCCATCTCCTGTCTCCTTACTGCTGCATTGGCAGTCTTTCATGTCTAAAATGTATTCCTGCCTTACCTTTATCTTATAGACTCCCTTTCTTCCTTTACGTTGAAGTTCAAGTACCAACTTCTGCATGGTTTTTCTTGTTTCCTTTCCTCTAATTACTAATGAATTCCCACCCAGATTACCTTGTATTTATTTAATTAATTAATGTATTTTTAAAGCAATTGGGGTTAAGTAACTTGCTCAAGGTTACACAGCTAGTCATTATTTATGTGTGGTTGCTCATTTTCTGAGGCCGGATTCGATCTCGGGTCATCCCAACTCTGAGGCCTCTTATTCACTGCGCAACCTAGCCACCCCTACCTTGTATTTAATTTAAATTCTGTGTTTTTATATGTTCCTTTTGACTTCCTTCATTATAATGTAAACTTCTTACAAGTAGAGATTGTTTTATTCTTTGTATTTGTGTCCATAGTGTGTATGTAGCACAGTGCCTGCTACGTAATTGATACCTAATAAATAGTTGTTGATTGGTGGACATTGTGTGGGTTTGTTTTTGCTTGCCTGTGCTTATTTGTTACTAGGATTCTTTTTTCCCATTTGGTTTTTGATTATGTTGGAGCTTGGGAGGAAAAAGGGAGGGTTGGCAGTAGTGACTGCCCAAAAAAGAGAGCCATTGAAATTTTTTTTTTTTAATGCACAGAGGGAAACTTTTATTTTTACATGTGCAGAAGGAAGCACAGAAAAGCAAGACTGCCTTGAAAGTAAAGTAGAATCATTATATGTTTTTGAAGATTCACAGTTGCATAAACATTCCTCTTTTTGTGTTCTACTAGGTCTGTAAAATACTCTTTTTTTGGCATTTAAGTTGGGAATAAAAAATAATATTAAAAGAAAAGAGATGCTAATGAGGGACCTTGACTGGCTTCCATCGCTTTACACCATGGAAAAACTGTAATCTTTAACAAAAGTTTAAATAATAGAGATTTGGTAATACAATAAAATGTATAATGTATAGCCTATATCCATATTGCTTGCCATTTTGGGAAGGAGAAAAGTATGGAATACAAAATCTTATAAAAAATCAATATTGAGGGGCAGCTAGGTGATGCAGTGAGTAGAGCGCCAGCCCTGGAGTCAGAAGGACCTGAGTTCGGATCCGGCCTCAGACATTTAACCCACACAAACAAAAACCTAGCCGTGTGACCTTGGGCAAGTTACTTAACTTGCCCTCCAAAAAAAAAAATCAATGTTGAAAACTATCTTTATGTCTACATCCAGAGAAAGAACTAGAGAGGACTGAGTTTAAATCCAGATTGAAGCAAACTACCTGATCTTTTTCATGTTTGGTTTTGTTTCCTCTTTCCCATTGTTCGTTCCATCTGATACAATCCTTCTTTATAACTTGACTAATGTCTAATGTGAAAGTATTTGCAGATCCTATATTTGATTGTTTGCTGTCATGGGAGGGGAGTGGGAGGGAGGGAGAGAAAATTTGAAACTCAAGGAATTGTGGAACTGAATCTTGTAAACTAAAAGTAAACAAATAAAGTCCAAAAAAATTAAAAAAAAAAAAAGAAAAAAGGAAACTATCTTTACATGTAAGTAGAAAAAATAAAATATTATTTACATTAGAAAAATAAGTGTACACTGCTTTGTGACCTACCCATGGGAAGGAGCATTGCATTTAGAAGACCTAAGTTCTTGTTCCAGTTTTGCCTCTTGATAGTTACATGTGACTTACTAATTTTCTTAACCACTCTGAGCCTCAGTTTCCTCATCTGTAAAGTAGATGTAATATTGTGCTACCTACCTCTGTTTTGCTTCTTGATAGTTATGTGACTTATTAATTTTCTTAACCACTCTGAGCCTCAGTTTCCTCATCTGTAAAGTAGATGTAATATTGTACTACCTACCTCAAAGGCACTTGTAAGGATCAAATGGGATAATGTATGTAAAATGCTGTGGAAACATAAAATGCTATGTAAATATAAGCTATTATTATCTTTGTAACATGTGTCTGATTATTTGGTTGTTGCTTTGAACTTAATGCTGTCATATTCCAAGCTAAAACATCAGTGATCCTAAATTATATATGAGGCACCTGCATATTAGAGCATTTTATGTGGTGAATCATTTGTTTTATAACAATTTCTCAGTCTTATAAGTACTTTGTTCATAACATGAGTTTGTGTGTAATAGCCTTGGTTCTATTCATGTGGAGATTTCTGTCATCTACATGTTGGTTTAACTTTTGATCTCTACATTCAGTATTCATTCACTCGTTCAAGATATATTTCTTGGGCACTTTGTGTAAGATGTTATGTTAGACATTGAAAGGTGTGCAAAGAAGACTAAAATAAAACATGGCTCCTATCCTAATATAGTTGAGTAAGGGGCATAAAATATATATAAATAATTATAGCACAAGGAAAAATGTGATGTTAGTAAGATGGGTATAATAGCTAAGAGGGAAAGGTGATGGTACAGAAACTGGTAAGTCAGGAAGAGAAACAGGTTTTAGCTGGGAAGTGTTCAGTTTGGAACATGCTGTTTGTGGTTGTGGGAGAAGTGCATGGTAGAGAGGTGGAAATGTGAGTCTGGAGCTCATGGAAAAGAATGGGGCTAGATTTAGATGTGTTCCTTTAGATTGTTCAAGTCACTCATATTTCCAGCCTCAGTGTTCTCTTTTTAGAAAGCAGGGGAAGAGGATGCAAGCAAGGGCTTTGGTAGACAGCTTATTGAATGTGGGGAGAGAAGTCATAAGCTTTTGAAATAATTGTTTGAAACTTGATGAAAACTTGTTTGGAGTTGGAAGTTTGATTAAAAGCAGTTTTTTCCAAGTGGTAACTTTCTTCCTAGATGAATTGTTGAGTGAGTGAACCATACTGCTGCTATTAGCAAACTCAAAATGTTTCTGTTAGCTAGAAAGTTGTCTGTTTTGCAATTGAACAATCTGCTTTTCAAAATAGCAATTTAATCTAGCAAACATTTATTGAATGGGTACTTTGTGCAAGTCACTGAACTAGGTGCTAGGAATAATAACAAAATAAAAATGTCCCTTTCTTTAAGTAACTTACAGGCTACTGGGTAGAATGGGAAGTGATATAACATGTAGAAATAAATATGATTTTAGGCAGGAAATTGGAGGGGGTGGGGCAAATAGAGATCTAGGCAAAGGACTCTGGGTACATTTGAGGAAAGAAATGACTCTTTTTGGTTGGACTAATCACGGTAGGCTGGAGGAGGTAGTGCCTGAACTGAACCTTAAAAGAAGAGAAAGATTCTGAAAGGTGAACATGAGGAGAGAGTATATTCCAGGTGCAGGGAATACTCTAATTATAATAACTGCAGTTGAATACATTTCATTTTAGCCTCTTGAAAGCCCTGGTATGGAAGTACTAAAGGCGTGATCTTTCCCATTTTATAGTCTTGAGAAACTGAGACTTAGAGACATTCAATGGTTTGTTCATGATCCCACCTCTAATAAGTGTCTGTACAAATATCCAGAGGTGGAAGATAATCGTGTTGATTTCAAGACCTGACAATCCAGTTTGGCTGTCATGTACAGTGTGGGATGGAGACTGATGTGAAATAACAGCTAAACCATAGATTGGAGTAAGATTGTAGAGTTTCAGGAGTTTGTTTTATTCTAGAGGTGATAGGAAGCCATTGATGGTTTTTGGAGATGGAAGAGAGAGGGAAGAGATTGGATGATCAGGAATTAGTATGCTCATTACAGTAATCCAGGGAAGTGGAATTGTAGCGGCAAGCACCCCAACATCTCCAGGGTGGTTGCCAACACAGGTTCTTAGATCTGTTTTTGTAAAGGAAAGCAACTCAAAATTGGTTAACAAGCTCACTTTAATCAATCAAACATATTACCTAGTTCAGGGGAAAGAGGTCAGCACCCTGAACTTCAAAGTATACAGACAGATCAAGCAGACAGGCTTCCAAACTGCCCAACCATTATCAATACCAAAATCACAGTTACCAGAGAGGGAAGCATCAACATCTGGGTTTTCAAAGCCAGGTGGTGGGGGCTCTCAGCCCAGAGTCTCATCTGGTCAAATCACACCATATTTCTCAAAATGAGCCCCAAAGCAAAGCCCTCTCCTCAGGGTTTATATAGCCTTCTCCTGGCTCAGAGAATGTAACCACCCTCTTGACCCACTGCCCAATCACGCAGCATCAAGGTGTGGTCACTCCTGAAAACCAAGCCTCCTACCACAGGCTCCTTGTGACCACATTCAGCCTATTAAGGGGCAGAATATATTTTCAAATTAAAGAAAGTTCTCAGAGTCACTTAAGCCAATCAAAGGGCCTAGGGGCAGGGAAGGTCTTCAAATGTGCATTTCCATTACAGGTATTGAAGGGTGAACTAGGATGGTGGCAGAGTAAATGGAGTGAAAGGGACAGTCAGGAGATTCTGTGGAGGTAGAATCTGGTGAGTTTGGCAGCTGATTGGACATGTGGTAGTTAAAGGAGGGGGAAGTATCAGTGATTGCTTCAGATGAAGTTAATAGACTGGGAGAATATTAATTCCTTTAAAAAAAGGGGGAGTTTCAAGGAGGGGAAGGATTAAGAGGGGCAAGATGAATTTGCTAGGGAGTAAAGGATAAAGGAAACTGATAGTGGTGGTGGCTGACAGAAGTTTGGAAGAGAGAAAGGTTGAGGAGAAAATATGAGTTATACTTTAGACATGTTGAATTTGATGTGTCTGCTCAACATCCAGTATAAAATATCCTATAGGCAATTGGTAATGTGAGACTGAGGCTCAAGGAAAAGACTGGGGCTAGTTATAAAGATCTAGGAATCACAGAAGTGATAGTTAAACCCATGTTGGCCTCTTGAGGTTACTGAGAGAGAGAGGTTTTAGAAGAAGAGTAAACGGCCTGATACAAATCCATGGGAAATATGCATTGTTAGGGGGCTTGACATGTATGATAAACCACAGAGGAGACTGAGAAGTAGCAGAGAGAAAGGTAGGAAAGAGCAGTGTCATGAAACCCTTGAGAGGAGAAAGTATCTTGGAGAAAGACTAGTCAGCATGTCAGGTGTCAAAGGGAACAGACAAGATTAAGACTGACAGATTTATAACTTGAGGGTCATGGGTAATTTTGGAGAGGATATTTTCAATTGAGTAAGTCAGAATCCAAATGGCAAAGGATGAGGAGTAAATGAGAGGAGAGGAAGTGGAGGCAATAAATATAGATGACTTTTTCAGGGACTTTGACTGAGAAAAGGAGGGGAGACAGTAAGTAACTTAAGGGGAAGTTCTGGTGTACTCAAGGTTTTTTAAGGGTGGAGAAAGTGTGTATATTTTTGAGGGAAGCAAGAAAGGAACCAGTTGATAGGAATAGATTGAAGGTGAGAAGGGGGTGATGCTTGAGGATGAAATTTTTTGAAGAAAACAAGGAGTAGGTGAGATCTAGTGTTTATGCAGAGGGGTTTTGCCTAAAGGAAGTAGTGGGAAAGAACTTCAAGGATTTTTGAGATAAAGAGATCTTGTCTAGTGGCTTCAATTTTCTCAGTAAGAGGGGAGGTTAAGGAGGCATTGCAGGTTTGAGTAAGGAAGATGTTTGGAATGTTTCTGAGGGAAGCTGCATTGGTAGAAGTTCCTTACCCAGAGTTCCCTACACCAGCGACATGGCAGTTGTCCACTACCTCTCCCTAACTTAAGATGGAAGTAATTAAGCCCAGGTATTAATTTTAATAAGAATGCCTGATATCTACATACTGTTTTAAAGGATGCAAAGTGCTTTATAGACATTATCTCATTCAAGCTTTACAGTTCTGATTTTAAGTAGGTATTACAGGTATTGTTATCCATCCCTTTTATAGATCAGGAAATTGAGGCTCTAAGAGATTTGCCTGTGTTCACACAGTTATTGTCAGAGATGAATATGATATCAGTTCTTTCTTACCCCAAATCTATCACTGTAACTACTATATCCTACTGCTTAAATTTTAATTCATTGAAGTCAACTTTTAGCAAAAAATACAGAACAGTAAGTAACTAGGTCTTTAAAAAAATAGATTTCCTAAACCCAGCTAATGGAATACCCATTCTTAGCAGTATCAAAATTCTGGTACAGCAAAACTTAGACCTTCTGGATGCTAATGATGACTTTACTCATTATGCCACATAAAAACCAATGATAAAATTTGCATTGCCCAAGTACACAGATTATATTCTAGAAAAAGCAGGTTTAGAATTTAAAATTTGATCCAGGTGATCTGCAGCTTGAAAGCTTACAATCAGTATATTATTGTTGCTACTTGGATTGGGAGGAGGAAGGAGATTGGGGATACAGTGGAAGTGACTTTGTTCTAGTTGAGTGTGAATAAGTTGTATTGGGACCCCACCAGTAGGTGAATACAGCCTTCTTGGTATGCCTTAATGAAAAGGAAGTTGGTCTAGTAGATATCCCTGAATTGCATAGTCAAATCATAGTTGACTTAAATGTGATTCCAAAAAATTCTGATAAAACCTGAGCATTACTTGTATATATAAATTTTATAGCTCCCTAGGAACTATCCCAAAGCTCTGAGAAGTGCAGCATGAGCAAAGGCATGAAAGGAGTAATGAATATGGGAGTTTCCAGGGGTCATTGAAGGGCACCTATGAAATTATCAGCCTCCCTGGAGTAGATTATACATGTTATAGTTAAGAAGAGAAGTCAAGAAAATGTTGGGCTTTTCAGGGAGAATCTAGGTTTTGTCCTCAACCTCTCCCTGCCTTTGAAAGGGCAAATTTTAAAGGTCAGATGTATTATTATATAAAGTTTTCCTCTGAATATTTTAGTGATATGGAGTTTCTTTCATTGACTATAATATGTAGAAAACTGTTATTTTAAAATTTTGTTGTCTTAACACATAACACGCTTTCACCTTATCCTAATATTAATGCATATTACTTTTGGAAATGATAGCTACAGCTAGGTCTGGATTAAGTAGTTTGCATATATTCCTATTTACACTATTCAATTATAATGTAAAATGGTAATTGTTTTCAGTGAAGTGGGAAGAATGCAGTGCAGATTTGAGGAATGCAGGCATTTCAGGGGGTTCATTATTCACACTAATTGGGTTCCAGTTTTCCTCTACTCTTTAAAGCCCCAAGCTTTATCTACCATTTTACTTTCTTTCTTTTTAAATTTTAGGTTTTCCTTGTTGCTGCTTAACTTGGAGGAATATTACTTTGAACAGCACACAGCTAATCATATTTTCTGTGAGGGCCACCAGAATGAAAGGTAGGGGAATAGTTTCAAATGCAAATGTGCTTAACAAATATTTCTGGCTCGACAGATGATTTAGTGAAAATAATGTTTGTCCTCAGCACAATTCAATGTTGTAGTGCCCTGGAATTTTCTTTCCTCTGTCTTATTTAGGAAAAAATGAGGAAGGTTGGTGTATCATTCTTAGAGGCCCAAGAATACTTGCTGTGCTTTACGTACTATTCAGCCCTAAGTAGTTTTGCCTTGTAATAGGTCCAGAGTAAATCACCTGGTTAGGGTGATTAGAAATGCATCTTTCATGTAACATGTACTCCTCTGTGTCTCTGTCATTTGAGCTTATTTATCTCTCAGTGATTTGGACAAGAGTGCTATTTAAAATAACAGTCCATAAGTACCCTCTACAAGTGTAGAAGCAGCTACAATAGAACACTTTCAAGATGAGTGTGTTGCCATCTGAACCAGAAACAGTTTCATTTCTGTGTATTTTAATCCTGCTTAACTTTTCCCCAAATTGCTGTAAAAATACAATCTTATTTCCTGTGCCATATGCCCTCATCATAGCTTTTTAAGTATGTGATGAAATAAAACAGTAAAGCACCAACTTAGAATTAGCCTAGGTAAAAACTTTTTTGACCAAGATGTCTAAAGTTTATTTCAGGGGCACCTAAAGGGACCTGGATGATAACTTGGATGTGGTGAAATAGTCATTTTTATGAGTGTTTCATTTCTTAGTCCCAAGAGCTACAAAAAGGGTAGCTTTGTTTTAATAAATGCCAAAGTAACAATGACCTAGCTGTCAGTTTGCTGTATTTGGTCAAGTCAGATTGAACCTTCCGAGATGCCCCTGAATGTTTAGAATCCCTGATGGAGAGAATCCCTTAGCTTCCGACAGTGGTGGGTTTCCTGCCTTACCCTGGTTCAGACCATCTTTGACTGTGGGAGGGATACATACCAAACATTCACTGACAATGAATAGGCCCACATGAAGTGGTTTAAGCATTTCTTGGAAGCTGGCGCCATTTTTGGATTTGATATATTTGTGGAGGCTGTGTCTTAAAGCACACTACCATAAAGTGAAATTTGGTCTGTGCATGTTTTGTGTTCTGATTTGCATGTGTTTATCATCCTCTGTTAAGATATTTGTAGAAACTGTCCAGTGATCAGGTAAAGATGCCAAGAAATGAAAGATGGAATTTAGAGAACCTGAGCTAGAGTTTTGTTTGATTCCAGGAATGAGAGAAATATTATACATTCACATTGCTATTATAGTTCAGGCCAGATTTCTTCATAGTTTTTCATAAAAGACCAGGTATACAATTTTGTTTTTGTTTTTTTGGGTTTTTTTGCCTTTTTGGAGGGCAATTGCGGTTAAGTAACTTGCCCAAGGTCACACGGCTAGGTTTTTGTTTGTGTGTGCGTTAAGTGTCTGAGGCTGGATCCGAACTCAGGTCCTTCTGACTCCAGGGCCGACGCTCTACTCACTGTGCCACCTAGCCGCCCCTAGGTATACAATTTTGAGCAGCAATAGGTTGCAAGAAATTCAGGAGAGGATGAAAGTGATGCCAAAATTGGTGAATCTGTGGATAACAGTAGTCAAATTTCTTGTCCTTAACCCTTATAATAATGATATATAGGTACCTGGGTGGGTTTGTGATCTGTAACCTTAGTGATGTAATTATCCCCTTCATTAGGGCAGATCTGGGCCAATCCAGGCCTTCTCATCTTTGCTTTTCTATTACATGTTCTCTTAGATGCTTTGAAAGCTCCACAGAGAATCCCATCCATTCGGCATGCTGGAGCACTTCTAAGATAAAGACCTATGTGTCTTTTTTACATGTTATGGCTACCTGGGCAACACTTTGACAGTTTTTATTATCTTTCATTTTCACTCCTTTTCACATCATACATTTTTCAGGTGATTGTTCGAAATATGTGGCAGCCTATTTGTACCCAGTACACTTCTTTCTATGGGGTTCCAAGATTTGTAACCATATATTATCACCAGGGAAAGACAGTTGCAAATTATATCAAAAATAGCAACCATATTTTTCTTGAGTTCCTTCTTAACATTAAGATCTTAAAATGTCCCTTGAATACCACACCAAAATATCATATCTACACAGAAGTAGGTTTTGGTATATTCTAATTTGAAACAGTTGGCTCACCACCTGCTTTCCCATTTTGTTTCCTATGTAAGTTATTTTTTTTTATCTTAGCATATTTATTAGAAATGAAGAACTGAGGGCTCTTTAACATAAATCACTTTTGAATATTTCAAATGTGAAGAAATGAAAAGCCAGCTAAATTTAGAAAAGATAATGAGATTGTAAAAGAGAAAATTCTAAAAGCTATTGAGGAAGAAAAATTAATTTTAAAATCTTATACTTGAAACTTTGTGTGCAATTTCTTTTCATTAATAGTACACTGAAGATGTTCTGGTTACCAGGCCAGCTAGGTGATGCAGTGTAGAGCACCAGGTCAGAGGTCAGAAAAACTCATCTTCCTGAGTTCAAATTTGACCTCAGACATTGACATTATCAGCTGTGTGACCCTAGGCAAGTCACTTAACCCAGTTTGCCTCAGTTTCTCATCTGTAAAATGACTGGAGAAGGAAATGGTAAACTACTCTAGTATCTTTGCCAAGAACACCCTAAGTAGGGTCGTAAAGAGTTGGACATAACTGAAAAATGACTAAACAATGAAATTCTAGTCAAGGCTTTAAATGCACTGAAATATACAATATTTTATAACAAGTAATGTTCAAACAATTCTTCTATTTCAATCCCTAGGAAGACCCGGGGATCATTAAAAATCTGTTCAAAATCAGTGATTTTTGAACCTGATGAGACGTTTCAACCCATCATTAAGGTAAAGACACTTTTAATAACTTTACAATTACTGTATTAAATTTCTTTTTTGTGAATAACTTTCTTACATTTCTTTTTTATAACATTTTTCCTATTTTTTGTAGATTCCTTTGAGAGACTGTATAAAAATAGAAAAGCAAGGAGACAATGGAGCAAACAGCCTCTTTGCAAAGTATGTTACCCTTGGACCACTAGATGTTTGATTCAGCATTCTTTAATTAAAGTATTGAATGTTCTGAGTATCTCTTATCTACATTTTAGGACTCGACAGGGAAGGATTTCTCTTGTTTTTAGCCAGGTAAGAAGTGTATTTAAATTTTTTTTTTAATCCCTAACCTAAAGGCTGTAGGATATAATTGATATAATAGATATAATTGAGAGGCAGCATGGCCTGATGGTTAGAGTTCTGGACTTGGAATCAGGAAAACCTAGATTTTAGTCACACCTCAGGTATCTATTAATTCATTTTCCTCATCTATAAAATGGGTATAATAACATATTCCCACAAGGTTGTTGTGAAGCCCAAATGACATTAATATATTCTAAGTGCTTAGGAAATCTTAAAAGTCCTATGTAAATGGCAGATTTATTATTATGCAAAAATGTATTTATCTTTTCAATTTACATTTGAGAAGAATATAGAAACAATTATGAGAAATAGCAAGCAGTCATAGAGACTCAGATTTGGAAGAAATCAGGTTAGATGATTAAAAGTCACCTTATCCAATCTGTACCTGAAGTGTGAGTCTTTTCTACTGCATCCCTGACAAGTAACCATCCAATTCAATCAATATTTATGTAATGCTTTAGTGGGTACAAGATTTTATGGCCTTGGAGTGAGAGGACTGGGGGCTTAACTTTCTTTTAGGATACTTTTTTCTAGTTACTTTGAGATTGAGGGGCAAGAGTTTTTCCCTTAGCGCTCTCTATTGTCAGGAAGGCTTGAGCCAGATGTAATATAACCTGAATCAGTTTTGGGATCACATCAACCATTAAAGGCACTCCTCAGCATGTGTGACCTTAAAAGAATATTTACATATATGTTGTGTCCTTTTGTCATAAATTCAACCAATTTTTTAACCTTATAATCATCTTCACCAAGATGGAATTCAGCCAGTTCATTTGCTTAGTTCCCAACTTTCATGTGTGGACCCAGGCATATAACAAAATCCCAACAGATGAAATACTATTCCTCCGATCCCCATTATTACTCTGTCTATTTAGTAGGCTAGGGATTCCACTATGATTTCAGTAGGCCATTCTCCTGAGAGTAATTATGTTGTTAATACTTTAAATTCAAAGTTAGAGGAATTTAAAATTAGGCAGAAGTTCACAGGGTCATTCAGATATTTTATTGTTCTAAATTGGCTTCTAAGGAAAAACATGTGAACTCCCTTGTTACTTTGAAAAAGAAAGCTCTCACACTGTAACTTTCTCTAACAAGTAACAGTTCAGTAAGGTGGTCTTGACCTTGAAGGCTCTAGTAATGGCTTTGATTTAAAATTTTAGTTCATTCAAAGGAGAAGAGGATTTTTTTTTTAAACAAATGCTTTATTAATTTCTGTTTTACATCATTCATTTCCGTCAGACTTTGAGTTACAATCATTTTCCCCCCATTATTCCCCTACCCAACCTCCCAGAATAGCAGTCCCACAAGACATCGCCTCCTCCAATCCGCTCTCTCCCATACCCTCTCCCACACCCCCATCGACTTTTCCATTAGAGGAAGATGAATCTTTGTGTCCCAATGCCTGCACATCTTATCTCCCAATTATAGGCAAAAGAGTATTAATAATAGTATTTACATATATCTGAAACATTTAATGTTACGACCTCGAATTTCAGATCCATTTCCTTCCTCCCTTGTCACCCATTCCCTCTTGGGAGATAAGTAATTCAGTATATGTTGTACATGTCTAGCCATGCAAAACACCATCATGGTAGATATATTGTACAAGGCTGCCTACGATTCCCTCCCACTCATCCCACCCCCTACCTGGTCGACTCCCCACATGATCCTGTCCCTCTTCCATAGTGGGTACCTCCAACCTCCCCCCACCCCAAGGATGCCCTCCCATCCATCATCCCCCCTCTCATCCCCCTTCCCCCCATCCTGCTGCAGGTTGAGACATCCCATTTAGTATGTATGTCATTTTCTCCCTGAACCAAATTCAATGTGAATGTGGTTTTACCTTTTTAGCCTTCCTTATTCTCCCCCTCCTTTGCAACCACTTCCCCTGCATGAGATAGTTTACCCTACCATGTCTCTCCCCATCTCCTCCTGCCACTCTCCTCTCTCACCTCACAATTTCATCCCCTGAGTATTCTCCCTTCCCAACAAATTCAACCTATGCCCTCTATCCATATATAACTGTAACCATATACACACACATTCACATATGTATTCATATGACCACACCCCCTTCTTCCATTATTTTCATAGTGAGAAAGATATCATCAGTCACAGATATTGCTTTTCCATATAGGAATGCAAATAGTTCAACCTTGATAAGTTCCCCTTGATTTCCTTTCCCTGATTACCTTCTCAGGCATCTCCTACTTCTTGCGTCTGGATGTCAAATTTTCTATTCAACTCTGGTCCTTTCCTCAAGAATGCTTGAAAGTCCTCTATTCCACTGAATGACCACACCTTCCCCTGAAACAAAATACTCAGTTTTGCTGGGTAGGTGACCCTTGGGTTCATTCCCAGTTCTCTTGCCCTCTGGAATATCACACTCCATGCCCTTCGATCCCTCAGTGTAGAAGCTGCCAGGTCCTGGGCTATTCTGATTGTGTTTCCACAATATTGAAATTGTTTCTTCCTGGCCGCTTGTAGTATTTTCTCCCTGATCTGGGGATTCTGGAACCTGGCTATAATATTTCTGGGAGTTTTCTTTTTGGGATCTTTTTCAGGAGGTGATTGGTGGATTCTTTCAACCTCTATTTTGCCCTCTGGATCTAAGACATCAGGGCAGTTTTCCTTGAGAATTTCTTGAAGGGTGATCTCTAGGTTCTCTCCTTGATCATGGCTTTCAGGTAGTCCAGTAATTTTTAAACTGTCTCTCCTGGATCTATTCTCCAGGTCAGTGGTTTCTCCCATGAGACACCTCACATTGCCTTCTAATCCTTCGTTTGTTTGGATCTGCTTAACAGCATCTTGACTTCTCATAAAGTCACTAGCTTCCATTTGCTCCAGTCTAACTCCGAAGGAATGAATCTCCTCAGTGAACTTTTGAGATTCTTTTTCCATCTGGCAAATTCGACCTTTTAAGGCATTCTTCTCCTCATTGCCCTCCTGGGCCTCCTTTGCCATTTGAGCCAGTCTATTTTTTAAGGTGTTGTTTTCCTCAGTCAGGCTGTTGACCCTCATTTCATACTTTCCCTGCATCCTTCTCATTTCTCTTTCTAATTTTTCCTCCACTTCTCTTATTTGATTTTTAAAGTCCTTCTTAAGGTCCTCTATGGCCTGCAACCCGCCCATGTCCTCCCCTGGGGCTTCTGGAGCAGGACCTCCGACCTCACAGTCCTCTTCCCGCTCCACGCCCCCAAAATAGGAGTCTAGGGCTGCATTTCTCTGCCTCCCTTGCCTTGGCATGTTGCCACTTAATTGCTTGACTTTTGGGCTTGTTGCCACACTATGGCTCCAAGGCCAGCTAGAGGAATCCTCGTCCCGAACGTGTGGGGGGCAACTTCTGTTTCTGGCAAGCTGTAAACCCACCCACAACTTCCACCCTAGATCACAATCCAGATCCAGGGAGGTTAAAGCAAGAGCGATTACCCCCCAAGACCGATCGCTGGATCTCCCCAAGATCCGCAGGCCGGGAGCCAGAAATGCCCATGAAAACCACAAAATGGCGTGTCTCCTCAGTGGCCTCTAGCCCCCAGGGGAGGGAGCCGACGCATTCCCCAAACACAGGTCCCAAAGTCCATAGGACACTAACCTCTTACTTTGTCCTAGGCATGTCTATGTTGATAATTCTGGAGTCGCCACCGCTCCTGGTGTTCTGGGGTTCCTCCAGCTGGCTGCTGGCCCTGCCGCCCTGGGGCTAAAACCTCGGCTCACGCGGACCTGGGCTAGGCTCGGCTCGGCTCCTGCGCTCTGCGCGCTGCCGGCTCCCAGACCGCTGCGCTGGTCCTTCCTGCAGGGCTGCTGGGCCGTCCCCAGTGGGAGGCTAGCTTCTCTGTGTCGTTCTGTGGGTGCTGGGGCTCCTGAAGTTGTTCAGAGTCCCCCCCTACATAGCCTGTGGGAAACCCGGGGGCAGAGAGGCCTGGATGAGCTGTTTCCACTCCGCCATCTCGGTTCTGCCCCCAGGAGAAGAGGATTTTTAAGAAGCATAGTTTATATAGAGTAAATGATTTACTAGATTGAATTCTTTTTACTCTAGGTTCATAGTAATTCATTACTTTAGGAATCTCTGATTTCATCAGTGGTTATTTTCATTGCTGAAACAGTTCACAGAGCCATACATACCTTTCATGTACAGTCTTTATGAGCTTTAGTGGCCAAAACCAGTCATCGTATGATAGCTAAACTTCTAGTGATGAGCCTCTTCCAACTTGGATGCACTGGTCCGTGTAGGACAGTGTGGTCCATCTCAAATCCCATTCTTGAAGCCTTTCCAGCTTGATGTAGGACCTGTAGTATTTTATACTTAACAGGACTAGCCCTTAAGAATCGAGATTTACTTCCACACCACCTTGAAACATCATAGTAGGACTTCAGTGAGGGGAAGGAAGGAAAGTTTAGATATAAAAATAAGTTACCTACCCTTAATTATTTTAGAATGTGGTTTTGTTCTAGAAAATCTCTACAAAGTTAGGCTAACACTAAATTAATCCTCCAGACCCCAAACTACCCCCAAAATGCTATTTTGAGGTATCTGGATGAGATAGATGAGATAAATTCCAAATTCTTTCTAGTACCTTACATAGTTTTACCTCATTCTCTACAATCTTTTATCTAGGAGATGAAGTAAATGTTTTTGAAAAGCTAATATACATTTAATAAATATTTGAAGAATGAGTGACTATAATAATTTTTTACAGCACTGTTCCTGGAAGTTTTAAGAGATTCAAATTAATCTGTGATCTCATCTGTATGGGTTAGGGTTAGAAATAGAATTGGATTTCGAAACAGAATTAAGATTAAAGTTATAGTTGGAAAGGGAATCCTATCCATGACTTCCTATCCTATGAAACTTTTTGTCTATGTCCTCCCATAAGTTTTGACACTCAAGGCCCTCCTCGCTTTCTCCTAACATCACAAAGGCTAGATATTAAGTGACCCATCCAGGGACACACAAGCAGTATGCGTCAGAGGTGAGACTTGAATGCAGATCTACCTGACTCCCGACACATCCCTGTATCTGTTATGTAATGATTTCTTCTCATTCTTTTTTTTTTTTTAAGCAATTGGGGTTAAGTAACTTGCTCAGGGTTACACGGCTAGTCATTATTTATGCGTGGGTGCTCATTTTCTGAGGCCGGATCTGATCTCGGGTCATCCAAACACCGAGGCCGGCACTCTTACTCACTGTGCCACCTAGCCACCCCTTTAGGGCAGTTGGGGTTAAGTAACTTGCCCAAGGTTACACGGCTAGGTTTTTTTTGTTTGTTTGTTTGTGCGGATTAAGTGTCGGAGGCCGGCTCCGAACTCAGGTCCTTCTGATTCCAGGGCCGGCGAACTCAGGTCCTTCTGATTCCAGGGCCGGCGCTCTATTCACTGTGTCACCTAGCCACCCCTCTTCTCATTCTTAATTTGTTGAAATACACAGGGTAAAGCAAAAGTCAATACACAGTTGAATTAAAACAGCATAACACTGTTGCCTTTCATATCTGTAATAGAATTTTCTTTTAAAAGAGTGTGTGGTAAGCTATGAATTACTATAAAAACCTGAGCAGTTACCATGATTTGTGTTTCTATTTCATTTGTTGGGTGACTTCTTTCATAAGGAACTGAAACTTAGGTTAGTCCTTTTTTATCAACTTACAGAAAGAGGAAATAACTTCATCTCCTTGGGTGTCAGTTTCATAGGTTCATAAATTTAGAACTAGAAGGGACCTTAGGGGCTCGCTAGTCCATATCTCTCTACAAATGAGGAAAATGAGACATAAAGAAGTTAAATGATTTGCCCAGGGTCAAACAGCTAGTAAGTGTTGGAGGTGGCCTTTGAACCAAGATCTGACTTTTAAGTCCAACACTTTAGCTACTAATGAGGAGGCTAGATTATATCATTTCTAAGATCCCTTTGATTTCCTTGGTTACTGTCATACATGATTACATGTAGTTAGAGTATATGAATAGTTTAGTACTCTGGAGTTTCTTTGTTTAGTAGTCTATATTGTTTTATAGGAAAATGTTTTCAAAAAATGCATCTTAACAATTAGCACAGTTTAAACCTATTCTTATTTTAATGCATATTAATTTTAGAAATGATAGCTACAACCACATTCTGTTAATAAAAATAAAGAAGCTCCTGAAGTGGTTGCGTGTGTTCATATTCATGTTAGTCAGAATATATATGTAAAGTATAGAATTGTTTCCAGCCCAGTAGAAATAATGCAGTGCAAATTTGAAGAATGTAGCCATTTCAGGGGATTTATTAATCACACTAATTGGGACCTAGCTGTATGTCAAAAATAATTTTAAAATTCAGTTATTTACCTCCTAATAGTAGCAGTTTCTTACATTGGAAAAGTTGGGGTAAGACATTTTCCAGCTATTCATTTGTTCCCTTAGGTGTATTTCATTAAAGAACATAACATTGTAGCACCATATAAAATCGAAAGGGTAAGTAAACTTTTATTTGCAGCTCTTTATGGTGGTCTTTAAGGAATAAAATGTAATAACTATATTGAAGTCTTCAGTAAAATATAATACTGGGATAGCTATAAAACCTTACTTGCTAGTTATTTATAACAAGACTGCAGAAGGGAAAAGTCTGCATCAGTGAAATAGAATCATGTTTATCTTTTTTTTAAAAAAGGTAACAGCTTGAATGACAAGATTAGACAAATATAAATATTATATAGATAGACAAATATATATAATATATATACGTTTATATATATTATATAGATAAATTAGACAAATATAAATATATTAGTAAATATAAATATTTACTTGTTTTCTATTGCTGAGAACTTTAATGCAAAATGTACTAAATTCTACTTACATAGCACTATTATAAAAAAATGCGAAGGCTAATCTATTCTTTTTTCATCCTTTAAATAAATCTGCCCTGGCTATGGGCGCTATTCTTAGGGTCTCTCAAAGAAAGACTCATCAGTTAACTGTAGACGTGACACTTAATCTGTGCTTCACTCAGCTGTCTGCTAAATTAAAAGGGAGAATACATACCAGAAGGTAAAGGTTTCTGAGGGCAGTATATACAGCAAAAGCCTTACTTCCCATCATATTGGGGAAATGCAAAGTCCCCATTAGTTAGAAATTCCACAAAACCCATTGGATTCAAGTTACCCTCCCCCCATTCTTCTACTTGTTCAAGAACCAATTTGTACCCAGTTTTCAATCTGTACCCTGAAGTGAAACACAATATAAGTTCTATTGAAGGGCAATAAGAGGGCCAATATAAAATTAGGAGGGAAAGCAGAAGCTGAGATGAAGAGGAAATAATTTGAGCAAAGATATGACATTTCATGTTCACTACAGATTTTCAGAGTCTAAACGATATCAGTCACAAAAGTAGACTAGATTTAGCTGGCATGAACTTGATACTAATATTGATAGTACTTTTACTCTAAATCAAAATTATTTCACCTTGAAATTCACCTAGAATTTGTTAGATTCACAAGTATCCTCTATGAGTTCTCTGTTACCATTTGGTTGCCATTATTTTTCCATTGTTTTACTTCTTACTGTAATTTACTTCAATAGGTGAATTTGTTAAATACCCACTATGTTCAGTGTTATCCTACTAATATAGTCTTACATTTTTTTTTTTTTGGTGCTTTTTTTTATCCCCATTTTTGTTAGGGCAAAATGCAGTATGTCTTTGAGTTGGATATAGCAGGGAAAGTAGAAGATGTTGTAGAAACTCTCCTTCAGGTAAGCTTTTTAAGAAACACCTAAGTGTTTTCTTCTAAGGAAAATAAAAAACTATGAAACTAGTTGCTTATTCTATAATATTTTAGCTTCACAGAGCATCTTGCCTTGATAAACTGGGAGATCAAACTGCCATGGTAAGATTTCCCTAAGATTTTAATTATAACAATTATAATCATCATTATTTTGGTATTTGTACTTCTTTTAATTTTAAAACCTTTATTTTAAATGGTTTTCTGTTCTTAACAGATAACAGCTATTTTACAGTCACGTTTGGCTAGAACATCATTTGACAAAAACAGGTAGGTTTATTTTTCCTATAAATTTTGCTTGTTTTTATTTAAGGAGCTGACTATTTTCTTATGTCCACATTACTTGAATATTTCATAGTTTCTTGCAAACATTCAAAGTATATTTGGGTAAGCAGATTGCTTTGAGAAGAATAGATTTCATTTTAGAAGGGAAAAGAAATAATTTAAGGAGGATTAACTTCTTTTGACCTACTTAGAATGCATTCTTTTTTCTACACAGTGATTTAGACCTGCATTTTGGGCTTAAGTGTGACACTAATTTAAAAATTTAATTATAAAAGTCTTAGCATACATATTCTGTCACCAAAATGCCATATTGATATAAATTTCTTTGAAAATTTATATAGCATAAAAATAAGCCCTGATAGGTTTCTGAAAGGGAAAAAAACCCCTACATCTAAATTTAGGGAACACTTTTTATTTTTATTGATATCTTTATTGTTTATCTTATTTTCATTGATATTTTTTGCTTTTATATCATCTTCATTTCTGAGTATGTTCCTTTTTCTTACCTGGCAAATTTTCCCACAAATAATAATAAAAAAGCAGTTCAACAAAACCAAAGCAACACATCAACCATGTCTGTCAGTATATACAATTTTCTATACCTATAGTCTTTTACTGTCAGGAATGGAGGGAGATACATTTTTTCAACTCTTCTCACTTCATCATTATAATTACGTAGTATTCAGTTTGGGGGAGGGTTTCCCTTTCCATTCATACTGTTTTCATTACTGTGATGTTTTCCAGATTCTACTTACTTTCTTCTGCATCGGTTCTTATAAGTTGTCTCATGTTTCTGAATTTTAAAAATTTGTTATCTCTAACAGTGCAGTGATATTGCATTTACATTTCTATGCTGCAATTTGGTTAGGCATTTCTCAGATAGGCACCTGCTTTTTTCCAGTCCTTTACTACTACAAGCAATGCTGCTTTGAATATTTTGGTTTTTTGGAAATCTTTCTCTCTTTGACCTCCTTGAAGCACATGCCAAGGAATATAATCTGCATCAAAGGCTAAAGAGAACTTAGTCATGTTTAGAGCATAATTCCCAATTATTTTCCAGCATTGTTGCACCATTTTACATTCTACTAAGCTGATTTTGAATCATTAACAACAGCTCTTTGAGTCCAACATTTCACCAGTTCTGAATCTTATTAATTGTACTGTTGTGTAGCCTGCATTTCTCATCTTTTTCATAAAAGTAGCATGTGATACTTTGTTAAATGAATTAATCCCTATTAAATTTTAGTAGATTATTAGTAGATTAGTTGGCCCAGTGTTCTAGCCTCTGAAGAGCTTTTTGGATTCTGATTCTATCATCAAGTATATTTAACTATCTCTTCTAGCTTTGTTGATCTAAAAATTTGATAAGCATACCATCTATGCTTTTATCCAAGTCATTCTTAGCTACTTTAAACAACATAGGGCTAAACATTGTTTCTTGAGGCATTTCATTGGAGACCTGCCAAGCTGACATCTAGCTAGTTGACTTTTTTTTGGGTCTGGCCCTTTGACTAGTTTTCCATACACTTAATTGTATGATTTAATTGTATTATTTTCTAACCACCTCTCTCCAGTTTTCTCCCTGTTTAGAAGTTCCCCCACTGAGACTATTTGTCTCATCTGTAATTGACAGCTTTAGAGTTATAGGAGCACATAAAAAGGTTAAATGCCTTAGTGGCCAAATAGTTAATGTTATCAGAGGCAAAACTTTAACTTAAGTCTTCCTAACTCCAGGGTTGGCCCACTGTCTAATATGCAATGCTGTCTTTCAGTCTAATATGGATAGGAATAGGTACTACACATGTGGTTTCATTGGTATAGGGTGAGGAAATTGCCTCCACTAATGCAGATTGGCAAACTGAAGGGGCTGATAGATTGAAGATGAGAAAGACGGAGAAAAATAACCTCTGATACAGAATTCTGGAGGAGAGAGTAGGGGATGGAAACTAGGGTGCAAGTAAGTGCCAAAAAGAGGTCCCATTTCATCCTCTGAAACATAACAAAGGAGAAAGATGCTAAAAGGTTTGGGGGTATGGAGGAAGGAAGGTAAAGTGGCATAATTTACTTGTACCTTAATTTTTCCATCGTCTCAAATGCTAAGTAAATGGAGATTTATGCTGTTATGTCATTATGTTTTAATGTTGTTTACTTGCCAGGAGAAAAAGTGGAACAAGAGGACATATTTGTGTAAAATTTTGCCCACACTGCCTCCTTTATGTGCATGTCTTCTTACTGGTTTAACTAATCCACACAGAACTATTTTTATACTGTTGTTTCCAGAATGCTTGCTTCACTTTTAATTCCCTTGGATGTTCTTCTGCACTGCATCAACAAAGCAGTGACTAAATGCAGCTGATTACTTATATAAAACCAGTTAATACAGAACAGCTGATGTTGTGCCATCCTAATTGTGACCCATCTTTTCTTTCCTTTCTACACTTGATTGACCTTGTGTTTTCCTTAAAAAGTTTTAGATAGAGAGTTATTTGGAAAATATCAGAAAAGACAAAACTAATGATGGGTGACAGTCTTAAGAGAACATGATACAACATGATAAACGTCACCTAAGGCTGCCTCATTTTTGAGGAAAGAGAAAAAGTGTGGAGATAAAACTTCATGAAGTCGTTAGTGGTCAGGTTGTCAGGACTAGGGAGCATAAGCTGTCTGTGTTTCCATCTGTAAAATGGGAAATGTTACTTGCCTTTTCAGCCTCAATGTAAAAAAGGATAATGTAAAGTTCTTTGAAATATAAAAGCACTTGTGAAAATGTTAGCTATTACTACATGAATATTTCTTTTTTTTTTTTTTTATAAAGCAATTGGGGTTAAGTAACTTGCTCAAGGTTACACGGCTAGTCATTATTTATGTGTGGGTGCTCATTTTCTGAGGCCGGATTTGATCTCGGGTCATCCCAACTCCGAGGCCGGCGCTCTTACTCATTGCGCCACCTAGCTGCCCCTTTTAGGGCAATTGGGGTTAAGTAACTTGCCCAAGGTAACACGGCTAGGTTTTTGTTTGTGTGGGTTAAGTGTCTGAGGCCAGCTCCGAACTCAGGTCCTTCTGACTCCAGGGCCAGCGCTCTACTCACTGTGCCACCTAGCCGCCCCTACATGAATATTTCTAAGGAGAAATGACAGGATCCACAACATTAAAAAAATATATATAAATATTATAATATTAAATAAATATTAAATTTATATTTATATAATAATTATAATATTAATATAAATATTAAATATATGTATATACCTGGATGAGGAATTGATTAATGGCTAGAGGTGTTTGCTTTTCCATTTTAATTTTTAGGTTGCCTCAACCTATTGTGTTTTTTTTGTGTGGTTGTATCCCCAAATAGCATATGTTTCTGGTCTGAGTCTTGATGAAGAGCCCAGAGATACTGACAAATGACTGACCAAACTTTAAGCAACAAAACATAGGAAAGTACAGTATGCTAACTATAAATGTTTTAGAATATATAGGGTTCTTTTCCTTTTTCCCTAATCATCTTGGGAAAGAGACCTAATGATGGTATTGCTTGGTCAAAAGGGTATACACAATTTTATTTTGGGCACAATTCCAGATTGTTCTCCAAAATGGTTGGATAATTTCACAATTCTACCAGCAGTGTTTTAGTGTCCCAATTTTTCTACATCCCCTTTAGCATTTGTCATTTTCCCCTTTGGTCATTTTAGTCAATCTGTTAGGTGAGAGGTAGTATCTCTGACTTGTTTTAATTTGTATTTCTCTAATCAGTAATGATTTGCAGCATTTTTTTCATCTAACTATATGTAGTTTTGATTTCTTCCAAAAACTGCTTGTTTATATCCTTTGTCTATTTATCAATTGGGGAATGGCTCATATTCTTGTAAATTTGACTCAGTTCCCTATATATTTGAGATGTGAGGCCTTTATCCAAGAAACTGGCTACAAAATTTGTTTCCCAGTTTTCTTTTTTTCTAATTTTGACTACATTGGTTTTATTTGTACAAATCCTTTTTAATTTGATGTAAGCAAAATTATCCATTTATATCATCAAGCATTTTTAAGTTTTTATCTTGTATCAGTCAAACATTGAGATAGGTGCTAGGGATGCATTTTTTTTTTAAAGGAATTAGTCCATCCTGTGTCAGATAGGCATACAGATAAGAAAACTGAGACCCATGGGGCAGCTAGGTGGCGCAGTGAGTAAGAGCACCGGCCTCGGAGTTGGGATGACCCGAGATCGGATCTGGCCTCAGAAAATGAGCACCCACACACAAACAATGACTGGCTGTGTAACCTTGAGCAAGGTACTTAACCCCAATTGCTTAAAAACAAAACAAAACTGAGACCCAGGGATCTTGTACATTTAGGTTAGGGTTTCAGCTAAAACTTATGTGTTTGCATACTCACATATTTAATTATTAATCCCTTTATAAAAATATGTTGGTGTTGATTTCTGTAAAGTAAAACAGATTGGGGCAAAAGGTAAAATTAAAAAGTCATTGCTACTAGGCCAGGTAGACATATTATAAACTTGAAGATGAAGGATCTGATTATTATCAGTGTAATTTTGGTGAAGGGAAGGGGATATTACAGGTAACTAAAATGGTTCCAATAGATCAAAGAAAAAAAGTCATTTTTTGGATCCATCTTATTCAGTTTAAGGAACTGTAACATGTAAATGGCAATGTTAAACAAAGGTCTCTATGCACCTGTATTTTAAAAAATGTTGTAGGTAACCATGTAAATACTTAGGTAGCTTCAGTAACAGAAGCATGTGAATGAATTTTAATATGAAAATTATTTTAAAATTTGAGTTTTTTCACAGCATACTTTTTAATAGCATAGCGGCCCCTATAGTACTATTCTTTACAAAAGGAAGACTTCTAAATCATCCTTATTTAAGATGGTATCTCATGTTTTATTTGAAAGGTCTTGCCATTAAAAAGAATATAAGATTTGTCTAAGTACTTTTCTTACCTCTAATCCTGAATTTAGTACTTAGAAAATATGTACATACTAAAATCTAGATTTCTGCTTAGATTAATCTAAATTTGGAAATTGTGTCTCAGTTTCAAGATGTTTCATTTTTTATTTAAAAAAAAAAAAACTTCTTGCCTCTAAAAAAATTTCTTAGATTCCAAAGTCTTTCTGAAATTTTCAAGATGGAATGTAAAGCAGAAATGGTGACGCCACTAGTGACTAATCCTGGACATGTGTGTATCACTGACACAAACCTGTATTTCCAGCCTCTTAATGGGTATCCTGTAAGTAAAAATGATTATTATATTAGTGGAATTCTTATTCAGTGATCCTTAAATAGTATTCTTTACCATTCAGTCATTTTGATGAATTTTAAGTCTTAATTGCTTAAGGCAGACAGGCAACAAGCATTTATTAAGAACTTATCATATCACAGTACCTGTGCTAAAGTGCTAGTGATATAAATACAAGCAAAAAAATGCAGTTTCTCCTCTTAAGGAGTTTATATTTTAATGGGGGAAGTCAACACATAAGAAGGAGTTTAAGGGGAAGTGGGAAAGCTACTGTACTGGGACATGTTGGTAAAGTCCAGAGAGTTAAAATTCAGCTGGGAGAATGAAACATGACTGACCTAGGGCTTTCCCCAAATTGGAAGGCCCTGCAAGGAGCACACTGATAGGAGAAGGCTGTCAATATGGTAGAAGGATGGAAAGGCCCCTGAAGACAAGGGAAGTATCAGGGTAAGAATGTAGAAAGTTCTCTAAAGGCATGCCAAAGCACTCTATTCTAGGAAGGAGTGGAAAGGGTATGGAGAGTACAAGATATATGATGAATGGTAGAGGAAGAGTAGGTAAGGGAGGTGAAAAATCCACCTTCAAGGGAAATGCTATCTTCCAGATACTGTGGGTTAGGCACTAAAGATAACAATTTTTTTTTTTTTAATTGAAACAGTCCCTCCCCTTAAGGAGGTTATATTCTAACTGGAAGAACCCACTGGATTTTTCTTGGGTAATAGCCCTCAGTTTGTCTTCTAAGAAATGTTTAAGAGAGAAAATGAGCATTTAGTATATATTTATTTGCAGTAGGTAATATATGAGTATAATTTTATTCATTCCTCCCTACTTTATTACATAAATCACTAGATTTAATTCTGTTTCAAAAGAAGTATATCATTTTCTTTACCTACTTCATCCTATCTAAGGACCATGTGAAAAAAGATTCTTGAGGCTAACAGGTGGAGTTACTGTTATAGAGCAAAAACAGTTTCTTCCTCCCAGATTTACTAATAGTGTTTGGTCACTGGTTCTAGTTCCTGCTAGGCCAGAAATGGAGTTGGCAAGAGAAACTGAGGTTCTAAATTGAAACTTAAGATGTTTAGCATATCAAGATCAGGTCCTTTTAAAGTACATTAAAAAACAAGATTCTGAAAATGCTCTGATGATACGTTTGGCCTGCAAAGGAAACTGGAGGAGTTAATATTGCCCTTAGTCTTGGAAAAGTGGAAATTTTCCAATATTTCCAATATCTCTTCAAATTCCACTGAACTACCAAGGGTTTTTCCAGTTGTAAGGCAATGCTATTAAAATTACGTCCACTAGATGGTAGGACAAGCTAGCCAAGCCTCGTCTTGATCATATGGCTTTGGGCTTTCTTTAATATTGTAACAAATTGTCTTTTGGCAATTACAGCTCAAAGTGTAAAGGCCAAATCTTTCCATAAAGTAATTATGATAGCCTGGGTCAGAAGCTTTTGAAAAGCTCATTTATATTACTTTGATTTAAAAGTAAAGTATTTATTCCTCCTAAAATTCCTTGTATAAATCTCCATCTCAGTAATTCTAAACAGTAACTTTAGATTTACTGGTCGATACAGTGTTTTGCTGTTACCATGAATACCTTTTTTACCATGTCTTCTTTCTGTGATTTGCCAAGGGACAGGGTAGTGTAGTTTGGAGTCAAAAAGGACCTGGGTTTAAATCCTGACTCTTTTCATTACTACTTGTCTGAGATTGGTTAACTACCTTCTTTGGGCCTTAGTTTCCTTAACTGTAATGAAGGAGTTGGACTAGATAACTTCTATGGCCCTTTCTAGAAGAACTCAAGTCCTATGGTCCCGTAGGAGGGAGAGCACAACAATGTGCTTTCCTCTATCTTAGGACAGACAATAGCATACTGTATACCTTATCAAAGCCACCAGGGACTCTAGTGTTGAGGTCTTTACCATCTGATTCAAGGCTTCAACAAAATAAAAGGTAGCTTCTCCTTATTTTTTTTTTTTTAAGTTTAGTTTGATCTTTGCTACAGGTAATTAGGATGTAAGGGGAGAAAAACTCCATAAAGGTAAAAAGAACTTTGAGGAGCCATTTTTTCCTTCCTCATAGCTGTAGTAGAATTTAGTTTAATTTATCAGAAGATGTAGCTCTACTTATTATTTTTTAAAGTTATCAAATTACTGTCTTAAAGAATGGGAATAGCTAAGAAATACTTAGTTTCTTGCTTAAATATGCCAGCATTTTGATATTTGGGGTTCTGTCTTTTAAAGAAACCTGTAGTCCAAATAACACTTCAGGATGTGCGCCGGATTTACAAAAGGAGACATGGCCTCATGCCTCTGGTGAGTAAAAAAAAAGTGCATCATTGATTCTTCCAGATTAATAGCTTTCATTTCCTGAACTAATGAAACAGAGCAGTACAGAAAAGAGAGTGACTTAAAATTAAGGAGACCTGGGTTCAAACCCACTTTGGACATTTATGGGTAGATTGCAAACTGTGTCAATAGTGGTAGTTCTCACATTGATAAAATTAAATCCCAGCTCATTTATGGAATGATACATCTTGAGCTTGCTAAGAATGTTAGTCTGTATACTTAATATGTATTTCTGAAAAATGTGACCCTGATCTTTGGCATATGATAGACTCATAAATCTAGCTTCCATTCCTTTTAGGTGATATGTAATGTGATATACTATGGTAAAGTGGCTCCCTTTTTAAAATTATTTTTTCTCTGAATTTAGCAAATACTTACCAAAATGAATACTTCCATATACCAACATAAAAGGATTATATATGAAATTTTGACTCTTTAAACCATATCACTTATTTTTAAAATATATATAATAAATTCAGCATGTTATTTTCAAATCTACCCTTATCTGTGCTTCCTTCTGAACCTCCTTTTCTGTGTATTTGTATTTACACACACACACACACACACACACACACACACACACACCTGTGGCCCTTTAAAAACAATTTTGGGGGGATATCACCACCATTAATCCCTATCCTCCCTGCCCTCAGTTAAAAAAGAATAAGAAAGCCGTACAACAACAAAGCTTAGTTAAACAAAGCATGAGGTCATGTCTGAAGACGGGTGTCACTTCCTTCACCTTGGGTCCATCATCTTTCTGTCAGAGAATGAATAACATGCTTTATTACAAATCCTCTGGAGTCATGGTTGGTCATTGCTTTGATCAGAATTCTAAGCCTTTTAAAGTTATTTTTCTTTATAATATTGTTGTTATTATGTAAATTATTCTAGTTCTCTTCACTTTGCTAGGCATCATTTCATACAGGTCTTCCCAAGATTGTCTGAAAGAGTCTCTTTTTATCATTTCTTTCAGTGTAGTAATATTCCACTGTGTTTTTATACCACAGTTTATACAGTCACTCCCCAGTTGATGGGCACCCCCTTAGTTTCCAGTTATTTGCTTTTTTTTCTTTCTTTTAATTCTACTTCAGGTTCCGTCCTTTGAAGTTTAAGGCTTTTTTGCTTGTGAATATTCCCTCTGAATCATCTTCCCACATAATCATCTTCCCTCCCATTTTTGCCTGCTTCCCTATGGATTTGTTTGTATTTCTACACAAAACTCTGTGTGTGTGTGTGTGTGTGTGTGTGTGTGTGTGTGTGTGTGTGTGTGTTTTTCTCTGGTTCGGGTAAAGCTAAGTTTTATCTGATACCTGCTCTTCCCCCCTTCTATATTTGAATACTTTTCTTCTCATTGAACTCAATAGTAAGTTCCATCCCATTCTTCTACTTTTCTACATTCATGTCTTCCTTTTTATCTCTTTTTTCTTCTTTCCTCTCTTAAAAATATCAGATCAGAACTAATCTATGCCCTAGGTCTTACTTGTCTTATTACATTTGTCTTATTAATTCCCTCAATATCTTTTGAAAATGTTAATGTTTCAAAGGCATACTTGTTTCTTCTCGCCTTATTAGAATATTGTCTCACAGAGCCACTGATTTCTGTTTGCAGTAGTTTGATTTTTTTTTTTTTTTTTTTTTGCTTTTTGGAGGGCAATTGGACTTGCCCAAGGTCACACGGCTAAGTTTTTGTTTGTGTGTGTTAAGTGTCTGAGGCAGGATCCAAACTCAGGTCCTTCTGACTCCAGGGCCAGCGCTCTACTCACTGCGCCACCTAGCCACCCCAGTAGTTTGATTTTCAAGGAGTCAATTACTATTTTCTGTTCTAAGCTATTTGTTTCTAATTCTTTCTTCCAGAGATTTTAATTTCATTTTAAAAATCTCTTGCTTCGTTTCTTCTAAGTATTGATGTAGTCCTTGTGAAAAATCCATTTTTTTTCCTTTGAGATTCTTCTAGCAGTTATCATGGAATTACTCTATTCTTCTAGATTAACTTTTTTGATATCTCTCTGTAGCAATTTTGAATAGTGATCTGTGTCTCTACTTTTGTTTACTAATTTCTCTTACCTTAGTTCCTGAATTGGGACTTTGTGTCAGGGCCAGACTCTACTCCTTGCTCCACTCTTGGGTAAGGTAGTCAGCTAAGCTTGGTTTTTTACCTGGTTTCCTGAGTTTATCTCCTCTTCAGTTGTGTCTAGGATAAGAGCACTAATAGGCTTTAACACCCTAAGTTTCAGATTGCTTAATCTTTGGTAGTATCTTAGAACAGGGTACTATGGTCCTCAGAGCCCCTGGACTGGGGTATTCTGATTGTTCCTTCTCCCAGCAGTGTCAATACTATGGGTTACCAGCTATCCTGGAGCTTTTTTGTGGCATGCCTCTGAATACTGAAACTTGTAGACTGTAGATGCCTGTAGTTGGGTTAGGAGACTTCTATTTTTGTTTTGTCTTTACTGGCACTGAATTTTCTAGTAGGCCTCCTTTGCTATTGGCCATGGACCTCTGGCTGACTTTTAAGGTAGTTTTGACATTGATACAATCACTGTAGTTTCCCTACAAGTGAATCTCTTGATCACTCTTCAGTCTGGTGCAGTTTTTCGTTTTGTTTTTTTTTTGCTTTGCAGGGGCCTGGGCTGCTGTTCTCTGTTGAAACCAGAAGTCTGGCTGATTGCCTGAGAGTAGCGTTTTTAGAAAGAAGCAATGAGGAAGATGATCTTTTCTTATAGCTCAAGGCACACACACAAGACCCTAAATAGAATATAATTAAATTAAATCCCTAGCTTTTTCCTCAGTAATGTGTGTGACTCCATCCTGCCATTCTCTTTTACTGTATAGCTAGGAATAAAAGTAAAAGTAGGGAGATAGTGGTGAGTTGCTATATGTTTTACTGGATATGCCTTATAGTACTTTCTATTAGCACTACTAATAGAATAAATACAGTAACCCCAAACATAATATAATACCCAAATCATAATACTAAGATGCAGTTTGTATACATTTACCTTTTCTGTTACAGACTCACAAACTTATCAGTCTTATCCCAACTGGAGGCAGAAACCCAGCTAGCAATAGGGGAGGGGGAATGAGACAACAGATAATCTACTTAAATATAATTGAAATATAATTGTGGTTATTCACATGGCTGATTTAAATTAATTTTGTTGGTAGTGTATTGAATTACGATGTTGTTTATAGAAGATGATATATAAAGCATCACAGTGCTTACAGAAAAGGAGTAGATACATATTATATCATTTAAATTTTTAAAAGAAATAGTAAGACAAATTGGTACCCATTGTATAAAGATACTATATCCTAAGGATGAAGAACATTTACAACACTTTAGTGATCTTTAAGATCACTCTTAAAGATATCTCTGAAATACCCCCAGATTTGTGGGTACAAAAAAGCCAAAAAATGAAAAATTAAATTAAAAAATTGAAATTTATGTGATATGTTTTGAATGTGGCTATTAAATGAAGATAATGCCACTGATTTTAATTTTTCTTTCTGACTTTATAGGGTCTGGAAGTGTTTTGCACAGAAGATGACTTGTGTTCTGACATCTACTTAAAGTTCTATGAATCTCAAGATAGAGATGAACTCTATTTCTATATTGCAACGTATTTAGGTTTGATGTTAACTTCCTACTGAGTTCTTACTAGCCTCAATGGTTTTTAGCCTTTCTGCTTCAGTAGCTGTGTCAGTGAGTAAGAGGAATGTAACAAAATATCTAAAGTTATGTCTGTGTTGATTTATTTCTCCTACATTGAGAATTTTTGACCTCAGGTTTATGAAATATTTTTTATTATTTTGATAATTCCTAAAATAGGATTAGTTTCCTTTATAATCCTATGTATTTTACTTTATTCACTTAAAAAAATTATCCTGAGTAAAGGTCCATACACTGCCAAAGGAGTCTGTGACACAAAAAGAGATTAAAAATTCCTGTTCTGAATAATAACCGTAGTTGATTTACCTCTTTTCTAGGATAACAAAATTTTGCAAGATAAAAGCAAAGATGTATTAACTTTTTTTCTTCACAACTTCATGTATTATTTTTCTTTAATAGAGAGTGTTTATATAATTCTTGATAAGTTGGCTTTCATTTTTGAAGTAGGTTATTACAAAGCTACATCAAAGAAATTTCCCTCTTGCTATATTCACTAATTCAAATTTTGCTTCATAAAATGATTAAAGGGTGTTGATAAATCATGTACTTTGATTATTGATTATGTTAGTAATTACATAGCTAAAAAGAAAAGGAAGTTTAAGAATTATTTAGTACTGGCAAAATATTCTTTCTAAATAATAGTTAACCTTTATGTATACCTTTAAGGCTTACAAAATACCTTAAAAATATTATCTCAATTGATCCTCACAGTAATCCTGAGAAGTAGGTACTCTTATTATCTCCATTTTGCAGATGAGGAAACGGAGGCAGAAAGAGGTCAAGTGACTCGTCACGGTCACATAGCTAGTAAGTGTCTGAGGTAGAATTTGACCTTAGGTTGCTTTCTTCAGGCCCAGCACTCTCCAGCAGACTACCCAACTTCACCTGGACTACAGTTTAAATTTTTTAGGTTAATAGCTATTATTTCTCCCTCTCCTCCCTCCCAAATAAGAAGGCACTCATTGAAATTTGGACTTCCTCACCTCAGTTCCACATTTGAACAAGAATCCCTATTAGCTCAGCCTTTAAAAAATAGTCTTATTAGTTTTAGGACTTTGGTAAATTTTTTTTATATAATAGAATTACCAGAGGATAAACAGTAGCCAAGTCCTAAGTACTGTGAATAATGACTCCCCTACCCTGGTCAAATTGTAGTTTCATAGAGCAGACCAGGACTTGTACTGATAATGGTCCTAATCGAGTTTAATATATCTTTGTATGTAGTGGCTATTTTGTAAGGTAGAGTTAATTATATGCTTCTTTAGAAGTAAAGGTTCTCCTCAAGCAGTTTATTTCTAAAATTACAACCCACCTTTTTTTGTTCTCATGTGTAAACTCTTCAGGTTAACTCTGAATGCATTAATTTAACTAATGGTATAAATTTACTTACACCTTTTGCTTTCTAAATTTATTCAGTCATATGTCTCATTTTGTTTCTTAACATATTCAAAATGTTACCAAAAACCACAATTGTCATAATGAGTCCTAATGTTTTTTTAGTCACCAAATTAGGCCTCTCCCTACCCTTCCCTTCAAAATGTGGATACTACCCTCCCATTTTTCTGAGATTATTCTTCAGATAGCTCATACCTTTTCTGGGTTGAAGATAAGAGAAAATAAGTTAGGTAATTAAAGCATTGATTTAAGAAATCTTTCCTGGTAGCTATTTGAAAAAATTAGAGAATAAACTTTGAACTTGCTAGGCTCTATGCCACATAGGTTAGAAGTAAATAAAAAATATATCAACAAATGAATCAAGTGAACTGAGCATGCGATAGTGTCAACAATGACTTAAAGGGTGTGGTGGCACAGGCCTATAGACTCTGCTGCTGGGGAGGCTTAGGCTGTTAGATTGCTTGAACTTGAGTCCTGAACTGCAGTAGAGCTAACCCTAATTGAATGCCCTCACTTAATTAGGTGCCAAAATGATGAGTCCCTAGATTGTATGAGGAGGCCACAAATAGAACAGGTCAAAAGCCTCTGTCCTGATCAGCAGTGGTGTCAGGCCCATATTTGACTGTTGCACTTCAAGCCTGGGTGAGACAGGGAGAACTCATCCCCTTCCCCACATCTCCCCCCCAGTAAATAAATAAAATAACTCAAAAGTAAATTTGCTAAAGAACATGGAAAATCCAGTGAATTTACCTCAGATTCAGGGTCTGACTGGTATTTGGTGTAATGCAATTTTTGTTGGTGTTTTTTTTTTTTTAATTGTCTTTCCATAGTCTTTATGTCCCAGTATGAGAAACATTGCTATTTGATGAAAGATCATTTTCAACCATACAGCATATTTTCTCAAATGAACAGCCTTGTTTTCTTCCTATTACTTCTTGTAGAAGTGAGATGTAAGGGCGGCTAGGTGGCGCAGTGAATAAGAGCGCCAGCCCAGGAGTTAGAACGCCTCCAGATCATATCTGGCCTTGGGAAATTAGCACCCACACATAAAAATGACTGGCCGTGTAACCTTGAGCAAGTTACTTAAACCTCATTGCTTTAAAAAAAAATAAAAAAAGAAGTGAGATGTAGTCATTGGCAAATCAACAGTTTTCCTCTTCCAAGTTTTAAAGAAAACAAGGAAAGAAGGCTTCTCCTACCCTCCCATGTTTTTGTATTAAAAGAACCTTGTTATCAATTGCTAGAGGTGATGTGACACTTCCTCAGAGGCTAGTTGGATAGGATTCTTTGCCAGCTATGTGTTGACTTAATTTTTTAAGTAATGCAAGTTGAGCTCCTTTGTGGAAACAGTGAAATATTTTGCGTGTTATGAAAATTTCGCTAACATTTAAGAGAGACAACCTTGGAGCAATTTGTAATGTAAACAGAAGATAGAAATGGTGAAAATAAATCAGTTAGCCTACCCTTAAAACTCCTATATTGGTTCTAATTGGTTAGTTATCTGAAAACAAGTGCTTTGCCTCCCAATGACTTTTTTTTTCCTTTTTAGAAAACCATGTTACAGAACATACTGCGGAAAGTTACATGTTACAGTGGCAGCGAGGACATATCTCTAATTATCAGTATCTTCTGCACCTCAACAACCTAGCTGATCGGAGCTGTAATGACCTCTCCCAGTATCCTGTGTTTCCATGGATAATAAATGATTATTTCAGTGCAGAATTAGGTAAATAGCATATGTATATTCAGATAATAATAACTGACACTGGTATAACACTCAGAGGTTTGTGAAAGAAGGGGATGATGTCCTGGATAACTAACTGGTTATCCTTAGAATCAGGAAGGCCTGGCTTCAATTTATGGCTGTGACACATACTAGCTATGTAACCTTGGGCACACAGTTATAGATAAGTTGCCCCTCGCATCTGTGGGAATAATTTCAGTACTGGGAATTTCCTATATAGATGGAATCACAACAAACCCCCCCCCCCAAAAAAAAAAAAGTGATAAAAGATTTGCAAAATTCTTTACAGATACTAATAAGGCAGTGGTTACCTTTATCTTTTAAAGATGAAAAATTAATTCTTTGGGGGAATTAAGTTGATGATGTGTTGTCTTTGTTTTTCAGCTTTTGATTGTTATATTAAGAAATGAACACTCACTGGCCATACTTAGAGATCCTAGGTTAAGAGCTGGAAGGGAACTTTGTGGTCATCTAGTCCAACCCCCATTACTTTAGAGGTATTTTTTAATTAGTCAGTGAACATTTATTAAGCACCTTTATTATGCTAGGCACTTGGCTAAGTACTAAATCTTAGTCCTAGTTAATCCTCTGGGGAACAGGGAGCCCACTGCTAAATAGCTGCCCCTTACAGGGCCAGCCCAGGTGAAGTGTGTGTGTGTGGGGGGGGTACCTGAGGCATGCACAGGAGTCTTGTGCCAGGCAAGTCACGACCTTCGTCTGCCCCCAGACGCTGATGGAGACAGCCCAATATCTTGAATATTTCTTGAATTGAATGCTTCTTGCCCTATGACAAATAGTTTTAACCCAAGAAACTGATAGGATTTTATCAGTGGAATTAACTTAGAAAGAGGTATCATCACCTATGTTGCCATTGCACCTTGAGAACCATGGGGGCCTTTCCATCTGACTCAGCTGAAACCTCCCCTGAGTGAGCTTCTGGAGAACAGTGGTTGTCTTATTTTTCTGTGTGTATCCCTAGCACTTAGCACAGTGCTGTGCGCATAGTGAGTACTTAATAAATGATTCATTCATTCCTTTGTCCAAAGATGAAGGTAGAGATGCTAGATTCTTAGTTTCAGGGTCTCAGGATTGGCAAGATGAAAATAGATTTATTTGCACATTATTGTGATGGAGTAGAAAAAGCATAGGATTTCTAATGACAGACCCTGGATTCTAATCCTGCCTCTGCCACTTGGAAACCATTTGACCCCTCTGGACCTAATTTTCTTTATCTGTAAAATGAGATGGCTAGATGACCTCTAAGTCCAATATGTTAATTATTTAGAGACTTTTAATATCTATTTATGTATTGCTTTAAAAAAAAAAGCCAAAGCATTATTTTGATGTCTCATTATGGCATAGAAGTCACCGTGGGAACTAAGGCACAAATTCTGACAGGACCTGCAAAACTAGAAAGACTATAAAAATAGGCTGTCTCTGAACTTATCTATTATAGTAATAACCTGCTTATATTTAAAGGGATTTATCATCAAAAGATAGGCCTTCAAGGAGTATATTTTTTTTTGGTAGAGGTGGTAGAATTTGCATCACCACATCTCTCAAAAAACTGTTTACTAAGGTGTGGAGAAGCTGCAGCCTATGCCACTGGAATGAGTACCCATATTTAGTAAATGTACTTTTTTCTTTTGAAATAAATTAAAATTGTTCTCATTCAAGTTCTTAAAAATACATACACACAAATGATACATAGCCATTGCACTCTACTTTTTTTTTTTTTTAAGCAATTGGGGTTAAGTAACTTGCCCAAGGTCACACGGCTAGGTTTTTGTTTGTGTGGGTTAAGTGTCTGAGGCCGGATCTGAACTCAGGTCCTTCTGACTCCAGGGCCGGCGCTCTACTCACTGCGCCACCTAGCCACCCCCTACACTCTACTTTTAAGTGCTAAATGTTGACTCATCACTTCAGGTGTTCATTTTGAGAGGCACAGTTAATGTTAACAACCTAAAAGTGTATGAGGACTTCTTTCTCAAAGATAAAGTCATGTGCCCATACTTCTCTCATAATTTATACTGAATTGTGAAGCCAGGCAAAGCAACTTATGATTAGGAAATCCATTCTCTTGTTTCAATTGGAATACATTTTTTGTTTCAATTTGACCATCACCTTTTTTTCACTGGACAGTTTTTATCCTTCTCTAGGATATTATTAATATTTAGCGGCCCCACACTTTAATGTATATTAATAACTTACTGTATCAGAAATTATAACTTTCCTCTTTCCTATGTGCCATCTCAGTGACCAGTGAAAATATTTCCATTTCAGTTCAAGAGATATTTAACATCATATTGATCCAAAATTAGTATATTGCCATTTTCACTAGAGCCTAGGAAAGTCGGGAGGTGGGAAGGGGAGATTGATTTGGTTTCTTCAGTAGCTATACTACACAAATAGCAGCAGGATTTGTGTGTTGTGTTTTTTAGATTTGTCAAATCCTGAAACCTTCCGGGATCTTAGTAAACCAATAGGTGCACTGAATAAGGAAAGGCTAGAAAGATTATTGGTAAGTGGAACCTTGATGTCTTTATTCAGTCAGAGATTCCTTGAGCCATTTCTATCCTTTCCTCTAGTGACCAGGGCATATTTACATTTTAAATAATGAGCAAGAAATATGAGAAGGAGCAGGAAGAGTAAGTACCATGAAATCATTTCTCCAGCCCTCCCATAACCTCACTTACTCTAGCATTCCTGCCCATTCTACCACCAGATGGACATGGAGAGACTCAGTAGTTCAATCTTCCTGTTGTTGAATCTTTTTTTCATTTATATCTGACTCTTTGTGATCCCATTTGGGGTTTTCTTGACAGATACTTGAATGGTTTGCCATTTCCTTCTCCAGCTCATTTTACAGATGAGGAAACTGAGGCAAACCGGGTTAAGAGACTTGTCCAGGGTCACACAGCTAGTAAGTGTCTGAGGCCGGATTGAAGATGAGTCTTCCTGACTCCAGGCCCAGCACTCTCTCCACTGTACAACCTAGCTGCCCAGTTCAGTCTAACAGAAATAATCTTACTCAGATGCTTAAATGAATCTTTGATCTCATCTGATTTGGAAGCTTTCCAAAGATGCATATTGCAACCTATCATGTAAATTTCATACATCTGAAAGTTCATCACAGAGGGTTCATCCAGCATGCTGGAGGCCTTCCTAGAGCTCTCCTAACCTTGCAAGGACACAAGTAAAAAGTGCTCTTGGTACCTGCCTGCCATCCCTCAATTGCCATATGACTAGCCCATCTTTTCTTTCGGCCCTTCAGATCTTCAGTGATGAGTTCCTAGTGGGTTAAGTCACAGTCAGTTCCATGTGCCTTTCAGTGTGATAAGTTCAAAGTGATCTTAATAACTACAAATCTTTGGTGTTACAAAAGTTGCGTTCTATATAAAGTAACTACATGGCCCTATAAATAAGAAAACACAAAACTAATGACTTCCAGCACTATTTGTTAGTAGTATTTGTGTATTTGTCCTTGAATATTCCCTCCTCTCCCCTCATATTTTGAGAAATAAATCAGGAAAAAATATTTTTCCTTCCTACCTTATATCTCTATTATACCCTCAGCCCCCTCTAGCATATAAAATATCTTTTAGGCACATTTTCTATGATTTCATTTTTTTGTGTGTGCACAGGAGCTGCTCTTTTTTCACTGCTGACTAAGAACAATGTTTTCTTTTATATGCTATAGATACGGTACCAGGAAATGCCAGAGCCAAAATTTATGTATGGAAGTCATTACTCTTCCCCAGGCTATGTGCTCTTTTATCTTGTTAGGATTGGTAAGATTAATTTTTATGGCCTCCTATTAAGTTTTGATGCACTTGGATGCCAAGTGACTGAATGATCAAACTTGGTTCTTTGACTTTTCTTTCCAGCCCCAGAGCACATGCTTTGCCTTCAGAATGGAAGATTTGATCATGCAGACAGAATGTTCAATAGGTTTGTCATAAATATCCCCCTTATATATTTTTGTGGTGTGATATTAAAATAGACTTTATTTTTCAGTAATGGATATGTGAAACTTAAGAGACCAAAATTCTGGATCTTTCTTGGTGAGCCTAAATTGTATTGCTTTATTATGTTTAGTATTGCAGAAACTTGGAAAAACTGCTTGGATGGTGCAACTGATTTTAAAGAGGTCAGTAAGTAAGAAAACTGATGATTCATCATGTATGTGGTTTCTGACTAATGGCCCTTAATAGAGTTTGATGTTTGTTTGTTTGTTTTCCCCATGAAACTTTCAGCTGATTCCAGAATTCTATGGTGATGATTTCAGCTTCTTAGTCAATAGTCTGAAGTTGGATTTGGGGAAGAGGCAAGGAGGCAAAATGGTTGATGATGTACAACTCCCACCATGGGCATCAGGTAAACGGGATCAGCAGAGTCCTAAGAAGCTTTGTTGTTTAGAATAATTGCAGATATTTCCATAAGTATCTTTTAATTATTTATAGCATTCTTGAATGAGAATAAAACGATCTTTATGTGGGACGTTAGAGGAGAGGGCAATCCCATATAGGACCTAAAGTCTTTCATGTTTTTAGGGTGAATAAAGGGGGTTTCATAGTTTGAGAAGATTGAATTTTGTGAAAATAATTCTTGCCCATCATTTATGTGGTTTTAATATAATAAATGAATTAAAATATAATCTTGCTATAGGTTTGTCTGTACCTAAAACAGAATATAGATCTGATTGGATGAGAAGGAAATGAAGTGACAGAAAAGAAGAATGAAGACTTCAGGAAAAATTGTCTATTCATTTTCTTCTAACAGGTCCTAAAGACTTTCTTCAGAAAAGTAAAGAAGCATTAGAAAGCAATTATGTCTCAGAGCATCTTCATGAATGGATTGATCTAATATTTGGCTACAAGCAAAAAGGAAATGAAGCTATTGGAGCCCATAATAGTATGTAACAAAGCCATTGAAATGTCTTTCATATTGCTTGTTGAAAACAATATAACATTGATTAAACGCCTCCTTTTTGCAGAACCTAATGCTAGATGCTAAGGATACAAAAACAAAAGCCAAACAGTCCTTGCCCTTAAGGAACTTACATTCTACTTTAGGGATACAAAATGAACACAAACAAGTGAATACAAGGGGACTGTGTAGGGAGGGAGAAGTCAGGGTAGTACCTGAAAAAGTTGGATTATGAGAGGTAGAGATGAGGAAAAAGAACAGTTCAAATGTGAAGAGTAGACTGTGCAAATGTATAGAGACAGGAGATGGGTGTCAAGTTCATGGAGTAGTCAATGGCCCAGTTTGGTTGTATTATAAAGTGCATGAAGGGAAATCATATGAGGTGAGTGGAAAGGTAGATTAGAGCCAGATTGTGAAGGCCCCTAAATGCCAGACTGTGAATTTTATACTTTATCTGGCAGGCAATAGGGAGTCACTGACTTTTTAGAAAAAGGGACTGAAAATGTGGATCGGAAAGAATCGGAGGTTTCTTTAAATAATTCTGTTTCTTCAAGGGCAAAATTAGTGGAACTAGACTAGATGCTCATTAACAATGAGAGAACACAAAATCTGATGCAATTTGAATATAACTAGAGAACTTCAGCTTTGTGACCCTAAGAGGCTTCATATGATAGTCTTTCAACTGGTTTGTATTCACTTCTCCCTAGCTGTTCAGTAGCTCCAACTATAACCCAATCAAAGAACTTAGATTCTTCTAGAAACTCATTAGCTTATGCTTTTAATTGAACTGAAAGTGGCCATTTGTGATCACTTTGGATTTATTTTTCTCTCCTCAGAACTTCTGGGGAGTGGGAAGGAATAGCAGGGTGGGGAAGATACAAGGAATGAGAGCTGTTTAGTTCATATTGCTGACATGACTGTACACTACAGTGCCATTCATCATTCAGGCTAAAATAATACTTTCTTGATGATTGAAAAAAAAAAAACCAACAACACTAAAACAACAAGTCATCCAGGCTGTCAATTTAATTCTTGTTTTAATTATTGGGTCTAGTAAGAGGGTAGTATGCTAAAATAAAAATAAAAAATCTAGGTTCTCTAATAATTAGGTTTCAAAGTCTTTAACCTTTTGACCTCTTAAATTTTGAGCATGTGGTATATATATCATCAAATATACATATGATGGGGATTTACACATTTTCAGTTAAACATTACGTCTCTTCTTTTAGTATTTCATCCTCTCACCTATGAAGGAGGCGTCGACTTGAACAGGTACTGAAATGGCTGAGTTTTTTAAAATGTCTCTTCACTGGCATGAGGAATGCAATGCTTTTACATGTTTATCTTTTAAGTTAGAACAATTTTAATGAGTCATTTTATGTCTCATTGTATGTAATTTTTATTAATTACCTCTTATGTGCAGTGTGCTCAAGGAGCACAAGGATACTGCAACAGATGCAAAATAAATATGACTGGGTTCCTGCCTTCAGTGTGCTTAGAGTTCAGTGTACAGTAGGTGTAATAAGACAAAAGTAAATAGAATGCAAAATATATAAAAAAAAAAACTGAATACATGCTGTAATGACAGAGAAATCACTAACAGGTAGAAGATATATAGCTAACTTGTCTTGCTGTCACTATGTATTTTCTAAATTGAATGTTTTTAAGAAACTCATAATGTAATAGCTCCCAAAATTGTTTGTGTTTTACCTAAAAGTATAGAGGATCCTGATGAGAAGGTAGCTATGCTGACCCAAATCTTGGAATTCGGGCAGACACCAAAACAGTTATTTGTGATCCCTCATCCTCGAAGAATCACCCCAAAAGTGAAAAGCTTGTCACAGCCCTCCAGTCAGAGTGCTTCCTTAGCAGATTCTCCAGGTAAATTACATAGAGGACTCACGTACTTCCTTTTGACTCACTTTCATAATCTAGATTCACAGAAGTGGAGATTGGAGAAGTGAGCTTTTGTATTGCTCAGAGTAGGTTTTTTTGTCTCTACTAATTTAATACTATTCTTATAAATCATGAACAGTTGTTGGTTTAAATCAGTGGCCATAAACAGCTAGTTTTTGTGTTAAGTGTCTGAGGCCGGATTTGAACTCAGGTCCTCCTGACTCCAGGGCTGCTGCTCTATTAACTGTGGCCACCACCTAGCCACCCTGGGCATTATTCTTTTAGGTGAGCTGAGATTGGTTAGTGCTTCATGAATTCATAGTTCTTCTCTTTTTCCTGGTTTCCTTTGAACAGCAATCATAGTTTTGATTCCTGGTTCCTCCCTTCCCCATGTTTACAGCCTCTGGCTGGTAGAAAACCTCCCCTAACTCCCACCCCCACCCTCATGCAACCTTAATAACCCTACCCAGAAATGAAGTCCACAACAACTAAAGTCCATTCCTTCTTGTGGGCCAAGAGACAAAATCTTTCATTCAACAAATAATTATTAAGTGTGCCCAGCATTGTGGTAGGTGTTATATAAGTAACCTCCTTCTTTCTCATTTCCTAAAATATTTTTCAGGCATATTCAAGATAGGTAGATTGCAAATGTCACACTGTGCCCTTTCACAGATTTCTCTTATTTTTTTCAGTAATATCCGGTGAATCTTCTTGCTCTTCATGAGGCTATAAAGCTCTAAAAATGTCAAGTTTTACAGTTATATGTAGTATTACTCAATGGTGATATTTACACATTGATGCTTAGTCATATTCTCTGTAACCACTATCATGTGATCATGTTGTCAAAACTACCAATTATTTTAGAAAGTTGAGTGCCTCCAACCCATCAGGAAAGCAAAATCAAAAGGAATGCCAGCTTAAAATAACAGAATCCAGAGGAGAAGTGAAAAAACAAAGGCAGCTAGTGATAAAAAAACACTTAAAAGTTCTTTATTCAGTTCATAGGATCATCAGGTTAGAACTGAAGGGGACCGGAGTCATTGAATCCAGCTTCTTTACTTTATTTTTCTTTACTTAGATAAAGAAATTGAGGATGATTGTGATTTTCCAAGTTGCATAGTTTCTCATTGTCTGAGGTAGATTGAACCCAGATCTCCCTGACTTCAAATCCAGTATATTATCCAATAAAACCATGCTGCCTTGAAATTCAGCAGGCAAGGATTATGTACAAGTAAATCCGGTTGTCTAGGCAATGGATTTTTGAGAACTTTTCCTCATATTTTTTCATTTCTATTCAAAGATTTTCAAGTACCTACTGTGTTAATGCTCTGTATTAGGTATTGGAGAAGATGCAACATTTAGAGAAAACAGTCCCTATCTTCATGAAGTTTATGGATTAATATAGGGATATGTCATAGATTATGTATTATAGTTATTTGTGTCATTTTATTAGAGGGTTCTAAAAGTGCTATGTGAATTCTGAGGAGTGGGAAAGGTCATTATAGAATGGAAGGATCAGAAAAGCTTTCATGGAAGAGGTGATAAATTTGAATTAGCCTTTAAAGACTGGGCAGGAATTCAACAGATAAAGAGCAGAAAAGTCCATTTTTTATTCATGGGACAGCATAGACAAAAGCACTGAATCAGTAGTAAATGGGGGACTTCTGGAATTTTGACTAAAGTTTTGCTAGAATATAGCCTACACAAGAGTTGCATGAGATAAGGTGGTTAGATTGTAGTTAACCTTGAATGCCAACGTAAAGAGGTCAAGTTTTCTTTAGTAGGGAATCAGGAGCCACTGAAGGGTTCTGAGCAAAGCATAACCAAACAAAGAAGATTAGTCTGGCAGTGATGTGATGCATGGATTGAGAGAGAAAGAGTATGGGAAGGAGGGGGTGCAGGTCTTTTGGGAGGCTATTAAGAGGCAGTAGTCCAAATGCATGATGATAAAGTTCTTTATTAGGATGCTAGCAATTGGAACAAAAGGGACGGATGGTTGTGAGACCATATATTTGAACATATAATTGAAAAGTGTTGGAGACTAATTGGATTTGTGAGGAGAGGGAAGAGTCAAAGATAACACCTGTTGGAGTATGAGAAGCAGGTACCTTGATAGAAATAGAGAGGTCAGAAAAGGAGGAACAGGTTTTGGGAGAAATATAAGCAGCTTCTTTTGGTACATGTCAAGTTTTCAATTGGCACTTGAGAGATAACCTGTTAAGCAATTTCAGGTGCAGGTTTGTCTCTTAGAGAGGTCAGGGCTGCTGATAAAGATTTTTAAATCCATGTGCAAGTGATAGTTGAAGAAATGAATGAGACTGCCAAAGGAGAGATAGAAAGCAGCTGAGGACAGAACTTTAGTGAACAGCCATCTTAAGAGTTTAGGAGGAAGACACACAGAAGTTAGAGAGAAAGGAAAAAAACTTAGAGGTGTAGGAGTGAGATGGCCAGTAGTGTCAGGTGCTTCAGAAAGGTCAAGGAGAATTATCATTGGGGAAAAAAATGACCTTTGCATTTGAAGGTTAGTACATCTAAGAGACAATAGCCCAGATAAAGGTTGAAAAAATTCAGTCTTCACAGGATATACTACTGGAATTCAGAACCTAGTCACAGTGTTGCTAATATTTTTCCCAGGATACTGCAACAATAAGGCGTTGTGAAATATACCAAGTGTATTTAGAGTCATTAGGATTTGGGGGAGAGGGGGGAGTAGTTGTTTTTTTAGTTATAAATAATTTGGCAATGACTTAGTCTCTCCAGGGGAAGAGTCATTTGAAGACCTGACTGAGGAAAGCAGAACACTTGCCTGGAATAACATCACCAAACTGAAGCTACATGAGAGCTATAAAATTCACAAAGAGTAAGTCTTAACTTGAATATTGGCCAGCTGGTAGACTTGGCAAAAGTTAAGATTTTGAAACCTATGTTGTTAACCTATTCACGTGTTCATCTGACTTAAAGCGATTATCCCATCCCAAAAGGTATGTATAGTAATCTAGGATAAAAGTCTTTGAAATGTGGCCCCGAGTTCATTTTTTTGGATCACCATGCTGAATGATAACAGGATTTCAGAACTTAGTTCCACCTCCTCATTTTATCATTGAAAAAACTGAGAAGCAGAGAGGTTAAGTGACGTACTTACATTGGTAAAGAAGTGGAAGAGTAAGTATTAGGACCTAGGAGTCTTAGGAGAAAAGCTGAACACTATCAGGAGATTGGGTCCTCTGCTTGTCCCTGCCAAGGCTGTGTGACTTTGAGCAAGTCATTTAAACCCCATGGCATCAGTTTTCTTACCTTTCTAAAAAATGACTTAAATGAAATTATCTTTCACAACTCTTCCAGCTTTTACATTCTGTGATGTTTAGGTTCCCAGGTACTTTCCTGACCTCAGTAAAAAGTGTGGAAAAGGGAATTAAAGTATGTTGTTATGTCTCAGACCTCACTCCTAGATATCAAGGCTTCCGCCTTGACCCATATATGGCATTTATCTGTTTTTATGACCATTGATTTAGGGTTGGGAGGGTTCTTAGAAATAATTAAATGAAACTCTCTCGTTTTACAGTTGAGGAAACTGAAATCTAGAAGTTAAATGACTTGCCCAAGGTCATACAGGTTACAGTATATGGCATGTCAAGGATTTTAACCCAGATTTTCTTCTTCTTCCCCATATACTCTTACAAGCAGTTTCTTCTGTCCGCAAATAATTTTAAGGTTTTCAGAAATCCCCTGAGTCCTTTTGGACAGATAGGGTTTGAAATTATGATTAACACTTTTAAGGAGAAGAAGGATATAGGAGAAGGAAGCTACAATGCCAGCCTTTGCCGAATAGTGATTGAGGGTGGCAGATTTTATACTCTTGTACCATTATTCTGTTCATAAGATACATTTAAGATACATTTTCTATTAAAAGTAGGTGTGGTTGGTGAGGGAGGAGGGGGCTTTTAGGGAATGAAAACTTTAGGTTGTTGGATTTGTTTCATCAGAACTTGTTTATTGAATGTGCTTATAGCCGGTGAGCTCAGAGCATAGATTTTTCTAAGACTGGAGATGTATGCATGCATGGTCCAGATATCCCATGCTAGAAATTGTAACCCTATGACTCTCTTATCTATTTCAAATGGATGCCATTCATTTGAGTGAACAAATGCTGCCATTACTAGAGAAATGATTCAGAGGAGAATGGCCATGGTTAAACAGTGTTATCTTAAACAGCAGCTCTGTGTTACTTAATTCCAAACCGACCTTTTGCCCTTCTTTTACTTCAAAGCAGACAGCAGTGCAAATATAATCAAACCCTTCAAAGAACACATGGAAACACAGGCAACTATACAGACACCTAGAATGTTATAGATCTGCAGGGGAGTAAGTCTAGTGGCAAATTCATATTCTTGTTTTCACTTCAGTGGAGTAGAGAAAATCTACCACTTCCCACTTAGGAAGAATATTATGGAGAAAGTAGAAGTGTGTAAATGATTGTTTGAATGAAGCCGGCTTGGTGACTTGGAAGAGAAATGTTTCCTAGCTTTAGAATACTTGTAGAGCAAAAGGATGTAAGCTGACATAGGATAATTGAACAACAATTAGTAAATTTGCCAAGGACAAAAGAGTTGGGAATGCAGAAAGGAGAGGAAAGGTAGGGAGGCATAAGGACAAGGTAGCAGGACTTGAAGGACTGGGTAAATCCCTTACAAATATGGATAATAACTGATTTGTAAAATTGTTTTTAAACAGGGCAATTACTGGAATAGCAGTCTCTTTTAATGGGTCTTCAGTCTTCACAACATCTCAAGGTTCGTCTCATGATGTAAAAACTGAGAGGTGAATGAATCCCAACAACATGACTAAACCTGAAATTCAGTTTTCCCAACTCAGACTCCTTTACACAGGAAAAAAACCAGAAAGCAGAGAACATAAATCTCAGAAGACTGTATTCTGTACTGCTTTGCCATAGACATGAGTTTAGCTGACAAGTAGAAATTCCTACATATTCTTTCTTTTTTCTGACTTAACTTAGATTTCTCCTTTTTTTTTTTTTTTTAAATTTCTTTGGGCAGTTTACAATGTAGAAAGAGTTAACTTGAAACTTAGTTACAGACTCATGGGTCTAGAAGCAGAAAGGGCCTCAGAGGCCATCTGTCCAGGATACTGAGACCCAGAGAAAATGAACTGCCCAGTATCACCCAGGGAATAATCATTCAAGGTGAGATTTGAATCCAGATTCTCCAACCCCAGAATTAATGCCTTTTCCTCTGTCCCATTTAATTTCTTAATTTATTGGGACATCTTCTGGAACATTCCCTCTGTACCAAAATCAGAGTCAACACAGGAGGAATGGAAGGCTTTCAGGAATGAAATTATAAAGACAAAGAAATAATTCTAAAAGTAAAGGAGGGAAATTGTCTAAAGAGATTGCTGTCCATCTGTCATATTATCATTCATGCTGTCATACCTTAACAAGATTACTAAAATATTCTACAATAGTTAGTTGATTGGTACATTTTTTAAAAAGATTACATTATATAGTTTTACCATCTCTAAGATGAACTGAAAGAAGAAAATATGTAAATGTGAATACCTTTGCTTTGCCTGGTATCTTATTTGATTTTTAGTATTTTATCTTTTCCCTTTTTAGATTTCTGAAAAGTTAATTTTCAAAAGGATACTTTTAATTAAGCAACCTATTCTCTGACCTTCTATCCTGTTAAGCTTTATTTCTGTTCCATTAATCCAGAAACTTAATCTTTTCTATCAAACACTATTAAATAAGCCAATATACTGCTGTGAGGTGCTTTTTTAGCACGATATTTTATCCATGATTTTTCATTTCTTTTACATGCACAAAAATGCCCACTTCAGCTATTCAAAAGCAAATTCCCACCGAGGACAGACATGGTTATAAAGCCAGTCAAAGGAAGTTAACACTCTGATTCTTCACTAGGCTCCTTTAGTCTCCCAAGTTATACAAAAGCTGTTCTTAGGAGAGAAGGAAGCAATGATCTTTTGCCAGGATGTCCATTCATTTGTGTTTTGCAATAACCCCAGTCTTTATACTGTTAGAGGCATCTTTAAATAGGGCTTTGTATCCTTAACTGGGCTAGTCTGATAGTTTGTTTAAGATCCTTCTCTAATCTTTGTATGATCTTATAAATCCTGACGTTCCCTAGCTCCAAGCTCTTGAATCTTAAAGTTTAACTAAGCATTATTATACTTTTTGATGTGTCAATAGATTTACAAAATTTGAAAATTTTTATTTTTACTATTTGCTCATTTTTTTTAAAAGAATCCATGTTACTGATAATGCACATTCCTAATACAACCTGAACATTCTATTATCATTTTCATTGTTGAATGAGTTCACGCCAGGGTTGGTCATAGGTCAGTCTGGTAGCTCAGATTCAAAACTGAAACAAAAATAAAATACTTGTCCTTCTAACAGTGAGCAAAAGAAGTTTTACTTAGTCATGACAGGGGCAGGATATTTAGTGAGGATATAGTCATCCTGTGCTAGTGTTGATATACTGTTGGAATTTTGCTCAGAAGCCTCAGGGAGCAAGAAATCTTGAGGACATTTTCCACTAGTGCCCTTTAAATTAGCTTAACCTGTGTGGGATAGCACTTGAAGAAAAGCTGGCCAGGCCCATATACCAGGGAACCCTGATAGAAAATCCTTCTTGGGGGGCGGCTAGGTGGCGCAGTGAATAGAGCGCCGGCCCTGGAATCAGAAGGACCTGAGTTCGGAGCCGGCCTCCGACACTTAATCCGCACAAACAAAAACCTAGCTGTGTAACCTTGGGCAAGTTACTTAACCCCAATTGCCCTAAAGGGGCGGCTAGGTGGCGCAGTGAGTAAGAGCGCCGGCCTCGGAGTTTGGATGACCCGAGATCAGATCCGGCCTCAGAAAATGAGCACCCACACATAAATCAAATGACTAGCCGTGTAACCTTGAGCAAGTTACTTAACCCCAATTGCTTTAAAAAAAAAAAAAAAGAAAATCCTTCTTGCCACAGAGGAAAGCCCAGAAAAAAATCATATATTAGGTTAATTCCTGTATTCATCTTTGGCATTATAACTTCTGTTTCATAGTAGAAATTTTTGATCCTAAGAAAATTATCTTTCAAATAGATAATTATAGAAAGGAAATTATAGTTTCATTTGCCCTAGTCCCTCTCTGTTTACTTGTTACATTTCATTAATTAGTATCTATAACATGGCATATTCCTGAAAAGGACCAAAAGACCATGGTTTGAATTTTAAAATTAACCATGTTGAAAGTATGGTTGGAGTGCCTCTTAAATGAAATCTCAACCCAAAGGATTTATATTCCATTTCCTTAACTCTCAGCCACTGTATCTTTATGATCTATAATTTCATTGATGTGGATGGATACTCCCTTCACCAAGACAGTTTGCAGCTGCTTTTTAGCTTTGTATATGGCCTTAAGAGTTCCTATGAATGAAAAATTTGTCAGCCTGCGGCCAGCATTGGTGCTAAACTTCTCTGAAGGTCAGTACACTTCTCTGTAGATAGCAGCTATGTGGTCCATCGCCAGACCCATCTTTGAAGTGTGGTAGACCCTTGTGTTCCATTGGAATAACCTCAAAGAACCCAGGGTCCCCTCAGAGCCCATAGTGAGGCACCCAAGATAGGACATAAAAGGCTTGATTGTAGCTTTATGGAAAGAATTCACTGTCAGTGTGTTTTCAGTGCATTTTATTTTATTTTTTTTGTTTTCTTAAGTGTTAGAGACCTACCTACATTATAAAAAATATGTAGATGCTTTCAAGGAATTTTACTGTGGTTATTTTCTTTATAGTTCCATTTAAGTTGTAGTATATAGAACAAAATGCAAAGTTAAGACTATCATTTTCTCACAACTTTTATTATGTTGCATATTTATGTGTAAGTCTCAAATACTGCATGTATCAAAAGGTCAGAGAGGTGGCATAAAAACAATGATTTTAATTGATTTGAGGAACATTTCAAAATTTGTGATAAGCAAATAAGTTAGAAGCTAGAATAATGTGCCTTTGAATCATTTTTTAGGAAATTAGTGGTACCATTAATTGGGATTCCTTTCCCATGACTGTCAAAGCATAGTAAAGTCCATAAATATTGTTAAAACTATTTTTCAAGGTTTTTTTTTTAATATTTTGGGTGAGATATTTAACACAGTATAAGTTAAACATATAAGTTAAACATAAGTTCTCTTTCTGTCTTTAACTTCTATTAGATTAATTTTCAGATTTTTAATTTGATCATGTTGAAATGTGAGAAAAATAATAGAATATTTCAGTTTGGTTCTGTAAATGCTTTCCTTGACAGAGAACAATAAATCATAGTCTTACAGAATTGTCATTTAGGCCAGGGCTTCTTAAACTTTTTCCATTGGCAGTCCTGTCCCCTCTTCTTAAACTGTGGGCTGCAACCACAGTTTAAGAAGCACTAATGTAGGCCATCTTCCTACCCAGTACCAGAATTCCCTATAACATCTGTGATGGGTAGTTAACCTGCCTCTGTCCAAACAAACATTTAAGTTGACAGAAACCTTAACTCTGTCGAGAGGCAGCCCATTCCATTAGTGTATGTAGCTTTCATTGATAGAAAGTTCTCAGAACTGATGGAGTCTGAATACAGATTGAAGCATACTTTTTCTTTATTTTTCTTGGGTTTTTTGTCTGTTTTCTTTCACAACATAACAAACATGTAAATATGTTTTGCATGACTGTACACATATAATCTATATCATATTGCTTGCCTTCTCAATGGGAAAGGAGAAGAGGAAGAAACTTTGAAACTCAAAAAAATTTAAAAACAAATGTTAATGATTGTTTTTATAAGTAATATTTTAAATTTTTTTTCAAAATTTCTTTCTCAAATGTTTCCTTTCTCAATAACTGCATTAGATTCTACTTTGAAAATGTTTTCAAAAGAATCCAGAACACTCCAAAGAAGTATATCATTTTCAAATATGGTAAGTTAATTTTAAGTTTTACTTTTAATTAAGTTTTGATCGATGGCAGTGTACAGTTAGTAATGTGATCATCTGTGGTGGTTTGGTATTAATTTCATTTCTCTTTCATTTGTCCCAACAGAAATTCAATTTTGTGTGTTGGGCTAGGCTATATTAAATTAGTCCATTTTGAAGTTCTTTCATTTTTTTTTCTTTCTAATGCTATTATATTTAACCAAAAAGTGAGTGAATGATTGAAGGAATGAATGAAAAAGTAACAATTAAATACTTACTATGTGCCATTCACTGGACTATATTTTGAGGGTATAAGTAGAAAAAACTAGAAAGTACTTGTTCTTAAGGAGCTCACACTCTAATTGGGGGAGACAACACATAAAAACTAAGTTCAGCTGTAGGGCAGATGACAAGGCCAAGAATAAAGATATCAAAATAGGATAAATGGGAAGATCCAGAAGTCCATATGTTGCATGTGTAGTTAAGATGGTAGTTCTGAGGGATTGTGGGGCATAGAGATAGGACAGATGGTAAAGAAATCTTAGGAGGTAGTGGCATTGAAGATAAGGCTGGGTAGTCCTCTCACTTATCAGAAATTTTGGAGTTGTTGATTCCTGTATAATCTAAGGAAGCTCTTTCAACAGAGAGGCAGGGCACCATTAGTTCTGTGGTTCTAGCTGCCCAACTCTCCTAGGTTGGTTCTTATTGAAATAGCTTCTCAACTAGAGCCCTTATAATTTGTACATTCTTTTCTGAAACTTTTAGACTAAATGACTTTTCTATAAAGTCAGTTCTCATGTGCCCATATCTTCAGAAAATATTATACTTAGATATCTGTCATGTTCATGTTTTTTTACCCTAGTGAGCAGGGGAAGGATGGAGGTCAGGAGAGGGCAATAAAGAGAAGTGGGATTAGCTAATAAAGAAGCTAGGTAATTTGAAGGGTAATCAATAGTTATAACTACTGCAAATAATGTGGAACGCCATATTTGAGCCTTTTTTTATTTCCAAAAAGAAACAAAGCCTCATTCTGAGATTGTTCCTCCATGTTTTAAAGCATTATGAATTATCTGTAAATCACTGAAGTTAAATCTTTTTTTTTTTTAAATTAAATTTCAGGCATTATCATCTTGTTTAGTTTTACCAGGAGATAATACTGTCATAAGTTCTTCGTGGGATAATAATGTGTGAGTATCATTTGTATTGCAAATTGCGCTGAAGATACAGGGGCTTAGAAGGATGCAGATTGAAATTGAGGAGACTCTTTCCTCCCTTATTCTAGAAAAACAACATTGTGGCCTTTTAAAAATGTACAAATAGGACATATTTGAAAAACACTGTGAGATAATGCTATTAGAAAAAAAGTAAGCAATACACAAATTAAATCTAAATTCTGTTGAGTTACATACTGAAGCTTGAGCCCAAATGAAATAGCCACCTAATTTTTATGTTTTTAATTCTTTTCTTATAAGGTGGAGGATCTGTCAGGTCAGGAGTAAGTGGTCTGTAACTAGAGTCAGTTGTGTAAACCACTTAGTAGATTCAAAATTTAACAATGTAATGTTTTTTGAGCATGTATTTAAAAGAGCCATGAAATAAGTCTGAAATGATATTTTAATAACACTCATTATCTTTTCTCTTAAGCTATTTTTATTCCATAGCATTTGGAAGACGGCAAGACACACTAATGGGACATGATGATGCTGTTAGTAAAATCTCTTGGCATAACAACAGACTCTATTCTGCATCTTGGGACTCTACAGTGAAGGTTGGTAAGTGTGTGTGTGTGTGTCTGTGTGTGTCTGTGTGTCTGTGTGTCTGTGTCTGTGTGCACATGCGCATAAATGAAAGCTCTTGGAATGTTATGAATAATGCGAATTTATACTACTACTTATTATCTTAACATGTTTTAAATGTTTACTTCATGCTGGCTTTTTTTTTTTTTTGCACCAACTATTCAGTGATATTTCCGGACATCTAATACAGTATTGCCTCCTTGGGTTTCTTATGGTATGCAGCCATAAAAAAGTACCATGATTTCTGTATTTAATTAAGACATCTAGCAGACCAGCAGTAGGTTGTGGAATGCATATGCTTTTAGAGCTGGAAAGACCTCAGAGATCATCTAGTCCAACTAGAGGTAGAAATAATAATGGTGCTTTGGTGAATACTTAAAAGTCTGCTTACATCCTAGGTATGGTCCTGTGTTCCTCTGGAGATGACAGGAACCAAAAGACATCACTTTGAGCTGCTGGCTGAGTTGGAACATGATGTCAGTGTGAGTATGGATGGGAATGGAATTAAGACAGTAGCCTCTCTTGCCCCCCCGCCAGTTTTTAAAACATTTTGATTTTATGCTATTTCAGGTGACAGTTATCTGCCGTTTAAAAATGTCCGTGATTCGTGACTTCTTTGTCTCTCTTCTGCTTTGCATATTTCACTGCTTTCTATTATACATCCAATAGAGGATAGAGGAAAAATTTAAAGTGTGGATTCTTGAGTCAGCATAGAGCTTTTGGACACTTTAACAAACTATTCAGAGAACAAATGTTTTGTCTCCCTTTGATAAGTCTATAGGATGTTAGAGTTAGAAGAGACCAAAGTGACCATTTCATCCACCTCTCATTTCACAAATGAAGAAACTGAGTTGTTCCGTTGTTTCAATCATGTCCAGCTTATTGTGACTGCATTTGGGATTTTCTTGGCAAAGACACTGGAGTGGTTTGCCATGTCCTCCTCCAGCTTATTTTACAGATGAGGACCAGGGCCACACAGCTAGTGTCTAGACTCCAGGTCTGATGCTCTGTCCACTGTACCACCCAGCTTCCTCTGAGGAAACTGAGACTTATCATTAATTTTACTTGCCTATTGACATGCTACTCTGTGTGTGTGTGTGTGTGTGTGTGTGTGTGTGTACATATACATATACACATATTTGTGTGCATATGTATATATGTTGATGTATATTTACATCTATCTATGTTGGGGTTTTGCTTTTGGGTTTTTTTGGTCAACAAATGTCTACCGAATGGTATAGACTCTAAATGGTTACAGTTGTTAAAAGATTATAAACTGATACCTGATAATTTGCCTGTTTGGTCAAGTGAGAGGCGTTTTTGTATAACCCATCACTATCAAGAGTTAGCCATATTTCAAACAATTTGGCAGCTGCTATGGTCTTTTCTTTTTTTTTTTAATTAAACAAATGCTTTATTAACTTCTGGTTTACATCATTCATTTCCACCAGATTATGAGTTACATTTTTCCCCCATTTTTCCCTACCCACCACCCCAGAATAGCAGTCCCACTAGATATCCCCTCATCCAATCTGCTCTCTCCCATATCTTCTCCCATACCCTCTTCGACTTTGCCATTAGGGCAAGGTGAATCTCTGAGCCCCACTGCCTGGACATCTTATGAAACATTTAATTTTAAAACTTCGATTTTCAGATCCATTCCCTTTCTCCCTTGTCACCCACTCCCTCTGAGAAGATAAGCAATTCAGTATGTGTTGTACATGTATATCTATGCAAAACATTACCATAGTAGATATATTGTAAAAGACTGCTTATATTTCCCTCCCACCTGTCTCACCTCCCACCTGGTCCATTCCCTACTTTGATCCTGTCCCTCTTTGATAGTGGGTACTTCTAACCTCCCCTCTCCCCAGAATGCCCTCCCCTCCATCATCCCCCTCTCATCCCCCTTTCCCCTACTCAGGAGAGTGAGTGAGGGTAAGATATTCCATTTAGTATGTATGTGATTCTCTCCTTGAGCCAACTTCAATGAGAATATGCTTTTGCCTTTTTGCCTTCCTGTTCTTCCCCTCCCCTGCAACTACTTCCCCTTGCCTCTTCTACATGAGATAGTTCACCCTACCCTGTCTCTCTCCATCTCCTCTTGCCACTTTCCTCTCTCACCTCTTGACTTCACCCCTTAAGAATCATCCCTTCCTTGGGGCGGCTAGGTGGCGCAGCGAGCAGAGAGCCAGCCCCGGAGCCAGAAGGACCCGAGCTCGGATCCGGCCCCAGACACCCAACACACAAACAAAAACCCAGCCACGTGAACCTGGGCAAGTCACCCAACCCCAATTGCCCTCCAAAAAAAAAAAATAATCATCCCTTCCCATCAAATTCAACCTGTGCCCTCTATCCATGTATACCTGTGAACATATGCCATGTACCCTTCTTCAATTATTTTCATAATGAGAAAGGTTTCATCAAACATAGTTATTGTTTTTCCATATAGGACTGTAAATAGTCCAACTTTGATAAGTTCCTTTTGATTTCTTTTCCTTGATTACCTTCTCAAACATCTCTTGCTTCTTGTGTCTGAATGTCAAATTTTCTATTCAACTCTGGTTTTTTCCTCAAGAATGCTTGAAAGTCCTCTATTCCACTGAATGACCATATTTTCCCCTGAAACAAAATACTCAGTTTTGCTGGGTAGGTGACCCTTGGGTTCATTCCCAGCTCTTTTGCCCTCTGGAATATCATATTCCATGCCCTTCTATCCCTCAGTGTAGAAGCTGCCAGGTCCTGGGCTATTCTGATTGTGTTTCCATAATATTGAAATTGTTTCTTCCTGGCTGCTTGTAGTATTTTCTCCTTGATCTGGGGATTCTGGAACCTGGCTATAATATTCCTGGGAGTTTTCTTTTTGGGATCTTTTTCAGGAGGTGATCGGTGGATTCTTTCAGCCTCTATTTTGCCCTCTGGATCTAAAACATCAGGGCAATTTTCCTTGAGAATTTCTTGAAGGGTGATTTCTAGGTTCTTTCTTTGATCATGGCTTTCAGGTAGTCCAATAATTTTTAAATTGTCTCTCCTGGATCTATTTTCCAGGTCAGTGGTTTTTCCCATGAGATATTTCACATTGCCTTCTATTCTTTCATTTGTTTGAATCTGTTTAATAGTATCTTGATTTCTCATAAAGTCACTAGCTTCCATTTGCTCCAGTCTAACTCTGAAGGAATGAATCTCCTCAGTGAGCTTTTGAGATTCTTTTTCCATCTGGCAAATTCGACCTTTTAAGGCATTCTTCTCCTCATTGCCTTTCTTTTTTTTTTTTTTTGGAGGGCAATTGGGGTTAAGTAACTTGCCCAAGGTCACATGGCTAGGTTTTTGTGTGTGCGTTAAGTGTCTGAGGCCGGATCCGAACTCAGGTCCTTCTGACTCCAGGGCCGGCACTCTACTCACTGCGCCACCTAGCCACCCCTCCTCATTGCCTTTCTGAGCCTCTTTTGCCATTTGAGTTAGTCTGTTTTTTAAGGTGTTATTTTCCTCAGTCAGGCTGTTGACTGTCATTTCATACTTTTCTTGCATCTTTTTCATTTCTCTTCCCAAATTTTCCCCCACTTCTCTTATCTGCTTCTTAAGGTCCTCTATGGCCTGTAGCCAGCTTGTATTTTCATTTGGGGCTTTTGGTGCAGGAGTTCTGATCTCACAGTCCTCCTCCATGCTTTGAGCCTCTTTGCCCCTAAAATAGGAGTCCAATGTTGAACTTTTCTGTTTATTTTGTTTCATTTGCCTAGGCATGTTGCCACTTAATTACTTGATTTTGGGGCTTGTTGCCACAGTAGGACTCTGCCACCAGACAGGGGAGCTTCCGCCCAAACGTGGGGTCTTCACAACTTCCTGTAAAGCCTCCACCCACTCTGGCAAGTTGGATACCCACCCCAAACTTCCCCCCCAGACCACAATCCAGATCCAGGCAGTTTAAAGCAAAAGCGATTAACCCCCAGACTGATTGCTGGATCTTCCTACAGTTCGCAGACCAGGAGCTAGAGCCACTACTGAAGCTGCAAAATGGCTTCTGTGCAGCTGTTTCTTCAGCAGCTTTTTGCCCCCAGGGGAGGAAGCCACGTGTTCCCCAAATACTGGTCTCAAAGTCCATAGGGCACTAACCTCTCACTTTGTCCTAGGCATATCTGTGCTGATAATTCTGGAATCGCCACAATTGCTGGTGTTCTGGGGTTCCACCAGCCGGCTGAAGCCCCAGCCGCCCTGGGGCTAAAACCGCGGACCTGAGCTCCGCTCTGCGGGCTGCGCTGTCGGTTCCCAGCCCGCTGTGTATGGTCTTTTCTTATAGATTTATTTTTCTGAGAATAACATGAGTTCAAGTTTGTTTTCAAGAAAATAAGCACATTTATCCCAACAACACTTCCTTTTTGGCAGCATAGAAAGAACTTAATCTCTAAGTTTTAAGAAATAGAAATAATCATTTCCTCTGAGAAGATGGTCTTAGGAAACATCTGTACTAACCACACCAGGAGGAAAAAAAATGTGGACAGTAGTACAAAGTTGAGTGACTAACATTAAGACTAACTGTTTGAATCAGCTCTGTAAGAAATGTAGTTATGCCTGTTTGTTTCTGTGTGAAATGCTCATCAGTGTATTTCCTTTCCTAGGTAGATACAATCAGTTTAAATTCTTCAAGTACACTCCTAGTATCGGGTACCAAAGAAGGCGTTGTTAACATTTGGGACCTTACTACTGCCACTATGTTACATCAAATATCATGTCACTCAGGAACTGTATATAATGCTGCTTTTAGTCCTGGTATGTATCATTTTTCTTTCTTTGGATGCCAGTCATACAGATTGGAATCCCCTTTCCCCTTGTCTCTCACCCCACTGGCCCCTGACAAATCACACACCCCTCTTACTTTTGTACCAAAATAAGATTAGTTATTAGTCCATGTGGGAGGCCATGTGAAATATACTATGCCCTCACTTTTCACATTGCCTAAAGAATACTTTGTGAGTTATGAATGAACCCATACACAATGGTCGCCTCAGCATTTTTTTTCTTTGCAGTCTTTTATTGGCTACCCAGGGTCTTACCTTATAGTAATACATATATTACTTATGCACATATAGTAGGAAGCTTAGTAAATTCAGGTTGGTTTTTTTTTTTTTTTGGTCTTTAAGACTAAGCACTGTTTTGTATGTACCTGTGTTTATATTCCTGTCCTTATCAGGCTTGGGAGAAAATACACCCAACAGGTATTTATTAAACATTTTCTGTGTACTCAACAGAAAATTAAATGCTAGGGTGAATATAGGTAAGGTTAATAATAATAGTTTACATTAATATAGTTCTTTAAGTTTGCAGAACACTTTATCTTAATTGATCCTCACAATAATTCTCTGACTGTATTCTCATATATCCATTTTATAGTTGGGAAACCTGAGGCTCATAAAAGTTAATTGACTTGTCTAAGGTCACATAGTATGTGTCTAAAACAGGATTTCTGATTTCTGAGAAACTTAGAATCTAGTTAGGAAGAGAGGACTGATATATCATAGGTAATTAATGCACTATACAAGACAGTTTATAATGTATGTTGCCAGGCAGAGGTCATGGGAGTTAACAGGAGAGGAATATCAATGAATGGTCAGAGAACATTTCATTTAGGAAACTGGGTATCTGGAGAGAAAAACAATTCAGGCCAGGGGAGCAGGGCTTCTCTCTCTCTACTCTCTTAGTGACTTCATGATTTTGAAAGCTTATTTGTTATCTCTAGATAGAGAGCTACCTGGTCGAAATAGCCAACCACAGTCTTGCACATTATTCACTGCCTGATAGATTTTTCAGACTCATCTAGGTCTCAGCCTCTCCACATCCAGGTCAGACTTTATCGTTCTGCCAAGAGCACCACCATCCTTCTGGTCTGCCAGCTTGACAATGCCGAAGCCATTCTCAGCTCTGTACTTTCAGTCGTCCCACAAATGCTCAGTCTCACCTGTTCCAGCTCCTTCACATCTCTCACACCTCATGCTTGCACGATCATGGCTCTAGTTCAGGCCTTCACCATGTCTCTTCTCAAATAATGGAAATCTCCCACTTAGTCTCTCCCATCTCTAATCCATTTTCCAAGCAGCTGCCAGTGATATTCCTAAAATACAGGCCTGATTATGTCATTCCCCTGCTCAGTAAATTCCATTGGTTCCCTGTTACCTCAGGGATCAAACAGAAACTTCTTCATGAGCGTTTAAAGCCCTTCCCAAAATGGCTGCTACCTACAGTGCCATATTTCGGGCTTGCTAGATAATGCTTTACATCACGTATTCTTTGGCCTGGACAAACATGTTTCTCACATAAAACATTTCCTCCCCCATCTCTGTGGCTTTCCATAAGCCATGCCCTTACCTAGAATGCACCTTCTCTCACTTGTGCCCCTTAGAATTCGTTGCTCAAACTCTACCTCCTACATGAGTCCTTTCCTGATTCCCCATTTCTAGTTACTAGTATTGCCATCTCCCACCTCCCCACCCCAACTTTTCCTAGCTTGCTCTGCTTCTTTAGGAAATTACTGTATTTATTTTGTATATTCTTTAGATAAGCACATGACATTCCCTCCAATAGAATGCAAATTCTATGAAGCCAGGGACTCTATTATGTTTGTCTTCCCATTCCCAGAAACTAACACAGTACTTGTCTTATAGTAGGCACTTAATAAATGTTTGTTAATTTGGTTGGTTGATTGATTGGCAAGGAGGAGGCATAAGTGTGGCATTGTTTATAGGCCAGCCAGGAATCCATTTGAACTAAAGAAGAGACTGCAATATTGATAAACATTGGGGATATAGGGTAGGACCACATGCTGAAGGGCTTCCAAAAGGATTTAAATTAGATATGGAAGGGAAAGGGCAAATATCAGTTTCATTAAGCAGCATGAAGCAGATGCCTGTTTCCTCTGTGACCCAGTCTATTGTGACTCTGCCCTGTCACAAAGAGATCAACTTCTTCTCCCTTAAGGCAGGCTCCTTCCTCTTCAGGAAAACAAGTCCTACCTCATGAGGTCAGTTCAGTCTGATGGGTTTTTAATATTTTAATATTCAGTGTCACATGTAAGCTCACACTTTCCTTCCTTTGCACTGATACAAGTGTTCAACCTTTCCACAATTTTCAGGACTGATCTGAAAAAATAAAGATAGCTGGCAAGAAAAAAAAGAAGAGAGGGTAGCTATGGAAGGGTTTTGTGCAGAGGAAACGTGATGTGTTTTTAAGTTTAGTCTGAAAGCATTCTGCAGACTGCACTGGAGTATGGAGAAACTAGAAGCAGCCAGCTGACTACTGTAGTGATTAGTATGTGAGATGTGGTTGGTAATGGGAACATAGAAAGAACATAGGAAACATTTTAACAAACTCAAAGGACTTGATATTTGACTGGATGGAGCTGATGAAAGAGAAGGAATCAAAGATAATTTCAAGAGAATGATGATGCCATTAACCAAAACTGAGAAGGAAATTGGGAAGGGGAACCAGCTTTGGGGCAGATGAGTTCAGTCTTAGACACATTGAGTTATTTCACTGTCACCTCAAAGTGGAAATTCCATAAGCAGTTGGAATGATGAAACTGGAACTAGGGCAAGAAGAAGACAGGACCAGAGGTAATGAATTAACAGTCATTAATGTATAAGTAGTAGCTGAAGCCATGAGATTAGATTCGTTTTCTGAAGTAGATATAGAACAGAAGATAAAAGTCTAAGCTTTCCTGCCCATAAGTAGAATTCTGGAAGAAGAAGAAAGGAGACTTAAGAATCTAAAGCATCCTCCAAGGGAAGATTAAATTTCAAAGGGGATAAAAGGCATTCCCTGTTATCACATGTAGAGAAAGGCAGTTGGATTTAGCAGTAAGTTCCTTAGAATAACTTAAAATGGATTTTTTTTTTTTAAGAAAAACCATCCTGTAACAATGTTGCCTCCTAAAAATGTCACTTTAGATAGTCGCCATGTTCTCAGCACGGGACAAGATGGTTGTCTTAAGGTAATTGATGTACAGACGGGAATGCTCATCTCCTCTATGACTTCAGAGCATCCACAGAGGTATGTTTCTTTGAGATACTTGTGATGTAGCTATATTGTTAGACTTTGAATTACTTGTGTTTACTCTGTTTCTTACTTCAAAATTAATTGTTTTCAAATTAATTTTTGCAGGTGCTTTCTTTGGGATGGAAATTGTGTACTAGCTGGAAGTCAGTCTGGTGAATTGCTAGTTTGGGACCTTATTGAAGCAAAAGTTAGTGAAAGAATCCAGGGCCACACAGGTAAATCCTGTCTGTAATCTTCTATGTTTTGTCCTCATGAGATACTTAGATCTCACCCTCCCTCAAGAAAATGAATGTGTATTCTTCAGGCAGGAGTGAAAAAAGCCTACTTTGTTTTTCATAATCATTTGAAATGACATGTTATAAATGTTGGTACTGAACTAACTCCCATTTTGAAAGTGAATAAATCTAATCTGAATGTAGCCCTATCTGTGGGCTACCTCTGCAGAGGGCAGCTGCTGTTCTTGGGCCCTAGGGCTGAACCTGTGGATTTGTACTCGGTTTTTAGCTTTCAAGTCTGTACTAGTGTGTTTCCAATGAACAAGGAATGAATCTTGAAATATTTTGAATCTTGAAACTGCCCATCTTCCTCAGGGGGGCGTAGCTAGTTTGTTACTGTCTTGTCAAGTGATACTTAAATACTTTTTGTTTATGTTTGGGGGCAGGTGTGGGGGGATTGAGGAAGGGGGTTGATAAGACTACTAAGTGGCACACTAGATAGTGTTGGGCTTGGAGTCAGGAAGACTTGACTTCAGATCTGGTCTCAGACACTATTAGTAGATGTGTGATCCTGGGCAATTCACTTAACTTATGTCTGCCTCTGTAACATGGAGATACTAGCAGCACCTACCTCCTAGGGTTGTTGTGAGGATAAGATGGAATGATATTCATAAAGCACTTTGCATACCTGAAAGCACTATAAAATTGCAAGCCATTGTTATCTGTATGGCTGTTAAAGAGAATGGAAAGGAGTTGACTTTTAATCAGCACACTATCCCCACTAGAATTAATCACAAGGTGTAAACTACCTGAAAAAATTCTTCTATGCTCTGATTATTTTATGATGTGTAAACACTTTTCTCTGAAGGAATTAAAGGGAACTACCTCATTGGATGGACAAAAATTAGACCCTTTTGTACTGCTTTCACTCCTTAAGCCCCAGGGACAACATTCAGGCTGTGCTTTACTGAGGGAAGGTGGGTGGGGGAAAAGGGGATTTCCCTCCTCCCTTCCCCCATTTGGCCATCTAGAGTAGCAGACCAGCCCAGAGAAAATGTTCTAAAGCTATACCTTTTAATAGTCCATACATGCTTTATGCATTGTCATTGTCAGATTCTATAAAGAGCTCCTACAATTAATTATCTTATAGAAAGTGAAAGAAACATGACATCAAACTCATAGTAAAAGTTCCAACAGAGACTTTTTTAAACCTTTTTTTAAGCTTTTTATGACTATATGATGGAGGAAGGAAAAATGATAGAGTTAAGAAAATCTTGTTTTCTTTTCCATATCATACCAAAATGCATACAGGAACTTAACTACTAGCTACATTTCTTTAATATTCATTGGAGAGAAGCAGGAGATAAATATCAGAAGATATAGATGCCAGTCAGGATTTAGGCTGACTGGGGGGAGGAGATAGAGTTATGGGACTCCTAGATAAGGAAACTCCTTCTACCACTGCAGATCAATGCCTTTTCTGTAACTGACAGTTTTAAAGTTACCTAGGGCAACCAGAGGTTAAGAGGTTAAGGGACTTGCCTGGAGCTTCAGAGTCAGTGAGGATCAGAGTTTCAGAGGGAGATGTATGCATGCTTGTGGTTGTCATACTGCCTTTTTTGTTTCAACTGAAAAAGGGGTAGAAGTAAATTTTTCATTTTATTTTTTTCAATTCTAAAAACTGAAAAGTTTTAGAATGAAAGTGTTCAATTTTTAAAATTTAAAATTAAAAAAAATTTAATTTTTAAAGTAGAATTTACCTGTTGGATAAGGTTTGGTGTGAATCATACTAAACAAGGAATGAAATTTATGTATTGTACCTGATTTGAACACAATTTCCCTAGCATTTTAGGAATTAACTATTTCCATATGATGAAAAGAAAAAATTTCCTCATTCTCCTCCCAGGTGCTGTGACAAGTATATGGATGAATGAACAGTGCAGCAGCATTATTACAGGAGGGGAAGACAGACAAATCATGTTTTGGAAGCTGCAGTATTAAAAGTGCCTTTTCTTCATTTGAATTTCGAATTGAACTCCCTTCAGAGCTAATGTATTTTTAAAACAAACTTTTTAAATGGACTGGTGAATGTGCAATGATAGGAGTTGGAAGTTCAACCAAATAGAAAGTTTATGTAGTTTTAAAATAACTTTCTAAATCATGGTAACTTCATTAAAAGCCATTAATTACCATCTTTTAAGGTGGATAAAGGCCACAATTTAACTTACACATGGTATTGTTAGGGAGAAAAAGTTACAATCACTATTTATAAGGAAGAATGATAATCTTCTCAGTGGTCAAAAGGTCCACTGAGAATCAACCGTTAAAGCTGGCAAGGATGGTAGCTGTGAGACAACATGATTGAGGTCACTGTGCCCAGGAAACATTACCCAGTTTAAAGTTTTCTACAAAATATGTTTTTTCTTCTCTGCTACATCCAAGTCCCATTATCCTACCAGCATTGCTACTTTTGTTTTAAAGGAGTGGCTATTCCATGTAAGTAACCTGCTCTACCCAGACTCTTAAGTAAGAACCTGGAGACACATAAACATAATCTTAATTAAAATACAGTAAATTTACTATTTATAGGAATGGTTTGTATTTTCATCATGCCTATCATCTCAACTTAAATGCTTGTCTTATCTTTTCTATGATGACATTAAAGTTATTTTTCTGTAAAGAAAGAACCTATTTGCAATCATTTAGCAGACAAATTTAAATTTGATGCAAAGATTTTTATATGAAGTTTGACTGACTTGACAAAAAGCTCTATTTTTATTCCAACATTACCACTGCATAAAAACATTTTAGGAACTATCTTTGGGGCCCATACTTCCTGCCCTTTAGAAAATATTCTCAGTGGTAGTAAATCATCATTTCAGGAGGCATAAAATTTTTTGGAGGGACAATTAGGTGGCTCCTTGGATAGAGGACAAGCCTTAAAGTCAGGAAGATCTGAGTTCAAATTCAGCCTCAGACACTTACTAGCAGTGTGACTCTGGGCAAGTCACTTAACCCTGTTTGCCTCAGTTTCTTCATATGTAAAATGAACTGGAGAAGGAAATGGCAAAACACTCCAGTATCTTTTCTGAGAAAACCCCAAATGGGGTCATGAAGAGTTGGACGTGACTGAAACAAATAACAAGCAAGTAATTTTCTGGAGCAACAAAAGTTGATTCAGTGTCGTGTCTCAAAATAAGGTAGGTAGAAAATTAAGTTGTGCTGGTTTTTGTCAGAAACAATATGGGAACATTTTCTGGTTTTCTTGTGTATAAAGAATTATTGAATGGAAATCCAGTGTTTTGAGTGATTGTAGGATCGTTGAGATAGATGACTTTCTATTGTAATCCTGTGACAATTAGCCCCTTGTTGAAGAACAGCACTTGCTTGGGCAAGTAAGTATACTGGTTAGGGCAGGCTATCATGTGATCCCTAATTTCCTAAGGTGGGCGGGCCATTATCCTTTCTCTTTCCCATCTACCTCCACCTTATCTCCTCCATCCTTTTTCTCTGGTCATAGCCTGGGCCTGCAGATGTCCAGGAAAGGTTCTGGTGCTGGTAGCACATGCTATCCATCCACCAGCATTTCCTATCTATTGGATTTCCTATCCAATCCTGTCTTCAAGTATACATTCTAGTTGGAGGGTGAAGAGAGCAAGAGATCCTAGTAAACTTCTGTAAGCAACATTATAATATCCAGATTCACATAGTTTCTTCAGCAGTAAAATGAAATTGGAGGGGAGGGTGGGAATAGAGACCGTTAAGCTCCTTCTTGCTCTAATACTGTAGTTAAGGAGATGTTGGTCATGGAAGTACAAATGATAGGAACCTTTCAAAGTGGAAAAAGTAACCATATGTCATCATAGAAATTAAAAGAGAGATTCCTGCATGGTTGGACACCCCTGTTCTTTGCTTCTTCCTCTTCTCCTTTGAACATGAATGCAAAATGGCCCCAGCTACCCCCACACATCTCTCTACTTGGGCAACCTGCACGTTACTGAGGTCATGCTGTAAAAGGAGGTCTCAGCCACAGGACCCATCATGTCCATCTGCCTCTGCAGTGATGTGACCACATGCCACTCCCTGTGTTATATTCCAAATTCCAGCAGCCTGCAAACGCTGAAGAAGCTTTGGACATCATGAACTTTGAAATAATCAAAGGCGGGCCCATTTGTATCATGTGGTTCCAACAGGATCCAGGGCTCCAGAAATCAGGAATTGGCAACATCTTTATTAAGAACTTGGATAACTCCATTGACAAAAAAACCTCGTATGATACCTTCTCTACTTTTGGGAACATCCTTTCTCTTGCAAGGTGGTTGTGTGATGAGAATGTTTCCCAAGGATGGCTTCGTCCACTTTGAGATGCAGGCTGCAAACCAAGCAATCAGCATTATGAATGGGATGCTATGGCAAGTTTTCGTGGGCCACTTCAAGTCTCAGCAGAGGAAGAGCTGGGGGTACAAGCACTAGAATTCACCAACAAATATGTCAAGAATTTCAAGGAAGATATGAGTGATCAGTTAACTTCAGGAACTCTTCTCCCAGTTTGGAAAGACCTAAGTATGAAGGTGATGGTCATGGAAAATGGCCATTCCTGAGGCTTTGGTTTTGTCAATTTTGAGAAGCATGAGAAAATTCAGAAGGCTATGTGTAGCATAAATGGGAAGGAGCTTGGGGGTCACAGGTTCTGTATGTTGGACAGGCCAAGACAGAGACAGGGTGAGTTGAAGCATAGATTTGAGCAGATGAAGCAGGAGAGAGTAAATCACTACCAGTGTGTGAATCTGTTATTTGAAAAATCTAGATGATGTCATTGATTATGAGAAGCTATGGAAGGAATTTTCTCCATATGGCATGATCACCATTGTCAAAGTGATAACAGAGGGTGGCCACAGCAAGGAGTGTGGCTTTATGTGTTTTTCCTCCCCAGAAGAGTCTACAAAAGCCTATGACAGAGATGAATGGGCAAATTGTCAACCAAGCCCCTCTATGTGGGCCTGGCCCAACTCAAGAAAGAGCAGAAGGTCATCCTCACCAACCAGTACATGCAACACATCTCTGTCCTCCAGAACATAAATGGCCTCGTCTTTCCCCAACCCACCAATTATTTCTTGCCTGCCATCCCCAGGTGACCACAATGTTCCAGTCACCTAATCTGGGCACTTTCTACAATCCCAGCACTGTGGCCACCATTCAGCCTGCCCCAAGGTGGACTAGTTTTTCTCCTAGGTCTTTGTCCACACCCCAACACTTCATCTCCAACATCAATACTATCCAGCAGGCCCCTACTCAAATGCCCCAGACAGGGCCCCATATGCAGACTGGTCAGTATTGGGACCCAGACCATGGAAAGTGGGTGTCCAGGCTCCCTGGGCCACACCATTGCCTAGTATAAGTACTCTTCATCTGTGCCTAATACACCTCAGGGAATGGAGCCAACTGCATATCCAAGGGCAGGAGCCTTTAACTGCATCTATGTTGGCCTCAGCCCCACCCCAGGAACAGAAGTCTGTGCTTGTAACACTAGCCTCCTTGCTGTTCCCTGAACAAGACACTCCATCTCTCGGCTCTGGGCATTTTTTCTGGCTGTCCCCCATGCCTGGAATGTGTTCCCTGTTTTCCCTGAATGTTCTCCACCTCCTGGCTTCCTTCAAGTCACCTTGCAGAAGCCTTTCCCAATCCTCCTTAATTCTAGTGCCTTCCCTCTGTCTCTCCTGCTTGTCCTTTATACATACTTTGTACATACTTGCTTATCCCCATCCCCTTACCCCCAATGAGACTGTGAACTCCAAGAGCAAGGTTTGTCTTTTGCTCTTTTTTTTCATCCTCAGCACTTAGCACAGTGCCTGGTATATAGTACATGCTTAATACATGTTTATTGGCTGGAAAAAAAAATCAAAAGAGAGAAAGTAAAGTCTGTCTGCCATGTGTCATAGATTTTGGAAAAACAAGACTCCAGAAGGTTCACAGTAAAGGTAGATAGAAACTGTGGGCAAATTCTAAACGTTTTTGAGCAAGTTCTTCACCTCTAAAAATGAGATTGAATTAAGTGACCTCTGATTGTGATCATAGAAGGGACCTAGGTACAGTGTGGATAGACTTGGAATCAGGAACATCTCAGCTCAAACCTTGCTTCAGATGTTTAGTAGCTGTGTAACACTGGGTCTTTCTTAAACATAGCTTTCCCCTCCTATAAAATGGTGATAATAATAGCATCTGTTTCAGTTGTGATAATCAAATAGTATGTGGGAAATGCTTTGCAAATCTTAAAAGTACTGTGTAAATGTTAGCTATTATGTCATAACATGTCTAAAATTATATAAAGGAAGTCATCCCAGGAGGTCCAGGAATCCATCAGATACAAAATTGAAAATTCCAATGAAGAATAAAAGGACTTATCAAAAAAAATGTGAATGTACAAAGCAAGCTATATACAGGACAAATAGGAGATAACAGAGGGAAGGTACTGGAATTAGGAAGGGTTAGGGAAGGCTTCCTATCAAATGTAGGATTTTAGTTGGAATTTAAAGGAAGCCAGGGAGGTCAGTAGTTGGAGCAGAGAGTGTTCCAGGCATAGGGGAGAAACAGCTAGAGAAAATGCCTGGAGCGGAGTTGCAGTATCTTGTTGGTGGAACAGCAAAGAGGCCAGTGTCACTTGGATCAAAGAGTACATTTCAGGGAATGTATAAGAAAACTGGAAAGGTAGGAGGATGTTAGGTTATGAAGGGCTTTGAATGCCAAACAGCATTTTTTATTCACTTCTGGAGGCAACAGGAAGCCACTGGAGTTTATTAAGGTGTGGGGGAACGGGAAACAGGAAAAGGGGAGGGGACATGGTAAGATCTAAATTTTAGGAAAATTACTTTAGTGGCTAAAAATGGATGGGTTGGAGTAGAGAGATTGAGGCAAGCAGACTCACCAGCAAAATGCTGTAGTAGTCCAGGCATGAAGTTACAAGGGCCTGCATTAGGGTAGTGGCAGTGTTAGAGAAGGAGGCACGTTTAAGAGATGTTGCAAAGGTGAAGTCGATAGGCTTGGTAACAGATTGGATTTGTGAGCCTGAGAGAGAGTAGGATGTCTACTGGACATCCAATTCAAGATCTCTCAAAGACAGTTTGGGGCAAGAAGAATAGATTTGAGAATCATCAGCATAGAGATGGTAATTAAGTCCATGGAAGCCAAGATCAAGTGAGATAGTACATAGGAGAAGAGAAGGGAGTCCAGGTTAGAGGCCTGTGGAACACCCATGGTTAGAGGGTATGATCCAGCAAAGGAGACAGGAGCAATCAGATAAGGAGGAGAATCACAAGAGACTGGTGTCCTGAAAACTTAAGAGAAAAGTATCAAGGAGGAGAGAGTGATCAGAAATAATCAGTTTGGTAGAGATCAATTTCAATGCAATGATGAGGCTGAAAGCCAGATTAGAAGGGGTTAAGAAGAGGAGAAAAAGTGGAAATACCTATTGTAGATGGCCTTGCAGAACTATAGCATGATAGCTGGAATGGATGGATCAAGTGAGTATTTTTTCTGGGTAAAGGAAACATAAGGCATGTTTATAGGCAGCAGAGAATGAGCATTAGAATTGGGAGAGATTGAAAATAAGTGAAAATGGGGATGAAGAAGTCTGTTGGAGGAGACAGGATGTAATGGATTACTTGAGTAAGTAGAGGTAATATTAGCCTCAGTGTTGCAGTTTAAACCCAAGGACACCAAAAACTTTCGGTCAGGGCTCTGCCCACCAACAAACTGTTGCAGTTTCATGATGTGTTATGGTGGAACCGTCCCAAAGAATTCAGTCAGACCACCTCTAATCCAAGTATAGGCATTTATTGAGATGTACGCCTCTCATGGGCTAAGTTCCAAGCGGAATGAACAAGTTCAGAGAAAGCAAGATAGATTTTTATAGGGTAAAGATGCAATGATGTAACAGAAATTTACATAGAATAGAGGAATACCATTAATATTAAAAAGGCAGGAAGAGTTTAAGGGATTAGGTAATGGAGGAAGGGTCACATCTATGGTTCAGTTCTGGTCATTCTGCCCTCCAACTGGCTAGCTATTGTGGTCCTGTCTTAGTCTAGCTGGATTGATTGTGGGAACTAAGAGTATAGGGACACACCTGTTGTTCTAGTGAGCAGTGAGGCATATATGAAGTTAGGACATTGTTGTGGGGCTAGGCTAGGTAGGTACAGTGGGCCTGCTGTTCAGTGGGGCCAGGCCTATGATGAAGTTAGAATATTGGGGCTGGGGGCAGCTTTATTAGGATTCCAGCATTGGTAAGGAGTAAAGCCACTTCAGAGAATGGTGAAGGAGGTGGCAGAAAGCATCACGGTGAAAGGAAATGAGGAAGAGGGTGTTCTAATTGCAAGTCAGCTGAGAAATCCCATGGTCCTCAGGGTGCAGCAGCAAAGCTATTGTTAATGGCTCATTTTAAATTTTCTTTTGACTGATTATTGGTTTCTGATGTTGCACTTTTGACAGTGCCAGGACTCGAGTGGCAAGAACTTCCTTTTCTGGGTCTAGTAGCTGTGGCTGCTCATCTGCAAGAACAATTGCCAGCCTACATCTCCACAGGGGTTACTCCCCACCGTTATGTCTGAAGGCACTGGACTGGAAGCATTGCTATTCCCAAGATTCTTAAGTTCAGAAGTATCTCCCTTTGGGGGTGGAGGGGAGATAACACTCAGGGTGGTGGTGTTTTGACTTGCCTGTCTCTCCCTCAAGAGTGCCCCACTTTTATAGCTGGTCTGGTTTGCTTGCCCTGGGTATGGTGGTTAGTGGAGAGGATTGGTCCCTTCTCCCCAGGAGTTGCTTCCCCAGATGATGACTTGTATGGGTTGGCACAGAAACAAGAATCATAGATTGCCAGGTGCTCTGGAAATGGCAGTATCTTTCAGTGACTATCTGATCAGCTATTGTTGCTGATGGTGATGAAAAAGGTGAGCCCCCTTTCCACAAGGGTTTCCTTCTTTAGTAACAGCTTGGGGGCTGAGCTAGGAGTTGTTTGTCCAAATGATGGATGGCCACGAAGACTGACAAAGTATTAACGGTGCAATGCCTATGCCTGGTCAGGTGCTGCTCACTGAACAAGGGAATTTAATAGACCCTCTGAATGCTACCCTACTTGGACCACATCTGGAGTATGAACTTCTGGGCACATTTTAAGAAAGATATTGAAAGGCTGGTATACATCTGGAAGACAGGATGGTTAAGGTCCTTTGTATCTTTGCAGGGTAAAGTCAGAAATGTAGAAAGGATTCTCAATTAAGTATGGTCCTCTCCAACTCTGGAATCTCAGTCATCTCATAATTTTTTTTGACTTTCAAAAGGAAAATAGCCCCTTAAGGCTGATATTTGTAATTAAAATCTCTACTTTTAAAATTTTGGTCTCTTTAACTTTTGCACTTTGTATGCAATAGTAGATACAGTGCTGGATTTCCCAACCCCAGGTAAGCTTTGTGACTCTGGGCAAGTCATACAACTTCTCGACTTTCCTTCTCTGTAAAATGGATATAGTAACCTACCTTACAGCATCATTTTCAGGATCAAAGTGCTTTTTCAAACCTTAAAGTGTTAAACACAAGCTAGTATCGATTGTGGTGCATTGCTAGAGAACTGAGAGCAGCAATCTCATGGTTATTTGAACATGTACACATGGTTCAAGTCAATTAAAATGATTTTTCAATTACAAAGCTTCCCATAGGCAATTTTAAGTTTCAAAGTGTAGAGGCTTCCATCTTAAATTGAACATGTTTAAAGTTTGCAAAGCACTTTCCTTCTAAAAGCCTTATGAGACAAGGCAGTACAAATGTTTCTATCTCCAATATCTCCAGTGCAGATGAGGAAATGAGCTCAGAGAGGTTTTTGCCTTTCCTATTCCCACAGGTAGCAGGAGTTAGGAGACCTTGGATTTGAATGCTACTTCCAAGTCCAGTGCTTCCTAATAAAAAAAATGATGAAGAATCACTTGTCTTTTTTTTTTTTTAATGGGAACAGGGAAATGCTGGAAAGTAGTATTTTTCAGTAAGTTTAGAAGCTATATCAAACTAAATTCTTGTCTTACGTTGAGAGAAATGCATTTATTTATTAAGGGTGGGGAGAACAACAAGGTTTTCCTAGTAAAGTTTCCTTGGTAATTAAAATTCTCCAGCTTAAGCTTTAGAAGTGGCTTCAGTGTGTAATTCTGAGGACATAATATGAAAAGCATGAATGAAGTAAGATAGTTCTTTTCCCTACCCTAAAAGATTCTTAACTTTGTGTTCACTTTGTTCGCTACATAAAAGGTAAAGTGAAAATATTAAATGATTTCCAGAAGCCTAGTTGTTGAAAAAAGCATTGATTCTCTAAATCTTAGCATATCAAATGCAAAAGTATAAAAGAGGGAGGAACTAACCCAATAAATAACACTGTTTCATAATTAAACTGAAATGACATAAGTATAACTATGCAGATATGTAATGGATTTTATGACAGTAAATGAGGCATGTTAAGAGTTAATTTACTTGATTTTTATTTCAGAACTTTCCTTTAACATGGTTAAGGCGACAATTGAAGCATTAGGTATACATTATTAAAGATAAGATCATCACAATTTTGTGCAATTCTACATTTTGTCATTCATAATGCTGTGGAATGAAACCAAGATTGCTTAATTGCATTTTTGTAAACAAAATTGGAACTAGCAGAAAAGTTATTCTAGAGATATAATAGCAAAGCATTAAAAATACTACACCAGAAGAAAAGAGGAACAATATTACTTTCTAGAATATCTAAAATACAGGTACCTGATTATAACATTTTAAAAAATCTGTATTAGTTATCTTAACCATAATGGCTTATAGAAAGAGTAGTTTAACTACTGGAAACTTGATGCCATGAAAGTCAAAACTCTTGAAAGGTTCACATCTGTAAGACCAGTATAAGGCTACAAATACAATTTACAGCTTGAACACAAAACTGTGTCAAACAGTAATATTCCCAGCCATAATACAATACAAAGGCTCTCATGCAGCATATGCTTCTTGGCTCCCAGTAAGGTTTATGTGTCTAATACAGAAGATGCTGAGTAAACTGCCCAAGCTCAGCAGAGTTTCCATTAGGTGAGATACAATTGCTTGAATTTTAAACTTCTGGGATAGCATGATCCATTAGATTTTTCATAACACTTGATGCCATCCTGTAAGAGTGACATTTGTATATTATATATACATTTCAAAGCACCAAAAGACTTCTAATTTAATTCCTAACACTTACTGGGTCACAAGGTAAGAACTAACTTTTTACTCCAGAAGCTAAGAAATTAAAGCCTTAAGCTTTGGCCAAGCTTTCCTACAGTGGAAAAGAGTAAATGATTTGTTAAGAATTTGTATTTGTCTCTCATATCCTTGGGATTACATTATAAACCTGTCTGGTTAATGGTTGAAGGGTCTTGGAGTTTCATTTCCTTGAGTATCTTTTAACTATAAGGTCTGACTCTGTGACCCCGTGGACTACAACACACCAATACTGTCTTGGCAAAGATACTAGAGTTGTTTTGCCATTTCCTTCTCCAGTGGATTAAGGCAATCAGATGTTAAGTGACTTGCCCAGGGTCACTAAGCAAGTAAGTGTCTGAGGCCTGACTAAATTAATTCCAGGCCCAGAACTTAATCCACGGAGCCATCTGGCTGCTGTGCCTGCTCCCAAGTACTTTTCTTTGCAATTTCAAGGAATATAATAAAAATGTGACCCTACACAATATAGTCCTAAAAACAATGTAAGGTTTTTTCTTTCACAAAAACTAAATTATTCAGGGATCCAACTTGTCCGTACATACCTGTTATAAAAAGGGGGAAAAAATAGGTCCAATCTTGGCTATTAACAGCCAACAGTCAGTAAGACTGCTGCCAGAAGAAGCAGTTGGTAAAACTTTCTAAAGTACTCTTTTTCATAGAACTTGTCTTCAAAAGCAGTTTTTAATATTCCTGACATAACTATCATTTTTTTTTAATAAAAGCAATCCCAAAATTAAGAGTTACAAGTTACAAAGACAGAACTGTCGGGAAAAAAAAACGGGGCAACCAATCCTTTAAAGCTATTCTTAGATGCTGAATGGGCAATCCCACATAATCTCCCCTTTGTTTCTTCCCACTACTAACCACCACCACTCCCCTTTCCCATGGCTCTAAACACAATTTCTTGAGGAGAGTTAGTAGTTCAGCTCTCTTGGCATTTCACTTATCCTCAAAGTTACAAAAAGTGAAGGATCTATGCCTCATATCAGAGTCAATGTTCCTTATCACCAACCAAGTCCAGGATGCATGAGCAAATTCCACACTACCCAAGAGGCGCAAAAATAAGCAAAACTTCCTTTTAACACCTTCCTTTGTTTCCCCTTTTTCTCCTTGGTTTTCCACAAGGGCTAAAAAGAAGGGACAGCCCTTTCTTCCAATCAGCATTTCCATTCCCTCTAAGTCAAATCTGAAACCAAATCTAATTTTTAATTGCTTAGCTCTTCAACAGCATATATGGTCATAGGCAATCTTTATCTGATAGGAGATTGGTAATCCCATTTTAACTGATTTCTTAAAGAGAATATTATTATTGATTGACAGCTAATGAAGCTAGGATCAATTTTGACCTTTTAAAATACACAAAATTGTAACATTGCTTGAATTAGCTTTAAGAACTATAAAAATTTTTTAAGTTGAAAAATGTGCTACTTGCCTTTTGATTATGTGTTCAAAGATGAAAGCAGGCATGATTGTAATGGTAACTACAGTCCCAGATGTTGAAAGTATGTCTGCAACTTGAGAGTCCTATTAAAATAACACAAAAGGAAATAAATTGAATTGAGACTTAACTGAACTGAAATCACAATTGACTACAGAGTTCTCTTCCTTTTCTTCATGGGAATGATGTGTCCTTTAAAAATCTGAGGTTCCAATGTCAATTTTCATCATAATTCTCTGCACTGGTAGAGGGTCTTACATGTATGTGCTTAATAATGTTTACAGTATCTGATTCTTTGCATTTGATTCTTAATAAACTGATTTACACAGAATCACATAAGATAATTAATTTCTCAAAAAACACTAAGATCACAATTTGGTTGCGTTTGACAAAACTATTAAGATTATTTATTACCAAAGCCCTTCTTCTAAGACATGTAGATATTTTAACATACACCAAACAGTTTCTAAGTTTAAACTTAGCTTTTCAAAGTTAAATATCACTGTCAATAATCATTCAACAATCACTGCTTATATAAATTTCCCATCTAACTTGAAGAGTAAAAATGATAAAACCCATTGCCTGATACAGGGCTTCTGACCAAATAAAACCAAAAAGCATATGACACCCGAACTACAAAATTTTACCAGCATCGGCCTGTTCTCGAGAACCAATAAAAGCTATTCATTCAGAAGTATATAAATATTTTTTGAAATCTGTAAAATAAAAACTAGTCAAGAAAAGGCATATATCACATTACCTTCAGGCCAATTACGTTCTGACCATTGATTTCACAAATGTTGTGCTCAGTAAGAAGACCATTTCTTGCTGCAGAACTGTCTTTCACTATAGAGGTTATCTTTCCATTTTTAAAAATGAATCCAACGTGTCCTGTACTATCCTTATGCATGGTAATAGTTCGTTCAAATGGTCTGTGAAAACATTTTCAGGGAAAAATCTTATTAGTATATATGTAATCTTGAGACAAATTTCTGGGCAGCACTGCCTAATAATTATTATCTAAAAATAAAATACTAAAATGAACCATCAACTTTTAATGTTCTAAATGTGTTCAACTTAACAGCTACTTTTGAGAGATTCACTAAAAATGCTGGCAAAGACATTTAAAAAACACACCACTGTAATTGCTTTATGAAATTTAAGGCAGGGAAATATGAGAGAAGAAGGTACTTTGCCAATAAACTTATCTCCCTCAAAATCCATGAAGCATATGCTCTGAACAAAATTACTGACCTTTTAATAACGTGATTTTTTTTAGAACTTTAGTAGTTCTTGGAAATGTTAGTACTAGTCATAGCTACTACTTCAAAGATAAACGTGAAGGAAACATTAAGTGCCTACTCTGTGCCAGGTATTGTGATAAATACTTTACAGATATTTCACTTGATCCTCACAACAACCCTGGGAGCCAGATTAATGCTATTCCCATTTTACAGGTGAGGAAAACTCAGGCAGACAGCAGTCAAATAACTTGGCCAGGGTCATAGCTACTCAGTTGTCTATCTATGACTGGATTTTGATTTAGCTATTTCTTACTCCAGGCCCAGCATCTACTGTGTCAGCTAGCTGCCTCTTACTATTATTATTATTTTTTTAAAGCAATTGGGGTTAAGTAATTTGCTCAAGGTTACACGGCTAGTCATTATTTATATGTGGGTGCTCATTTTCTGAGGCCGGTTTCGATCCTGGGTCATCCCAACTCCGAGGCCGGCGCTCTTACTCACTGCGCCACCTAGCCGCCCTGCTCTTATTATTTCTAAGTACTTATAAAGCAGAGATGAGAATTATTCCTCAAAAGTATTTTAAAGCAGTGTTAACTGTTAATGTCCTGGCTTCTTTCTTCTCACCTCCTCAGGAAAGTTTCTGTAGCACAAGATCTCTCAGCAAAGTAAGGTGTGTATAAGGGTGGCAATAAGTCAAGGGAGCTTCTGTTACTTTTTAAAAAAATTGCAGCTGTCAAGTGCTGTTAGGTAAGGGGTAAAAATTTCTCTTTATCTGCTCAGAAATGACATCTTGGGATGTATGGTCTGCAACCAAAGGCAACAGTTGTTTAAAATGTTGATGCAAGTGACTGCTAGGAAGGGACAGTGCCCAAAGCATCTTACTCAATGCCAGAAGACCTGGATGTAAACCCTATGTTCAGGCATCAGCTCAAACTCTCATAGCAAAGTTAAACACGATAGGATAGTAAAAAAATAATTTAAAATATGACTGAAAATTTATGTGACAGTACAATCAGTTAATTCAGACATCACGAATTCAAAATTCTGGGAAAAGCAGTAGTTACAAGTTATAAACCTTTCTGACATCTACAAGATTTCTGATCTCTACACATTAAAAATGGTAAGGCATTATCTGATGTCAGTTAAGAATTACCATAAAAGTTAAACAAGAGTATCGGAGTTTGAGTTTAAGGGTCAGAGCACACATAAACACGGAGCTAAGTCTAAGCTTCCCTTCTCCCTCTGCCCTCCCTTCCAGCACCCTACTCTAAATACAGACCATCACTTCCAATTCTTTGACCCCTCAGTTATCTCCTAGGCCATCTCTCTTGCCCTAGCCACTCTCTTCTCTCCATACCCTTAGTGAGCCAATTCAGTTCGACACTATCTTCCTCTTTCGAATCCCTTGCCCCCTTAATGTACTACTGAATATATCCAGGCAAGCCTCATCCATTGTCTTCACTCCTACACAGGTACTGCACTCACACCATCATTCTGCCTGGATGTCACAGAGCCTCAACTGGGCTCTCACTGCTGTTAAGCAATCCTACTAAACCTCCCTCATCAATTCACTGTGCTACTCTCCAGAGACTCTTTCCAAACCTTTTGATCCCTCCTCTAGCCTCCCATGGCTCCCTCCCTGTCTTCTCAGCAGAGAACCTTACCTCACATTTATAGAAACAAAACAAAACAGGCCATTCACCTCTTCTTCACCCTCTTCTTATCTCCTATCACTTTGGTGTCTTCTGCTACTCTTCTCTCCTTCACCTGTTTCACATGACAAAGTGGCCTTACTCCTTACCAATGCCAATCTCTCTTGTTCAAGAGACTCCATTCCCTCCCACAAACTGCCCCTCTATGATCCCCACTCTTTTACCTATTTTCAATCTCTTCCTCTATACTGGCTTATTGCCCTCTGTCGACAAACATGCCCATGTCTCTTCCATCCAAAAAAACCCTGTCACTTGATCCTTCCATCCCTGTTAACTATCCTCCTAGTTCTCTTCTGGCCTTTGCAGCTAAGCTCTTCAAAAAGGTTTTCACAATAAGTGCCTCCACTTTTCCTCCTCTCACTCTGTTCTTAACCTCTTACAATCTGGCTTCTTACCTTATTATTCCACAGAAAGTACTCCAAAATTACTAATGATCTTTTAGCTGCCAAATCCAATGACCTTTTCTCACTTTCTTCTCCCTGATACTCTTTTCTCTAGGTTTTTGGGACATTGCCCTCTCCTGGTTCTCACTGCTCCTTTGGCTCCAGATCACACTAAGTGTAAGTGTCTCTCAGGGTTCTGTCCTGGGCTCCTCCTCTTCTCCCTCTCTACTATTTGTCTTGGTGATCTCATCAGCTGCCAAAGATTCAATTACCATCTCTACACTGATGATTCTCAAATCTACTGCTCCAATCTCTCTGCTGCCCTCCAGTCTTACATTTCCAACTGTTTTTCAGATATCTTGAACTGGATGTCCTATAGGTAATTTAAACTCAACATGTCTAAAACTGGACTCATTATACTCCACACCAAATCCTCCCCTCTTTCCAACCTTCCCTATTACTGTTAAGGGAACCATTATCTCTCTTCCAATTTTCTTATACTTTACACTCTCCTTCCACTCCTGAAATTCCTGTACTCTTCCATCCTCAGTTTTGTCCATTTTCACTGGCTGTCCCCAGGCCTAGAATGCTCTTTCTCCTCTATTCCACATCCTGGCTCCCTTCAATTCCCAGCAAATCCCATCCCACTATCTACAGGAAACCTTCCCCAATTCCTCCTAATTCCAGTGCCTTTTATTATAATTATCTCCTATTTATCTTGTATATGGCTCATTTTGTATATATTTGTTTGCATGTTATCTCCCCCCATCAGACTGTAAGTTCCATGAAGGCAGGGCCTGTCTTTTGCTTCTCTTTGTATCCCTAGTGTTTGGCATAGTGCCTGGCACACAGCAGGTGCTTAATAAATGCTTACTGACTGACTGGAAACAAATTCCATAATAACCCCCACAAGTAACAGTTATCCAGTTATGAGTTATTTGTATCTCAAAATAAAAAACTCTAATTCTCAAAAAAAAAAAATAAATCCAGAATGACCATAACTTCCAACCAGTTCTTATTAACAGATTTATTATAGTCATATCTTTAAATTATATCTAGGTCAAAAGTAAAAATGGCATTATAGAGGCTCTCAGATACAGTGCTGGGCCTGAAACCAGAATGCCTACATTCAAATCCAACCTCAGACATTTAGTAGCTGTGTGACAATCTGGGCAAATTACTCAAACTTTCTGCTTCAGGATTCTCAACAGTTAAATGGGAATAATAACAACACCTACCTCACAGGGCTGTTGTATGAATCAAATGGGATAGCACAGTGCCTGGCACTAAATACTTAGTTATTCCTTATTCCTCCTTGTCCTTCTCCCCATTATTACATTGTACAAAATTGCTTTATGCCACAGATTTAAAATGGATTTTGTTCTACCTACCATTTTATTCAGTAGCAGCACAGATTTAGCAGAACAATACCATTAAGAGAAAAAGTAAAATGAAATAGAAAACTTGTAGGAAACCTTGCAAAGAAATTCACTAAACTATCTAGAGCCAAACAATGATAAATGTTGAAAGGAAGTTATACTCACAAAATCCTGAGGGGATAGGATAAGGGTAAGAATGTGAAGCCTGTTTAACATTTAAATGTATATGTCTAACTTACTGATTTCTACTATCTTACCTGTCCCGAATAGTCATAGTAATCTTCTCTCCAAAAGCCTGTTTGAGAACTTTATGAGCTTTATCAGAGCTCCATCCTGCACAATTTTCACCGTTAATTTGAAGAACTTGGTCCCCAAATCTCAGACCAACCATAGACGCTGGAGAATTGGCCTGGACTAGCTGCACAAATACACCCTAAATGCATGAAAAAGAAAGAAATGCTAGAAATACTTTAAAATAAATATCAAGCAACATGGCAAATTATTTTCAGAAAAAGAAAAAAACCCAACAATTTACAAGTAATTCAAGGATATAAAACCGGCAAGTAGAATTCTGAAAACCAGGTCATAAGACCCTTCCTCAAAGCCTGACTTGATCATGCTTTGAATTTCTATCTATATCTACAGATCCCAACAATACTGGGGGGAGAGAAATAATATAAATTCAAGTTTTTATGAGGCTGAAAGGTTGTATTTTGTGGACCGAATAGGTATTAACATACTGTGTGTTCATTTTCTTTATTTGAAAAGGAAAAACAAAATAACAATTCAACTCAAATTTGGCCATTTCCTTTGCAATTTAGGGCTTAGAATCCTAAATCTGAGATATGTAGCTATGCATTCATCTCCCTAACTCTCAAAATAGACCTAATCAAGTAAGATTAGGGTTATAAAGAATTAAAAAATGAGCTAAAGTCCCTTTCCTAGTTCTTGCCCAGTGTCATCCATTTCTTTCTTACCAACCAAGATCAAATAAGTGTGAGTGCCTTAATTACAGTAACAATAAATACCTACAAGAGTGTGTATGTGTATGGGTGTGTCTGTTCTCCAAGAATTAGTGGAGCTGTGGATCTAAGTTCTTTTTTCTCAGCCAAGAAAGTCACTAAGACAGTCTATTAAGTTGTAGAGGGATCGTAATAGAAGAACAAGTATCAATGAAATCCCAGATCCTCAAAACTGAATAGTAGCTGACATGTATGTAGCCCCTTAAGACCTACACTATCTAGTAGTACAGTATTACCTCCATTTTATCTGAGAAAACTAAGACTCACAGAGATTAAGGACTTTGCCCAAGATTACCCATTGAGGTAGTTACTGACCCAGGATTCAAACCAAGGTATTCTGACTCCTAAGTTCATTGTTTTTCTCCTATTCCATAAGTTCCCCTAGAAGGTGTGGTTCAAATCCCACCTCTGTTCCACATAAACTTGCTCTCTAAGGTTATAAATTGCAGAAAGTTGGGGGTGGCTAGGTGGCACAGTGAATAGAGCACCAGCCCTGGAGTAAGGAGGACCTAGGTTCAGATCCAGCCTCAGACACTTAACACACACACACACACACACACACACACACACACACACACACACACACACACACACACGCCACGTGACCCTGGGCAAGTCACTTAACCTCAATTACCCTCCAAAAAGCAAAAAAAAAAAACAAAATATTACAGAAAGTGCCATCCTCCTCTAGTAGAGCATTTTCTCACTTCAAAATTCCCTAGATCACTACCAGTCACAGGTCCAGTCCCTATACCTATCTCTGCCATAGGCTGCAATCAGAATTTGTGATGCATGGACAGAAATAAACACACAACACCAAATAATGCTAAATGTATTGTTTGAATATGACCACTTTACTTTTTTTTTAAACAAATGCTTTATTAACTTCTGTTTTACATCATTCATTTCTGCCAGATTTTGAGTTACAATTATTTCCCCCCCCCATTTTTCCCCTACCCAACCTCCCAGAATAGCAGTCCCACAAGATATCACTTCCTCCAATCTGCTCTCTCCCATATCTTCTCCCATACCCACTTCGACTTTTCCATTAGAGGAAGGTGAATCTCTGTGTTCCAATGCCTGCACATCTTATCTCCCAATTACAAGCAAAAGAGTATTAATAATAGTATTTATATATATTTGGAACATTTAATTTTAAGACCTCGAATTTCAGATCCATTCCCTTCCTCCCTTGTCACCCATTCCCTCTGGGAAGAAAAGTAATTCAGTATATGTTGTACATGTCTAACCATTTTACTTTTAGTATGGTTCTAAAATGGCTTTCAGAATGGTTAGACCAATTCACAACCCCAAACAGTGCATTAATGTACCCATCTTTCCATAACTATTTCAAAACTGACTATTCCCATGTTCTGTCATCTTTGCCAATTTGTTTGGTATGAGGTGAAACTTCAGGGATATTTTGATTTCCACTTGTTTATTTGAAGCATTTTTTTTTCACACAGGTGTTCATTATTTGCATTTATTAAGGAGTTCAGTTATAGTAGAGCAGATGGCATGCCCACCCTAAGTTTGGCACCAATATGATAAGCCTCCAGGAGCAGAGGGGTCACCAGGCTGCCTAAGAAGGGATAAACTGGCCCAAATCGGAAAACCAGAGTAGTTTCTATACCAATCAATACTGGGATCGGGACAGTAAATGGCTGTTGTACTTCCATCCTAGGAAGAGAAGGGAAACTGGAAAAAGGAAGGGAAAGGAAAATTTTCTATATTCTTTGATGATGATTCTTGGGGATTGGCTTCTGGTATTTGCTATTTCTTTTAATCACCTCTATATATCTTAGAAATTAGAACTCCATCAGAATTACTTGACACAATGATACCTTCCCCCTCCCCCTCACTGCTTTCCTTATTATTCTAGGTTGCATTCATGTTGTTCATGCAAAACTTGTTCAATTTCAATTTCCTTTCTCCTTCCTTCCATATATGGCTCTCATGGAGATCTGACTCCTTCCTGAGAACAAACACAGCCTCCCAGGTCACTTCTAGCACTGGCTATTCTTTCACTCATTTCCCCTCACTCACTGGTCAAGGTAGGGAAAGTTGGAAGACTCCTTCCCCTCACTGCCATTTCTAGGTTTTCCCCCACTCCATCACTCAATAACCTATCTTCTTTTGAGGTTTACTTAATCCATCAAAACTTGGGTAGTAGTTGTCTGTGGACCTCCAGGACACTCCCCTTCCTTCCTCATTAAGTTCAGTATAGGGTTCATAATCTTTCTCTTCTCTTTGCTGTCACACTAGAGGCACCCTCAAACACTCTATCATCCTACTCCCTCAACTAACTCTTTTTCCATGACCTACTCCACCCAGCCACAAAGATGAATATACCATCACCCATAAACTGACTACCTTCCATGTTCATGAACTCTGAAATTCCCTCATTTGATCATAATCTATTGACATTTGACCTTTTCCATTTTGTTTTCTTTTTTTTTTTTTTTGGCTTTTTGGAGGGGAGAAGGCAGGGCAGTTGGGGTTAAGTGACTTGCCCAAGGTCACACAGCGAGTAAGTGGAAAGTGTCTGAGGCCTGATTTGAACTGAGGTCCTCCTGACTCCAGGGCTGGTGCTCTATTCACTGCGTCACCTAGCTGCCTGTTCCTTTGCCTTCTAATAGCAAACTCTGTTTATCAGTTTCCTGACCTCCAACCCTCAGTTTTCATTTCTCTTCTAGGTCATTACCGGTGAAAAAGGCATACTCTTCCTTTAACTAGGTGCACTCTCCTCTCCCGAGATGGATTCTTTGATGAACCAGTTCAACTCTACACTATCTTATTCTCTATGTTATTGATGGTGTCCTGCCATTAGACCTGGATAACTACAAGCATTCATTTCCTTTGTTTTTACATACAGGTTAGTGAACAAAAGTGGAGAAAATTGTGTAACCATATTGACTGGGTCCTCTATTGATTTATATTATATAACCTCAAATGGACCCTCATTGTAGCCAAACAATCCTTTTATATCTTCCCAATTAACTATCACACTTATAACACAACAATTCTTCCAAACCTTTTCATCCCTCCTCAAACCTCCCATCACCCTCTCAACTGAGAACCTTATTTCAAATTTTACAGAAAATTGAGTCCATTTGCCAAGAGATCCCTCTTCTCCCCTTTGCCTTCCTCCTTCATCTGTCTTACCTAAGGTGGCCCTTCTTGCAAAGACAACCCAATGGCCTTTTACACGCACGAGGGGTTCCATTCCATCCCATTTTCTCTAGCAGACTGACTCCTCTATCACCCCTACTCTCTCTTATCTTCAATCGCTGTCTACTGACTGCTTCCCTACTGAATACAAATATACCCATGTGTGTGCTCCAGTCTCAAAAAACCCTCACTTCATCCATCCCAGATAACTATCATCTCATATCCCCTCCTGTCTTTTCTGGCTAAAGAAGGCCATCTATCATAGGTACCTCCACTTCCTTTTCTCTTACTCTTCTTAACTTCAGTGTAGCTTCTGTCCTTATTTAACCAAAAGATGTCTCTCCAAAGTTATCTCTGCAGCTTTTGATGCTGTCAATATCACCTTCTCCTTCATACTCACTTCTCTTTAGGCTCTCAGAACAACACTCACTCCTCCTCCTCCTACCTGTATGACTGCTTCTCTTCCTTATCCTTTGCTAGATCTTTATCCAAGTCATGCCCCCTAGCCATGGGCATCCCAGCAGGGCTCTGTTCTGGGCCCACGTCTCTTCTTCCTCTATATAATTTCACTTAATGATTTCATCAGCTCCTATAGATTCCAATTATCTCTATGCCAATGATTCTCAAATCTACGTATCCAACCCTAACCTCTCTGTTGACACTCTATTCTTATATCTCTAACTGCCTATTAAACATCTCAAACTGCATTTCCCATAGAAATGTTAAACTTAACATGTCCAAAACTGATCCATTATCTTTCCTCCAAAACTTTCCCCCTTCCAAACTTCCCTATTCCTGTCAAAGGGACCACTATCCTCCCAGTCCCCCATGCTCACAACTTGAGTGTCATCCTTGATATTACTCTGTTGGGTTCCTGCCTTCTTACCTTGTGGAAATAGCCATAATTATTCTAGCTCTGGCAAAGAATCCTTCCTTTGGGATTTTCAGAGTTTTTCATTGCAGTCTTTGGATCCCTAGCATCCAGCACAGTGCTCAATAAACAGTAACTGTTTAATAAATGCTTGGGCAGCTAGATGGTATAGTGGATAGAATGCCAGACTTGGAGTCAGGAAGACTTGAGGTCAAATACAGCCTCAGCCCTATAGCAGTATGACCCTGAGCAAATCACTTAACCCCATTTGCCTCAATTTCCTCATCTGCAAAACAAGCTAGAGAAGGAAATGGCAAACCACTTCAGTATCTTTCCAAGAAAACTTCAAAAGGTGTCACTAAGAGTCAGACATGACCGAAAACAACTAAACAAACAAAATTAAGCAATAAATGTTTGGCTGGTTGTTGTCCTTTATTCTTGAAGAATATCAAAGTGACATCATGTGTTGGGGTCACGCTACAATGTATCTGACTATGACTGCTAAGACCAATATATGCTCAGAAGACTCTTACCACAAATCAGGCACAAATAGTCCATATGAACATCTGGAGTGGAGATGGCTCCAAATCTGTGCATCTCACATTTCTTTTGAGCTACTGCAATTCTGCTTTACTCATGTACCTTCTTTGACATGGGCACACCATGCTAGGTGATTCTGTGCCAGTGTTTCCCATGTTTCACAATCAATTCCAGAGTTCTTCTGAGAGAAACTGAGAGTGTCCTTGTATTGCTTCTTCTGACCTGTGTGAGCACCTGCCTCATGTGAGTTCTCTATAAAATAGTCTTTTAGGCAGACATACATTTGACATTCAAACAACACGGCCAGCCCATCAGAGCTGATAGGTGGCCAAAGAATTCATCCCCTGGTGACCAGCCTATTGGCTGATACTCACCTAGGCAGGTTCTCAGACATTAAACAGCAGGTCACTGGGACTATAGTCAAAGCCTATGTTCACTAGCCCAACCTTTAAGAGAAGCATGGGTAACCTCCATGTCACAGTGAGGCAGGAAAATATAGAAGTTCTTATACTTCTAAATAAGAAAACAAATCAAATACTCACATTGTCTATTGATTTAAGTCGAAGGCCAATTTTTCCCTGTTGATCTTTACATAAAATGACTTCCCGAATTCCTTGTTTAATTTCTGCTCTTCGAATTCCAGCATCATTACCAGTTATGGGAGCCACCATATAATTCACAGCAGAAGGTCTGGCCACCAGTTGCTGCTAAAAGCATAGATAATGTTATTATATTTAGAAAAGATTTTTAAAACACATTTAAAACAAAAATTTATAGCCATTTGCATACACTCTTAAAGATAGCATTTTTAGACAAGTTTTTCTGCTAAAATATCTTGTCTCAATAAAACTAAATATACCTTTCTCAGAGTGGGCCCTTGTCCCCATAACCATCCCCTCCATCTATAGCGTTTTAATGTCTATCTCTCTCAGTTATTTCCTTTGTACTTTTGTATTTTATATATGTAGCCAATCTACCTCCAATATCTCTTTGCAGAACTCATGGGTTATGCAAACCAGATGCATAAGGTAAAAAAAATATAAAGGCTTGTATATAAGAAAAGCTGCTGAAGCTTCAATTTTTTCAATATTCTCTTTACATGTTTCTATTATTAGACTCTAATAGACCATAATCATATGTAAAAGAAAATAAAGTGGACTCTTTGCCTATCCCAAAATAACAAACCATTACATGTACAGCAGACCATACTCATTGCTAGAAGAGTAATAAAAATCACTCTGTGTAAAAAAATTGATTATAAAAATGACTGATTCTATAATGAAAGCAGCAGCTCAGCTACTCATTTTTTTCAATTCAACAAACATTTATTAAGCATCTCTCAGAACAACACCACGGTAGACATTAAGAGTTACACAAAATTTAAATGAGACACAATCCCGAAACTTCCCTTCTATTGGGAAGATAAGTAAAACATAAATATGCAATATTATATAAGATTAGGTTGTATAATAAATGCAAAATAGACATGATGAAAAATGCTATGTGAAGTTGGAAGAAGGAAAGATCAGGTCATATCAGCAAGCAATCAGTGAAGGCTTCATGTAGGAAGTACCATCTGAATTGGCCTTAGAGAAAATGGAAATCATAGTGTGGATAAAGGGTAGGGTCTGGTATAGGATGAGGAAGGGGAGAAGTAGAAAGTCAATAGAATATGATCAAATAAGGTAATTTCAGAGTTCTTGAACAAGGAAGTAATACATTTGTCAGTGATGGCAAGATAAAGAGTAAAAGATTTAAGGTAAGGGCAAGTTTGTTGCTTGATTGATGGAAGGAACTTGCATTTTTCTTAGCTCTTAGAAATCTGCATAATATATTAGGAGATTAAATATCTCAAACACCTAACCCATTATAATTAAATGAATAATTCTAGTCTATCTATGTTCACTGACACTTTCATTAGGCAGGGCTCTTCTGGTACAGATTTGTCAGATAGCCTAATAAGGAGGGAATTCTAAATTCAATTCAGGCAAGGTCATGTGGTCATTAGTCTCCTAAACACTGAAATACGTGGAGAGAGTTAGGGGAAAATGTAGAAAGAATTATACAAAATGAAGCAATATTATATGTAACTTAAGATATATATATATTTTTTTTTCTTTTGCTTTTTGGAGGGCAATTGGGGTTAAGTGACTTGCCCAAAATCACATGGCTAGTAAGTATGTCATGTGTCTGAGGTCACATTTGAATTCAGGTCCTCCTGACACCAGGGCCAGTGCTCTATTCACTGCTCCACCTAGCCACCCCAAGATATAGTATTTTATAGAAGTAAAATTAATTTTCTGAAACAGTTCAAAATGTACTTTTCCTCCAAATAAGATAAAACAGAAAATTTACATGCAAATTATATGTATATTATATGCAAATATGAAATTGTAATAAATTAGAATTGGAATGTAGTGTAGATATTAAGGCACCAGCTAGACTGTGAATAAAAAGACATAGATCCAGTCTCATTACTTCCTTTGGACCTGAGGTCCAAGTCCAGCTCTGATAATACCATGGATTCTAAAACTATCAAAGAGATAATGTGTATCATTAATTACATAAAAGTATATATACATTACAGTACATAAAGGTACAATTACATAAAGGTTATATATTAACAATATGCCAAGTACAAATTATGAAATTTTAAACCACTTCCACTTTACATACCCCCTGAGATGTTGCTCCAGGAACCAGGGCCATATTGGTACGTATTTCTTCTTCATTTAGACTCAGGCCCATGTACTGAGAGAGTTCAGGATATAGTTTAGGATAGAGACCTAAGAAAAAGAAATTAAGTAACTTAAAGAAGAAAATTATAGGAGTAGAAAGTGAATTTTAGTTTATGATGAAATCAATATTATCAGCTTCAATTTTACTCAATAATGTTCAGCTTTAAACAGGATAAACAAAGCAGTCATTTGTTAAGGCAACTTCCCTATGCTTCCTACCTATACAGTATGAGAGATGGGAGACTTAATAAGAGTAACTCACATCTGGGAAAAAAAAAAACAACAACAACACAAAAGATGTATGCTATAGGAAATGAAAGAAATAGCACCACTGCTCCAGATTTAAGAGTAGGAAGTTTTTCCTTGATATTTACCAAAGTATCTCCCAATCTTACTTCCTATGATTAACAGTTTTTGAAATTACTTTAAATAAATAATTTTACTGGTGGAGATTTGTACTTCCACTCTTATGAGGAACTCACTGGTATGAAAACTCCCCCCACCAATGCAAATCTGCAACTCCATATTTAGTGGATCAGCAACTTCAAAAGACTCCAACATATACACAGATTGCTTAGACCTTATTTTTATATTACAATGAAGTTCAACAAGCTAAACTAAGGCTGCATTCTGCTCAACATGTTTTAATCAATGAATTTTTAAAACTTTATTGTTCAATTAGCAAAAATCTGTCTTCTCATCCTACAATCTGCCCCCACTTAAAAAAAAAAAAAACACATACCAAGAATTAAAGAAAAACAAACCCAATTATATATATAGTAAATAAAAAATTACCACATTAGCTATGTTCCCCCCAAAACAATCTTAGTCTGTATTCTACGTCCTTCACCTCTCTATCATAAGGTAGAATGTTTAATCATTACTCCTCTGGAATCATGGTCAGTCATTATACTGAGTTGCTAATTCTTTCAAAATTTCTTGCCTTTACCATATTGCTTTCATTGCATAAATTGTTTTCTTGGCTTCATTTACTTCACTAGGCATCATCAGATCATCCAAATTCAAGTCTTCCCAACTTTCACTACAATCATCCCCTTTGCCATTTCTTACAACACAATGGTATTTCAACAATTTATCCCAACTTGTTTGCCCATTCTTCAATATATAGACACCCCCTCAGATTCCCAGTCTTTGCCACCTCAAAAGAGCTATTACTATTTTTATACAACATTAGAGTTCTGTTTGGTTAGGACTAATCCATCCCTTATGCCTTCTCTCATTCCTCCTCCCTGCTTTCTTTCCTATTTCCCTACTGAATGAAATGTATCTCTGCATTCAACTCCCTGTATGTGTATTCGTCCTTTAACAAATTTAGAAGTGAGGTTTAAACTGTAAGCTGTTCCCTCATTTTCTCCTCCCTGTGTATTTCTCTTTCCCTCTTTCCATTCTTTTTTTAAAGATCATCAAGATGTAACAGAATTCCTCCCAGGCCTTGTCTACTTAGATTACCTCTGACCATTGATGAGGTCAGCACTTAAAGGGGACACATGTATCATTTCCTTATATTAGCATGAAACTATTTATCCTTGTTTAGTCAAATGTCATTGTTTGTTAATGTTTTTTCTATTTATGTTTCTCAACTCCTGTTTTTGATCTTCAGAAGCTTCTATGCAGTTCTGGTCTTTACATCAAGAATGCTTTGTCCTCTATTTCATTAAAGATATGTTCTTTCTGCTTCAGAATTATACCCAGTTTTACCCAGTAAGTTATTCTTGGATATAAGCCCTTTGCCTTCTGGAACATCATAGCCAAGTTCTCCCTTCTTTATAGTGGTGGCTGCTAAATTACGTGAGATCCTGACTGGTTCCTTGGTATTTGAATTCTTTCCTTCTGGCTGTTTGTAGCATTTTTTCTTTGACCTGGAAGCTCTGGGTTTTGGCCAGGATGTTTGTGAGAGTTTTTATTTGGGGATTTCTTTGAAGAGGTCACCAGTAGATTCTGTTTTCACTTTGATCTCTGGTTCTAAAAGATAGGAACAGTTTTCTTGTGTATTGCTTGGCCAGGTTTTGTACATCTTGTGCCAAGCTGTTAATTCACTTTCTAACTCTTTCTTGCACAGCTCTCATTTTTTTCCACTTTTTCCCTCAAACACCTTCATTTCATTTATAAGAACATTTTTAATGGAAAAAAAAAAAGCTCTTGCTTCATCTCTACTAGGAATTCTAGTTTAGCTTGTGTCCAAGTTGTGTTTTTCCCCTAAGGCACTGTTACGAAATATTGTAGATATTTTGGAGTTATCTTCCGTGTTTGTATCTTGAGCATCTCTTCCACCATAATAGCTCATTATAGTAGGGTTTTTTGTTTGTTTGTCCATTCTTTCCACCTACTTCCCTGCCTCTGGACTTCATGTTAGGGAGAGGCTTTGCCATGCTTCTGGAAGAATGGTCTAAGCCAATTCTGTTGTTTTCTTAAGGCATTGAGTGTTGCAGTATTCTAGGATGTCAAGAACAGTCTAGGAACCTGCAAACTTTTAGTGTTCCCAAAATGATCTGATCCAAGGCAAAGTCCACTTGCTGCAGACCTTGCTCTAAGCTCTTCCAAGTTCTTAACCTGGGTTTTGGTTTGAGAAATAATAGAAGGATGATATACTCAGTCCCATTAAGCAGCTTAGAAGCTCTGCTGTTTCAAAGTGACTTAAATACAGGTGCCTCTTGGGTCTGGAATTTCAGCCCTGACTATTCTTCTACAGGCTAAGCAGCTAGATGTTGAAACTGAGATCCTACTCTGCTACTGGGAGGGTCTGAGTCAAACCACTGCTCCTTGGTTCTAAATTTCCTTCTTTACATTACCCAGAACTTCCCTGCCCTGGAATACCACTTCTGCACACAGATCCTCATACCTCAGTCCACTCTGGATCTGTGACCCAGAACTAAGTAGGTAACAAAGCTGTCAGTTGGCACCCATCCCTGTTACAGGCTCCAATATGGGTGTGGGACCTCCCCTTACTCCAATGTATTGTCTTTGCTTGGATGGTAGAATGCTCTATACATGGCATGCTCCTGCCCAATCCAGTCTCCAGTGTCAGAAGACCTCTACGTCTGTCTCTCTAGACAAAAGATTCACTGAGATTTCTTTTGGATTTCGCTATCAAGAGTCAGTCTAATGCATTCAATCTGTTTGGAGGAGTTTTGTGGACAGAAGTATACTTCTTCCTCCTACTCTGTTATCACAGGTACCATATTCGTATCACCAATTTTTTGGAATACATAAAGCTAGAAGCAATAGCTAATAAAATAGATTAGAGTTTTCAAACCCCAAATTATCTCAGTCTCAAACAATGAGTCAGTAGAGTAAATTGCAACTTAATAGGGACAAATATAAAATCTTAGATTTCATCTATCAAATACAGAGATACAGAGAGAATATATATCTGGGGCTGTGTAACAAATATGTATCAGTGGCATGGCATGAAATCCCAGTTTTCCTCATTTCAAGGCTAGCCATTCAGCCAGTACATTGTGCTTAACAATACCCCCACACCTCCCCTCCCACTGACTTAAGTCTTGAAGTCAGCAACACTGGGATTTCATGTCATGACACTGACACATTAATAGCTACACCCCCCACATATATTCTATGATACCTAGGTGATCACAGGGAAGTCAATTAGCCTCTCAGTGCCTCAAGCAAAAAGGCTATAACTGATGAACTGAAAAGCTGCACTGATGGCAATATGTTCAATCATGGAAGCTACCTACATCAATGAAATCATAGGTTTGCACAAAAAAATACATATAAGATAAAGGAGATGTGGGTAGGTAAAAATTCATTTTTAAAAAGTTAGGATTTTAGTGTCCTGTAAATTCTGTATAAGGCAGTAATGTTTATGAAATGGCTAGCAAATGAGCTAATGCAATCAGTTTGACATTACAAAAGAGACAATGATAAGCTGGAATATGTCTACAGGAAAGTGAACAGGATGGAGAGGAGACTGGAAACCATGCCACATAAAGATAAAGCAATCTGAGATGAGAACTAAGAGAACAGGAAGACATGAATGATAAACCCCTGTCAATAATATATTTGACAGATCATGACGAATAATAGAGGTATTATAGGAACAGAGAAGGGCAAATGTTGACCATATTTTCCTAAAGGGGGAAAGAACTTGGTCTAACTACAGGCCAGGAACCTTGACAAAATTCTGAAACAGAACATTAAAGACTATAGCTAGTAAACAGCCAGAAAATGAGGCTGTAATTACAAATAGCAAGCTCGGATAGATCAAGTACAGATCATGCAAGATTAAATTTATTTCTTTTGACAAAGTCAGCACTTGAATACTCAACTGATTATCTGAATATTAACTTGAGAGACTGGAAAATGATATAGGGATATAGTCCACCTAGGTTTAAGGAAGGCACTGGAAAATAATGCTTTATTCTTATAAAAAATATGGAAAGGGTTAGACTAGATTAGTGGTATCAAATTCACACAGAAATACCCCCTGTAGGCCACATATTGACTCAGAAAACCCCAAATTAACATTATCCAGGTTGTACTGTATTTTTACTTTTGTTAAACATTTCCTGATTACATTTTTTTTTTTTTAAAGCAATTGGGGTTAAGTAACTTGCTCAAGGTTACACGGCTAGTCATTATTTATGCGTGGATGCTCATTTTCTGAGGCCGGATCTGATCTCAGGTCATCCAAACTCCGAGGCCGGCGCTCTTACTCACTGCGCCACCTAGCCTCCCCTTTAGGGCAATTGGGGTTAAGTAACTTGCCCAGGGTTACACGGCTAGGTTTTTTTTGTTTGTATGGATTAAGTGTCGGAGGCCGGCTCCGAACTCAGGTCCTTCTGATTCCAGGGCCGGCGCTCTATTCACTGCGCCACCTAGCCGCCCCCCGATTACATTTTAATACAGTTCCAGATGTACTTGGAGTTCTATAGGTATGAGTTTGATACATATGGATTCAGAACTGGTTAAATGGCTCAACTTAAAAATTAGCTACAATGATTTGATGTCAGTTTGGCAGTAGTTTGCAGTAGTGTACTCCAAAAGGCTTTGAGATTTGTCATGTATTATTTCACAATTTTATTAGTGACTTAGATAAAAAGCAGAGAAAATTCTCATCAACTTTGCAGATGACAAAAGCTGGGAGAGACAGCCAACACTGTATGACAAACTAAGGATCCAAAATGATGACACATTAGAGTAGTGGGCTAAATCTAATAAGATGATATCTAATAGGAATGCATGGGCTAAAACAACATCACAAGAAGAGGATAGAGGAGGCATGAGTAGGCATCAGTCTGAAAAGGGTTTGGGTTTGTTTTTTTTTTTAAAGATTATAAGCTCAATGAGCCAGCAGAGCAGGAAAAAAAGCCAATGTGATCTTCAGGTGAAAGTTTCCAAGAAAAAGGTAATAGTTTGTTCCACTATACTGCCATGATCAGACCAAAACTGGAGTTCATGTTCAGGCATTACATTTTAGGAAGGAAACTAATGGAGAGTGTCCAGAGAAAAGCAACCAGAATGGTGAAGGGACTTGAGACCATTTTAAATAAAGATTGGTTAAGAACTAGGGAATGTTTAATCTGAAGAGAAGGCTCAGGGAATCTGAAGAACTGCTGTAAGGAAGAGGGATTAGACTTGTTCTTTGACCCCAAAGTATAGAACAAGAAATACTGACTAGAACTTGCAAAGAAGCAAATTTAAGCCTGATATTAGGGAAAACTTTCTAAAAAATAGAACTTTAAAAAGAAGAATGGACTTTTTTGGGAAGTAATGCATTCCTCATCACTGGAGGACTGTAAGTAAAGACTGAAAGACTACCATGTGTCAAGGTATGTTGTGGGAGAGAGAGGGCAGGGGGGATTCCTTTTGGGGTATGTAGACTAGGTGACCTATACCTAGGGTAGGGTTGATATTCTTATACCTCTAAAATTCTACAACATAACTATGTTCAAAAATTTAATGAATGTCATGTGAAAGAGGGATTAGATTGTGTTTTACTTGGGTCCAGATTATCTCCAATTTATCATGTATGTATTTTATTTTATACAGATTTACATGTAACCTCCCCCATTAGACTGTGAGCACAGTCCTTGGCATATAGTAGGTATTTAACAAATGAATGAGTATTTACTAGATGACTGACAGGACTATGAAAAATAAATGGGAGTTGCATATTTTGGCTCATTGTAAGAAAAAACTTCTTAACAATCAGAGCTGTCCCAAAATGGGATATGCTGCCTCAGAATATACTCAATTTTCCCATCACCAGATGACATAGGATTCAGACTACAGTCAGGAATGGTATACTGCCCATGCTTCCATGGGCTGGGAAGCAAGAAAGATGATATGCTATGATCCAATTTTCATTAAGTCATAAGTCTTATTTCATGATTCAACAAAAAAGCATCACTATTAAATGAGACAGAATACTTTGTTCCCTTGTGAAATTTCAATATTTCTTCCTTAACATCACCAATATTTAACACCACCAATATTTCACAGATTGATATTTTAAATTAAGAAATGAAAATTAACTTAAAATTAAGAAATGAAAAACCTGAGTTTCGTGCTTCTATATTTCAATAGTTCTGTAAACTAAAGTACACAAAGTATTTTCCATACAACATCCCTGAAAAGTAGAAAATTCAACTAATATTATCACCCTTTTACAGATGAGAAAACTTGTAAGAGATTTTCCCGTGATCACAAAGCTAGTAAATCTCAGGAATTTGAACCCACGTTTTCAGATTTCAACTTGAATTTTTACTGTACTATGACTTCTAGAAAAACTTAAAACTATAACTACTTACTTCCATCTTGAGAAATGGGAGCAGAGGCATCTGACAAAATTGCTGTACTGGCAGGATTTGCAGAAAAGGCTGTCTGAGCCTGAATGAAGGAAAAAAATAGAAATGAACATTATAAATTGTACCTGTATATTAGGGACATCAGCTATTATTATTATAAAGTAATTATTACTTCAAAATAAATGGAAAGTCTTACAACTACTTCAGGAAAGCATTCTTTTAAGGACAAAGTAGTAATATCACATAGCTTTCAAAGAAAATCTCCTTCAGCCTAAGTTCATGAAAATAGTAAATAAGTACACTTAACTTATAAGTTAGTCATAACTTTTTTTTTTTTGCTTTTTGGAGGGGTCACATGGCTAGGTTTTTTGTTTGTGTGCGTTAAGTATCTGAGGCTAGTCATAACTTTTAATGAAACTAAAACAAATTTTGGCATCCTAAACATAAAAGGTTCAGAGACTAGTCTAATGCAAAATAGATTAAATACACAATCAGAAATATTATCTGCCATTTCTTTTCCATTTATTTCACTATAAATTTATCACTTAGTGAAATGATTCCTAAACTCCATTTTAAAGTTCACAGAGCAACAAGGCAGACTTTGAAGACCACACCAGACCTGAGATCTCATGACTACTATTAATTCTGTGACAGAGAGCCTATGTTCATGGGAAAAATATTTATTCCCCCATTCCGTATGTGCACTGAGTCCTGGCACTCCTCTGCTACAAGGGATAAAGAAGAGTCAGCCCTCCTGTTTTGCTCACTGATGTCACTAAAAGAAGGACAGATTACAGGTACCAATGGGCAAAATGACAGTATGAGCTTTTTGTCAAAGTTAAGACTAAGTATTTTTTGCCAGAGACCTAAAGCTCATTTTACAACAAAGTGAGGCTAATGTCTCTGGTTAAGATGATCTTTAGATTAGGCTTTGAAAATAACAAAAGATACATTATGTTCACCACAGACACATAGTATAACAGATGAATATAGTTGTTAAAGAAGATTTAAAAGTATCTTATTAAGTTATATAAAGAATAATTTTAATATCTAAAAATGTGTAACTCATGATAAGGTTATAGTCATAGACAAACAAGTATATCCTTTTGCTACAAGATCCAATCCTAAAATACAGAGTATCTTAAACTCAGGTATTTGTCAATAAGACACCAAATTCAGAAACAAATTCTTTATTTTGAATGCTCTACACTGGCTTCTTACAGCAATGGGCCTAAGAATCTCAGAGACAGTTAAGAAGATGGCAAGAAAGAAATAATCTCTTCTTATATCAAAGGGGAAAAGTAAATCAAACTCAGCTACTACACTTTCAGTGTATTTTTTCCTTACTAATCTTATTATAAACCTCAAGGAAGACTAAAAAACCTGAAAATTGCCATAGCTTAACTTTAATCAAAAAATGAAAGGTACTAAGATTCTCCTGATCACTGAACATGCCTTGACCAGTAAGTCCAGTAAGAAATGACCTAACCTTTTTTTTCACAACTGCCAGAGCACTCTATACTTTTGTTCACTTACAGCTATTTGTATTCTTGCCCATCTCTGTATCTCTCACAGTCTATCACGGTACTTTACAGGATCAGCACTTAGTACAAGCTGAATGAATATCTGATTGCTCCTTCTCAATTTCCTCTGCGGATCTTCATCCAGCTCGTGCTTGCTAATGGTGATTGTCCCAAAGGACTGTGTCCTCGGCCTTATTCACTTGATGATGTGATCTCATCAGCTATTATGGATTCACTAATCAGAGCTATGCTGATGATTTTCAAATCCACTTATCCAGTGCTGACCTCCTAACATCTTGCTGTTGTCCTTCAATAGTGTCTTCATGAGTTCATGAAGACAGCATGCCACTACTGTCCATGGGGTTTTCCTGGCAAAGACAATGAAGTAGTTTGCCATTTCCTTCTCCAATAAATTAAGACAGGTTAAGTGACTTACCCAAGGTCACACAGCTACTGAGTGTCAGAGGCCACATTTGAACTCAGGTCTTCCTGACTCCAGACCCGGCATTCTATCCACTGAGCCATCTAGCTCTTACATCTTAGCTCTTACATTTCCAACCAATTGGACATCATGTAACTCAACATCCCATGGATATCTTAAACCAACATGTCCGAAGCTGAATTCATTATTTCTCCCCAAAATTCTCCCCTCTCCTAACTTCCCTATTTTCCTGTCAGGTAGCACCATCCTTCCAGTCCTTCAGGCTCACAACCTAGGTGGTAGCATTCTTGACTACTCACCTTCTCTCAGCCCCTGTATCCAACTTGTTGCCAAGGCCTGATTATTTTACTTTATCATACTTCTCACAGCTGCTCCCTTCTCTACAAGCCCTTATCACTTCATGCCTAGACTACTTTAATAGCCTACCAGTTGGTCTCCCCATCACTCCAGTTCATAGTTACTAAAGTAATGAAGGTCTGATTTTGGAACTATGTCCAAAGGGCTATAAAACCATGCATACCCTTTGACCAATATCACTATTAGGTCTGTATCCCAAAAAGAAATAGAAAAACAAAAAGGAAAAGCACTTATATGTACAAAAATATTTATAGCAACTCTTTTCTGGGGGCAAAGAATTGGAAATTGAGGGATGCATATCAATTGGGGAAGGGCTGAACAAGTTGCGGTATGTGATTATGATTATGTACTATAAGAAATGTACTATAAGAAATAACGAGCAGGGTGCTCTCAGAAAAACCTGGAAAGACTTGAATGGGATGATGCAAAGTGAAATGTACTGTATTCAATGTAACAGCAATATGGTAAGATGATCAACTCATGATGACTTAGCTATTCTCAGCAATGTTAACAATCCAAGACAATTCTGAAAGACCTGTGGTGAGAAATGCTATCCATCCCCAGAAAAAGAACTGATGGTGTCTGAATACAGATTGAATCATACTTTTTTTAACTTTATTTTTTTCAAGAGTTTTTTTGGTCTATGTTTTCTTTCACATGACCATTATGGATATATTTGCATGACTAAACATGTATAGCCTATACATAATTGCTTGCCCTCTCAATTGGGAAGGTGGGGCGGGGAGGAGATAAGAAGGGAGAGAATTTGGAACTCAAAGCTCTAAAAATGAATGTTAAAAATTGTTTTGACATATAACTGGAGAAAAATAAAATACTAAATAAGAATCTCTATGAAGAAAAAGTAAAATGTAGTTCTGACCATGTCACCTCTCTACTCAATAAATTCCAATGGCTTTCTATCACCTTAAGGGTCAAACATAAAATCTTCTGGTGTTCAAAACATCCATTCTGCCTTTCCAGTCTTCTTATACCTTATGCCTCATCCCATCCCAACAGATTCTACAATCCAGTGACACTGGCCTCCTTGCTGTTCTTTGTCTCCCAACTCCATGCATCCACTGGTTGTCCTCCATAAATGTCCATTTATTCCCCCTCCTCCTATATCTCCTGACTTTCAAATTCTGTCTAAATTACCACCTTCTACCATAAGCCTTTACTGCTCTTCCTTAATTTTAGCACCTTTATTCTGTTGATTATTTCCAATGTTTCCTGTATACAGCTTCTTTGTACAAAGTTGCTTGAATTTAGTCTCCCCTGCTAGACTATGAGCCCCTTGAGAGCTTCTTTCTTTGTATCCCCAGTGTTAGCACAGTACCTGGGCACATAGTAGGCACTTAACAAATGCTCTGACTGATTTGCCCAAAATCCTTTAAAACTAATAAAATCAACTCCATAGCTATGAAAGTTTTCAAAGCCTTAAAAGGATTGCATCAATGTAAATGTATATATATTAAATATTTAGCCATGATTTAACTGTCTCTAATAGCAAAGTCTCTAAGATTTCATGAAGCTCAATTAAAAAATAAAGTCCTTAGGCTACTGGGTTGCATTGAAAGGCATCTGACTATGTATGTTCAGTTCTAGGAGCCACATTTTAGGAAGGATACTGATAAGCTAGACAACATACTTAGGACAACCAGAATGGCAATGGATCTAAGGTCCATTTCATATAAGATATGTCAGTCAGTGAATAAAAATTTAAGTACCAGGTGCACCTAAGTGGCAGAGTGGAGAGAGCACCGGCCCTAAAGTCCAGGAGAACCTGTGTTCAAACTCAGCTTCAGACACTTGACACTTACAAGCTGTATGACCCTGAGCAAGTCACTTAACCCAGATTACCTCACAAAAAAATAAATTTAAGTAGTTACTAAGTATCAGGCACTGTACAAAGTAACAAGTCAAAAAGAGGCACAAGACATTTCCTGCCCTCAAAAAGCTCACAATCTGAAGGGGGAAAAGGAAACAACAAGTAAGCAAATATGGGCTTCATATCAGAAAAAACTTCCTATCAACTAGAACTATTCTAAAGTGAAACAGCTGTCTCAACATGTGTCTACAAGTAAAGACTAGATAACTACCACCTGTCAGGTGTGTTACCCTGAAAATTATTTTGTGATGCAAGGGTTGGACGAGTGAGCCCCTGAGGTCCCTTTGTGTCCTAGAGTAAAGCAGCCAACCCAGAGTAAAGCAGAAAACAGCTTCATTGTACTAGAGCAAAAAATGACTTTTAAAAAGAGAACAAACAGATGCAAGTAATGCATAGTTAATGTTACAAATAGAGGCATCAAACTTTCAAAAACTGTGTGAGATGAATCAGAGAAACCATGTTTTAATTTCTATCTCAAGACATCAACTAAACAGCTTTGCAGAGTAATGGGAGGAAAGAGGAGGTAAGAATACTGTCATAGTATTTTTCCTCTAGGATTCATTCGATTCATTCATTCTTTTTTTTTTTTTTTGCTTTTTGGAGGGGGGGAAGCAGGGCAATTGAGGTTAAGTGACTTGCCCAAGGTCACATGGCTAGTGTTAAGTGTCCCAGGCCGAATTTGAACTCAGGTCCTCCACTCCAGGGTGGTGCTCTATTCACCGTGCCACCCAGCCACCTACCTCTAGCATTCATTCTTATTTTTCATATATATCAAGAATATTTATAGTGATTTCCTTCATCTTCTACTCCCCACTCCCCACCCTTCCAAAAAAAAAAAAAAAAGATAAGAAAGCAAAAGAATATACTTAAATATACCTGAATTACTTTATCTACTTTCAGGTCTTCAAGCGATGGATACAAAGACATTTTCGCAGGATTTTACTAAAAAGAGAAGAAAAAAAAACATTAAACATCTCTAATCTGAATAACTTGGAAATGGCCTTTATAAACAAAACAATTGTGGTTATTTTGAAGTCCCGCTTTATAAAAATATATAGTAAAGCCATATGTTCATAAAGTTAACATAATAAAATAATTAAAACAATAGTTACATTCAACAGCAGATCAAACAATGGAAGAATATGAACATACAATTCACAACCCAAGCTGCTGTTGCTGTCTAAAACTAAGTACATGAAATATCTGAGAACTGTAATACTATTTTAGGCCTACTATTTATATGTGAGAGGAAGTGTGGTATAATAAGTAGACAGTTTTGATATCAGGAAGACCTGAGTTCAAGTTCTGCTTCAAGTACATTCTGGCTATGTAACCCTGGGAGAACTACTAAAATTCCTCAATGCTCCTAAGGAATTCTCTAATATAAATTGTATTATGGCTGTTAACTTTCGTGATACAGGGAGTTTCTAACACCAATAAAATTAAAGATACAGATCAACTTTTCCACTCCCTCCCAAACTCATATAATTATGTCATATTGCCTTGACTTAGAATGACAGACTATTACCACTTGTACATGGAACCTTGGAGACTGTCTGATTAAGGCCTATAAAGATAAGTGAATAGGGGCAGCTAGGTGGTGCAGTGAGTAGAGCGCTGGCCCTGAAGTCAGCAGGACCTGAGTCCAGATCCGGCCTCAGACACTTACCACACACAAACAAAAACCTAGCTGTGTGATCTTGGGCAAGTTATTTAACCCCAACTGCCCTCCAAAAAGCAAAGATAAGTGAATGGTCCACAGTCTCTACAGTTCACCACCACCAACATATTCTGTGACCTTAGGCAAGAAAATTTCACAATCTGGGCCAGTTTTCTTATCTGCAAAATAAAGGGGTTGGAGTAGATGGATGCTCTATGAGGTTTCTTTCTTCACTAACATTCTAATCCAAAATAATTTCATAAACATGCCACAAATGCCTACATTAACACAAATTACCTAGAAATATATTAAAGAACATAAAAACCTGGTGCATGAGGATTATACAGCATGAAATGGGAAAATAAAATAAGAAAAGGAGATTACATCCAAATTTATTTAATCCATATTTAACTGAAAAAAGTTACTTTGCCAACCTACCCAATGCTATATAGAACATTAAATAGGAAAGCAGGATAGCAACTTGTTCCAAGGCCATTTCTGTCTGAACTCCATAAAAGACGTGTGGAAGAAATCAAAACCATGTAGGAATAAGCTAGGGTAGATGTTATGCCTTGTATAAAACTGAAAAACTCTAAGACCTGTTTGGTGACCCCCAGAAGATAAAATTACATTCTAATGCTTTTATTCAAATTCAAAAAGGAAATATTTTACCCACTTATATGAATCAACAGAATAAATACAAAAGCAAAACATCTTTCCATCCAAACCCAATCAAAAATGATAAAAATGAGAATAACTGGGGCAGTTAGGTGGTGCAGTAGATAGAACATTGACCCTGAAGCCAGGATGACCTGAATTCAAAGTTGACTTCAAACATTTACTAGCTGTGTCATTCTGAGCAAGTCACTTAACCCAAATTGCCTCCAAAAAAAAGAAAAAGCCCAAAAAGTATAATTATAGCTGCTGACATATACAAAGGACTTACGGTGTCCGATATACATACAGCTGAATCTACAAAAAGATAAAAATATCCCCTTTCTTATTTATCACTACCACCACACCCAAGGTAAAAAATCACATATTAATAACACCAGAGAATTTATTTAGGCTCCAGTTCTAGGAAAGCATCATGCAGCTTTGCTCTAACATTCTGTCACACTGTCAACCCCCCAAAAGCAAGGAACAGTAAACATTGCTTCTGCCAAGAAAAAAGGAAAGGAAAGAGAGATGGAAGGTATGTTACACCCAGTGCTCCAGGCCGCAGGAACTAGTGTAGAATAGCTAGGTGGCTGTGAGTAGAATGCTGGCCCTGGAGTCAGAAGAACCTGAGTTCGGATCCAGCCTCAGACACATAACACATACACACACAAAAAACTAGCCATGTGACCTTGGGCGAGTTACTTAACCCCAATTACCCTCCAAAAAGCCAAAAAAAAAAAAAAAAAAAGACTAAGGCAACATGAGGCAGAAACCTAGACTGGGCTAGTTCTTATCCTCTTAAGGTTACTACTCAGCATAGAGATCTAACCCCCAGCTAGCTATACCATACTCTCCACCAGGAGAAAAAAGCCACCCAGGAGCTCAACCTGGGCCAGGATCTGTGCAGCAATAGATGATAAAGGGAAGGAATACTCCCAAAGTATTAAGTGACAGAGAATATTAGGAAAATGCTCCAAGATGAAAATTTTGGTCAAGAAAACCTAGCCTACAAGCAGTTAAACCAAAAAAAGACAGAAAAAAATAAAAACAAAAAAACCCCAAAGTACCTCAAATACATGATAACGGAAAATGAACTAATATTCAAGTCTCAGCTCAAGCACCATGTTCTATGAGAAACCTTTCTTGATCCACAATTCCTAGTGCTTTGTCTCAACTATATAACTTTATATATACTTATATAAGCATATTTTGTTCCCCATTAAAATGTAAGGCTCTTGGGAGCAGACTTTTATTTACATAAAACATAGTAAGTTCCCCGGGGCATAAGAGATGTTTGATAAATTCTTGCTGAATGACTGAATATTACTCATTAAAATACATCTTGTGGACTCTGAAAGATCACTGAAAGACTGCAAGAAACTCCAAACTGGTCCAAACCAGAATTAAATTCTTAGAACAAATCAGGAATAAATTTAGGCAGGAACACTTTGTGAGTGATACAATACCATTATGATTGCCATTTTGCAGCTAATTAGCACAGTGATTATGATTAACAGACACCTAACAACTGCTGACTTTCAGACCGTTTTGAGTTCTGTCCTGGGTCCTCTTCTCCCTCCGTACTACTTCATTTGGTGATCTCATCAGCTCACATAGATTTAATTACAATCTTTCTCAAATCTACCTGTTCCTTTATATGTGTTTCACTTTTCATGGTCCATACTGTTCTTGCAGTTTTCTTGGCAAAGATACTAGAGCAGTTTGCTATTTCCTTCTCTAGTAGAGTAAAGCAAACACAGGCTAAGTGACTTGCCCATGGCACACAGCTAGTTAAGTGTCTGAGGCCAGATCTGAACTCAGGTCTTCCTGACTCCAGATCCAGCGCTCTATTTACTGGAGCCATCCAGCTGTCAAATCTACCTATCCTGTCCCAATATCTCTGCTGACGTCCAATCTCACACTCCAACTACCTTTCAACCATCTCCAGATATTCAGTAGAAAGCTTAAACTCAACACGCTCAAAATGGAATCCATTCTCTTTCTTCCTGAAATCTCCCCCACTACTACCTTCCCAATAGCACAGGGCCAGGCCTAAAGTCAGGAAGACTCATCTTCATGAGCTCAAATATGGCTTCAGAGACTTACTAGCCATGTGACCCTGGGCAAGTCACTTAACCCAATTTGCCTCAGTTTCCTCATCTGTAAAATTAGCTAGAGAAGGAAATAACCACTCCAGTATCTTTGCCAAGAAAACCCCAAATGTTACAAAGGCTCAGATACGACTAAGACAAATATACAACAAAAATTACTATGGAGGACAACACTATCTTTCCCTTGGCCATACCCTTTACATCTTTCCATCCCTCAAACTCATAACCTAGGAGTCATCCTGGATTCCTCACTATCTCTCACCCCTCATAGCCAAACTGTTGCCAAGCTAGGCTGATTTCAACTTTGCAACATCTCTCATATACATAGACACTGCCACCTCTCTCTGGTACAGGCCGTCATCATCTCATGCCTAGACTAATTCATTAGATAACTGGTTGTTCTGCCTGCCCCAATTCTCCCCCATTCTAAGCCATCCTCCATTCAAGTCATTAAAGTGATTTGCCTAAACCAGGGATCTGACCATGTCATCCCCCTCCTTAAAAAATTCCAATGGTGCCCTTTGGCCTCAGGATCAAATACAAAATCTTGTTTGGTTTTCAAAGCCCTTCATAACATAGCCCTTTAACCTTCCCAACCTTCTTACACCTTACTCTTAGACACATAATCTTCGATCCAAAGACAAGAGTTCTCCTTGCTGTTCCAAAAACAAAGCACTCAACCCCTTAGCTCTGGGTATTTTCTCTGGCTGTCTCCCATGCCAGTAAAACTCTCCTTCCTTAACTCCACCTACTGGCTTCCCTGGCTTTCTTTAAGTCCCAACTAAAATCCCTACAGGAAGCCAAAATTTTCCAACTCCTCACAATCCTAATGCCTGCCTTCTCTTAATTATGTTCTGTTTCTCCTATATATAGCTTATTGGTGATCGTTGTTTGCTTGTCTCTTCCCCATTAGACTTGAGAACAAGGACTGCTATTTGTCTTTATCCCCAGAACTTTGCACATATTAGGTGCTTGTGACACTGATTTACGTAGCTCAGATAAGAAAGCAGCATGCAAACTAGCTCAAAGGGAGCTAATTCCAAAATGACCATACTCTTTACATCTTTAAGTCTCACTTTTCTTATTTGTAAAATGAAGATTTTTCTACTCATACTGCCTACAACACCTGGTTTTTTGTAAGGAAAGCATTTGTAAACTATCAAGTACACTTCAAATGAAAGCTTGTGTTATAATTTGTGGTTGACTCTAATACTTTCATTCATTCACTCACTCAACCAAAGAACTACATGTCTACTATGTAGGTCTATTTTTTTCCTTTAGTCCAAGTCTTGATGTCATTGGTGTAAGGGGCCTGGGTGACACTTCCACTACCAACCCAAAAGAGCACAGGGCTTTAACTAATCTTAGAGAGCTGCCTAAGGGTACTCAGAGGTTAAGCAACTTGACCAGGGTTACATTAAATGCTACAAATCCAAATTTAAAAATAAGATACAATCCACAGACTCTGACCTATCGAGCTAACTCTTCATTTTCCATCAATGTATCTGCTTGGTTTGAGTCCACAAAATAACAACGCCCCAGTCAGGGATCCCCTTCCCCTACCTTTTCAACTTCCTTTTACAGTCTTTTAGGCACTTAGACTGTAAGATTGTAAATTCCTTACGTGCAGGGGCTGTCTCTTTCTTTTTTGTAACCCCAGGGTTTTGCACAGTGCCTGGCACATAGTTTTTGATGGTGTTATTGTTGTTCAGGCTTCAAAGAGGACCAGTGACATCCTGGAGCAATGTCTGCACTTGCCCACAGATTTAAATGAGGCAGAGGTATACAGAATCATTAGGCTCACTCTCTCTTCCAGTTACTGAAGGCCAGTGACAAAACAAAAGTCAGGACCACTGGCAATGGGGATACAGGGGATGACCTTGATGCCTTCAGTATCTAAACAAGCTCTAAGGGCTCCACTTCACCTACGTCAACTGCCTTCATGGCTTTGGAATAAATTGTTCTCATCTGCCCCTTCCACAAGTCTTCACATGCTTGGGGCAGGTTTTTCCTTAACTCACTGAGGCCTGAGCCCTGTCAGTTACTCTCAACCTGGTTTAGCCAGTCTACTGAGACCCTTTTACCAGGGGGTGGCCAATGCACATACCTGACAGCTTCTTGGGAGTCACAGGTGAGAGCTGGGTGAAGAGGAACACCAAAGGTGAAGGAGCAGCCCTGAAAAGAACTCAGTAAGGCCTCACAACAGAGGTATCTGTTTTCTCTGAACGCACCATACATCTCTGGCATATGGTAGACACTTATTAAATGTTTATTGAATTGAACTGAATTTGCCCTTAAGAGTAAAGCAGGAAGCCCAAATAACCATAATACAAATAAAAATTATAATATACAAGTATGACAAGGAAAAAAATTTCTGGCTCAGACCTCCTACTCCCCTCTGACCAAAGACGATAATGGGAAAGAAACTCTGGCTCAGACTTCTTTCCTCTACTAAATAAGCTAAAAGGGCACTTCCCCAGCTTTATTTTGAGCTTCCGGTCATTGTTCCTGTTAGCTACTTTCACAATATCTGCAGAATCAAAGCCAGGAAACAAGCCTTGTGTCCTCATTTTCCTGTAGTCTCCAGATGAGTTCCCTTACCTTTCCCTTCTGCTTTCATTTGTTACTTATATATTCACCTATACAATATCTCACATTGGCCAGTATCACCATAATCACCCTAGTTCAGGCCTACACTACTGTAAAAGTATATTCAACTACTCTTTCTGCCTCTACTCTAGCTTCTCTTCATTTCTACCTTGACATGGCCAGAGTAATCTTCCTTAAACACATCTCTGATCACAGGACTCCTTTACAAAAAACTCTTCAATGGTTCCCTATTGGGGAACCATTATACAAAGTATAAACTATTGAAAGCCCTCTAAATTCTTGTTCCAATCTGCCTTTCCAGCTTACTTCATACCTCAGGCTGTTCTTATTCTGTGTGGTTCAGCAAACACTGCATCCCCTATCTCTATGAGTGCTGCTCATGATACCTCTTTGTCTCTTGAATGGCCTCTCCCCTCCATTTGTCTATTAAAGTTCTTCCCTTTCCTTCAAAGTCCAACTTGGTGATGCCTTCTCCATAAAGATTTCTCTGGTGCCCACCCCCTATTCTCCCTACTTATATAAATTTTTCATTGTACTTTGTTTGAACCTGTCCTTTACATGTTCTCCCTTGTATGTTTTTTGTGTACTTTTCTCTTCCCTACGCAGCAATGATATTATGAAGGACCTTTCTCATATTTATTTCTATATTACCATAACCTGAGAGTGTCTTTCATGTAACAGGCACTGAAATGTTGAAATTAAATGAAAACCAATGTCCAGTCTTAATTCCAAAAAATTGATGAAGCATACTTTCATCCTGGTGAAGAAGTAATAGACTAAGGTACGTAATGCCACAAAGGCATTGTATTGGCTTATTTTACTTGATTGTTTCTACAGTATGATCAGGTAGGAAGTATGTACGGAGGAATTCATGGGAAGCAGCTGTGGTAAAATGGGCAAAAAGAATCAATAAAAAATTCAAAACATTTTAGAAGTAATTAAATGAACCTCCCTATCCACCAAACTACCTTTCTCAGGTAGTTTCCCTTTTGTAACATGTCTTTCCTTTAGCATTTACCTGACCCACTGCTATTCTTAATACTTACGTTCTAGGTTTTGAGTCCTCTGACATTCATTTAAACCAGATGTGACCTTTCCAAAAGTGCCAACCATAGAAGACAGAACTACTCCTTTCTTGGGATCTTCTCTCTCTACTTACCTAGAATCAAACTGGTTTACCTCTGACAACTAGCAAATTATCCACTTGACTAAAGGCAAACATGAGAAAAAATATTTCCAGAAATATGCAACAAATTTTAAATGTTACCGTATGTTCACATAATAAAAACATCATGAGAACTTTGCTGAACTTGGAACAAAAGATATATACTAAAGGAAGATACTAACAGGGAGGGTAGGAGGGAATAATGACCTTAGTGACTAAAAAGAATAGGATTACATTGCAGGAAATAACCTCAGAAACCATCCAGTTCAATTCTTTTCTTTTACAAATGAGGGAAAGTAAAGCACAGGCAGGTTAACTGGCTTACCCTCAGTTACACAGGTACTAAGTGACATAAGTATCTGGACACATGTCTTTTGACCCCAAAGCCAAGGGTTCTCCTACTCTAGTCAAAAAGCATTTTCCTATTCATTTGTCTATTACTCTGAAAAAGTAAATACTGTCTAAGAGGCAAGGGAAAACTCACCTACATACATACACGAAATTTAATTAATATTCCACAAAGGTAATTAAAAAAAAAAAAACCCAACAAGTTATATGTTCCGTGTATCTGAACTAGATTGTGGATAGTAAAAAAAAAAAAAAAAACAGTTCTAGACTTTGACTCAGGAAGACCTAGGTTCAAATCCTGCCTCTATCACTTATTAGCTGTGTTCAGGGCAAATCACTTCATCTCTTGGGGCCTCCATTTCCTCAACCGTATTCCCATCTTGCTCACTAGTCATCATGACTAGTTAAGTCAAGAGACTTAACCTCTCTGTAGTATCTGTCTCATCTGTAAAATGAAGGCGTTGTATCAGGATGACCTCTGATCCTATTCATTTCAGACTCTTGTTCCAAGAAGTAATTTCATACCTTCACAGCTCAATTAGTATTCCCTTTTAGTAGCACACAACTGATATTCATGACTTGGATAAATGTTAACATTTCAGATGTACAAAAACATTAAACCCTTAGTGAGAATGCAAATAGTTTTGCAAACCTTAGAGCACAAGAGAAACAGCAGCTATTATGTTTACAGATAAGGAAACTGAGGCCCAGAAAAGTTAAATGACTTTCTTATAGTTACAGGGTGCTAAAGGATAAGAATATAGATTTCACCTACCTAATTTTGTCAAGAATCTAGTGAATAAGTCAACTCTAAGGAGACAGTTAATTAGCCACAGTACAAGTCACTGTCTACCATAATTAGATTCTTCCCATTTTGGTGAGAGGATAGTATCCTATCCTTCCTAGCAATATCTAAAAAAAAAAAAAAAAAAAGACCAGAAATTAACTTTGCAAAATTTAGTTTAGTTTAGGTTATAATTTTATGGTTACTAAATAATCTTTGACAAGTTTGACAAATTCTTAATTTTTATACTGCTTATTTTATAACATTCAGCTCAAAGATCTTGGAGAACTAACCAATGAACTATGAAGCTACAATTTTTACATTTGTACATATATATTTCCAAGCTAGGATTAGAAAAAAAAATGAAATGACTGGTCAAAACTAAGATCTTCTTTACACCTTCTGCACTTAGTGTAAAGGGAAACCCTAAAACCAGTGAGTAGACTACACAATCTTTATAAAATACATCTGAGGCAGAACTGCAACTTAAAAAAAGTCAACTCAAATCAACAAACACTATATTAAGTGCCTGCTAAGCTCCACAAATTGTGCTAGTAACTGTCCTTGGTGGTCATTCATTTAAAATTTTTTCCACTAAGTCACTAGAATTCTCAGAGGCCGGTGGCAGAAATCAATACACATTAGAATTTGACATGAAATATGCTCTGGAAACACAGACTTTTGAAATAACTTTGGAAATTCTGTCAAAACTTTGTTATTTAACTTTAAGTGAAAAGTCCTTGTTGTTAAGACATGTTAAGACAATTCAATTCAATAAACATTTAATAAGCACCCTACTATGGGCCAGGCACCTTGCTATCTACTACTAAAGTGTAAATAACAATTCTTATGTTTGTAAGTAAAATGTGGTCATTTTCCATTTTTAATTAGAAAAGGGGTTGAACTTAAACACACACACACACACACACACACACACACACACACACACACAAAACCTAGGCGTGTGACCTTGGGCAAGTCACTTAACCCCAATTGCCCTACCTTCCCCCCTCCAAAAAAAAAAGGCAAAAAATATAAAATACAATATTCTTTCTTTAAAAAGGGGGGGGGGTTGAGACTCAAGTCTTGGGTCACCAGATCTCCGCGGGTTCTTTGCTTTTTGCACCCACGCCCAACAGTGTTTTCCAGGAGCCACCTTCTCCAGAAATAAAGGCTTTTGCAGTGAGGGAATGCTTGTGTAACCTCCAGGTCCGGGAAGAAGGCTTGATAGGCAAAGCTGCGCCCACTAAACAAATAAGCTTCCCTCCTCCTCTCCTGCTTCCAGTCCAAAGATGCCCCCTTGGGCAGGAGCGCCAAAACCAACCCGCTGCAACCCGCAGGCGTTTTTCTTCGGGGTGTTTTTTCCCCTAGTCTGTGAATTTCGCGTTGAGCCTCCTGCAGGTAATGGGGGCCCGGGAGAAGGCGCCCCGAAGTCTGCTCCCCTCCCTGCCTGATAGTTCAGTCAGTCCAGTCCCAGCGTCCGGGCACAGCCCACGCCCTTCCTCCCCCGACCTCGTCGGCGGGGGGAGGATGAAGGGGGGGGGACTGGGGCTTTCCGCGCCCCACCCCCAACCCCGAGCCCCCGGGGGGCCGCCCGGGCCGATTCAGACCAGCTGTCGGCGGCTCCTCCCGGGAAGAAGCCCCAGCACAGCCTCCGCCCCCACCCCGGGGAGCTCAGGGACTGTGCCCCGAGGGCTGAGTCCTTCAGGTCCCCGTCCTCTCCCCTAAACCCAGCCCGGTATTGGGGGGGGGGGTATCCCGCTATTCCGCCGCCCTAAAAGCGGCTGCTCACCTAAGCCTCGCCGGCGGTCTCCTCCAACGGGCCTCTACTGCCTTCCCCAGCAACGGTTTTCAGATCCTGTGGGAAGGTAGAAGTCCGGGAACCAAGCAATCGGTCACCGGGGGAGTTACGTCACTCTGCGAAGCCCCGCCCCCCGCCTGCGCAGACAGCTCTCTGATATCCAGGTCAGGTGACTCTCTCCTCTCTCACTCTCCCCCGCCCTTAGGGTTGCCAAGACAACCTTGGGGCTGGCCTAAGCCTGGGAGGCAGAGGGAGGAGGAAGAGAATGTGGTTTGGGGTAGAGCAGTTGCTCCTTCTGCTCTAGGCTCTGGCTCCCATCCTTCCACCCCCAGAGGACCGGGAGAACCATCAGCAACCCACACTGAACAAAGACTAACAGCTTTCCGGGGCACAAATTTCGTCTGTAGTCATGCCCACATACCTTTCTCCATCCTTAGCTTAGCAGGGTGCCTGGAACATAGGAGGTGCTTAGGCGCTGAATAAATGTTGATCGATTGATTGGGCTTCATACAAAGTGCTCTCCCTCCTCCACTCCACCATTGACCTCCCAGGCTTCCTTTGAGTCCCAACTAAAACCCCACCTTCTATAGGAAGCCATACCTCCCCACCCCCAATTCCAGTGCTTTCCTCCTTTTAAACAAATGCTTTATTAACTTCTGTTTTACATCATTCATTTCCGCCAGATTTTGAGTTACAATCATTTTCCCTCCATTATTCCCCTACCCAACCTCCCAGAATAGCAGTCCCACAAGATATCGCTTCCTCCAATCTGCTCTCTCCCATACCTTCTCCCATACCCCCTTCGACTTTTCCATTAGAGGCAGATGAATCTTTGTGTCCCAATGCCTGCACATCTTATCTCCCAATTATAGGCAAAAGAGTATTAATAATAGTATTTATATATATATTTGAAACATTTAATGTTATGACCTCACATTACAGATCCATTTCCTTCCTCCCTTGTCACCCATTCCTTCTTGGGAGATAAGTAATTCACTATATGTTGTACTTGTCTAGCTATGCAAAACATTATCATAGTAGATATATTGTACAAGGCTGCTTATAATTCCCTCCCACTCATCCCACCCCCCACCTGGTCCATTCCCTACATGATCCTGTCTCTCTTTTATAGTGGGTACTTCCAACCTCCCCTCACCCCAAGGATGCCCTCCCATCCATCATCCCTCCTCTCATCCCCCTTCCCCTATCCTGCTGCAGGTTGAGATATCCCATTTAGTATGTATGTCATTTTCTCCCTGAACCAAATTCAATGTGAATGTGGTTTTGCCTTTTTAGCCTTCCTTATTCTCCCCCTCCTTTGCAACCACTTCCCCTACATGAGATAGTTTACCCTACCATGTCTCTCCCCATCTCCTCTTGCCACTTTCCTCTCTCACCTCATAATTTCATCCCTTGAGTATTCTCCCTTCCCAACAAATTCAACCTATGCCCTCTATCCATATATAACTGTAACCATATACACACACATTCACATATGTATCCATATGACCACACCCCCTTCTTCCATTATTTTCATAGTGAGAAAGATATCATCAGTCACAGTTATTGCTTTTCCATATAGGAATGTAAATAGTTCAACTTTGATAAGTTCCTTTTGATTTCTTTTCCCTGATTACCTTCTCAGGCATCTCTTGCTTCTTGTGTCTGGATGTCAAATTTTCTATTCAACTCTGGTTTTTTCCTCAAGAATGCTTGAAAGTCCTCTATTCCACTGAATGACCATATTTTCCCCTGAAACAAAATACTCAGTTTTGCTGGGTAGGTGACCCTTGGGTTCATTCCCAGCTCTTTTGCCCTCTGGAATATCATATTCCATGCCCTTCGATCCCTCAGTGTAGAAGCTGCCAGGTCCTGGGCTATTCTGATTGTGTTTCCACAATATTGAAATTGTTTCTTCCTGGCTGCTTGTAGTATTTTCTCCTTGATCTGGGGATTCTGGAACCTGGCTATAATATTCCTGGGAGTTTTCTTTTTGGGATCTTTTCAGGAGGTGATCGGTGGATTCTTTCAACCTCTATTTTGCCCTCTGGATCTAAAACATCAGGGCAGTTTTCCTTGAGAATTTCTTGAAGGGTGATTTCTAGGTTCTTTCCTTGATCATGGCTTTCAGGTAGTCCAATAATTTTTAAATTGTCTCTCCTGGATCTATTCTCCAGGTCAGTGGTTTTTCCCATGAGATATTTCACATTGCCTTCTAATCTTTCATTTGTTTGGATCTGCTTAACAGCATCTTGATTTCTCATAAAGTCATTAGCTTCCATTTGCTCCAGTCTAACTCTGAAGGAATGAATCTCCTCAGTGAACTTTTGAGATTCTTTTTCCATCTGGCAAATTTGACTTTTTAAGGCATTCTTCTCCTCATTGCCCTTTTGGGCCTCCTTTGCCATTTGAGCCAGTCTATTTTTTAAGGTGTTGTTTTCCTCAGTCAGGCTGTTGACCCTCATTTCATACTTTTCCTGCATCCTTCTCATTTCTCTTTCCAATTTTTCCTCCACTTCTCTTATTTGATTTTTAAAGTCCTTCTTAAGGTCCTCTATGGCCTGCAACCCGCTCATGTTTTCCCCTGGGGCTTTTGGAGCAGGACTTCTGACCTCACAGTCCTTTTCCTGCTCTATGCCCCCAAAATAGGAGTCTAGGGTTGCATTTTTCTGTTTCCTTTGCCTTGGCATGTTGCCACTTGATTGCTTGACTTTTGGGCTTGTTGCCACACTATGGCTTTAAGGCCAGATAGAGGAATTTTCGTCCCGAACGTGTGGGGGGCAACTTCCGTTTCTGGCAAGCTGTAAACCCACCCACAACTTCCACCCTAGATCACAATCCAGATCCAGGGAGGTTAAAGCAAGAGCGATTACCCCCCAAGACTGATCGCTGGATCTCCCCACGATTTGTAGGCTGGGAGCCGGAAATGCCTCTGAAAACTACAAAATGGCATGTCTCCTCAGCGGCTTCTAGCCCCCAGGGGAGGGAGCTGACGCATTTCCCAAATACAGGTCCCAAAGTCCATAGGACACTAACCTCTTACTTTGTCCTAGGCATGTCTATGTTGATAATTCTGGAGTCCTGCTCCTGGTGTTCTGGGGTTCCTCCAGCTGGCTGCTGGCCCTGCCGCCCTGGGGCTAAAACCTCGGCTCATGCGGACCTGGGCTCAGCTCCGCTCCTGCGCTCTGTGAGCTGCCAGGTCCCAGACCGCCGCGCTGGTCCTTCCTGCAGGGCTGCTGGGCTGTCCTCAGCGGGAGGTTAGCTTCTCTGTGTTGTTCTGTGGGTGCTGGGGCTCCAGAAGTTGTTCAGAGTCCTTTTTTACATAGTTTCTGGGGAATCTGGGGGCAGAGAGGCTTGGATGAGCTGTTTCTACTCCGCCATCTTGGCTCCGCCCCCGCTTTCCTCCTTTTAAATTGGAATGTTCTTCCTTCTCTATTCTGACTACTGATCTCTCTGACTTTCTTTAAGTGACAGCTAAAATCCCACCTTCTACAGGAAGCATTCCTTAACCAGCCCCTCCTTATTCCAGTGCTCTCCTCCTTTTAATTGTTTCCTATTTATCCTGTATGTAGTTTGCTTTGTATATTTTTGTTTGAATGTTGTCTCCCCCATTAGATTGTAAGCTCCTTGAGGGTGAGGACTGTCTTTTGCCTCTTTTGTATACTCAGCACTGTGCCTGGTACATAAGTAAGTGCTTCATAAAAGTTTACTGAATTGAATGAATATAAGTTTATTGAACTGAATCTTCCCCTCTTTCTTCATCCACTTACCTACCTTCTTATCACCTGGATCCTCAATCCTGTAAAAAAGGGGATTCTCTGGGCAAATGCTAATCATTAATCAACTGCTAAATGTAAATTATGGTTATATATTAATCAATGAAATTTCTATCTATAATTCTATTATGATTATAAATAAAACATGAACATAGCAAAGGAGTTGATCAAGGAAGCCCTGGTCAATTGACTTCTCCCTCTGCTCCCCATCCACTTGAAGAGCTTTTAGAATGTAGGGAGAAATGATTGTAGTGGTTCTCTCGGGCCGCAGTCCCGACTGGCCGACCTTACCTTTACCAGGTCTTCGGACGTCTCCAGCCCCGTAGCTCCGGGAAAACGTACAACAGAATTTCAGGATTAAGCTCAACAGGTTTATTCAATGTCTGTTACATGACTCCTCCGCTACCTGACTCTGACTCTATCTAACCCCTTGCTGACTCTTCGATGGCTGACTCCCCACTTCTGGGAGTCTGCTCTCTATATATATATATCTGGTTGGCGGGGGAGGAGACGACTCCCGTTGGATGAGGCACTCACAATGCACAGCAAGAGTTAATTTGCGAGTTTGCAGAAAGCACCTCCGGGTATCTTGGGCCTTCAAGACCCTTACACTCCCTCACGCCAGATCCAGGGCCCACGCCTTAGTAATTAGTACCTAACAGTGATGGTTTTGAAGGAATGAAAGGGTAGAGCCTTGTCAGACAGAGGATAGTCACATTTGCTGGTTGTAATGGTGTACCCTCTTTAGACTTTGAATAGTCCATTTGTACAGGAAAAGTTCAGGAAACTAGGTTAAAGTTTGGGAAAGACAATGGTGCCCTTTCCTCTACATAACAACAATAATAGTAATAATAGTAAGACCTAGCATTTATGCAGTCCTTTAAGGTTTACAAAGCACTTTACAAGATTTATTTCATTTGATTTTCACAACTCTGTGAGATAAGTGCTATTATTATTCCCATTTTTCAGGTGAGGAAATTGAGGGTGAGAAAGGTTAACTGATTTGCCCAAGTACCCATAGTCTTCTCTTTGATTTGGGCAAGAGATTAAAAGTAGAAGAGCCAACCCTGCTATCTAGCAAACAGTTGAGTCAAGTCCAAGAGAGAGCTCATTATGGAGAAAGGACTCAGCTTTTGAGATTTTACAGCTCACATTTTCCCTTGTATACCTTGGAGAGTGCAACAAAGGAAAGGATTACCCCCACCCTACCCCACATGATTGGCGATGACTTCTTGGAGCAGAAGCACATATGCAGTGTCAGGAAGAATGAGGTCCATCTGAGTCAACAACAAGAGTTAAAAGGCAGCTGGAGATAGGAGCCTACTTAGGAGATGGCAGACCCCAAAACTGAGGTTTCTATGAATCCTACAGTATGAATTCTAGTTCTTTCCAAAAATGCATACCTGTACTTTAGTCCGAGATTACGGCAGAGCCCAAAGGCAGAAACGGTGAAGAGGAAGGCAAACTCTTAGAACTACTGAGCATCACCCAAGACTTAAGGGGCCTAGAAGAGCAACTCATCCAAAAAGTGATATTGTGTTTCTTGAGGAACAACTCAAGAAAATTCTGAGAAGATATTAGAAATCTGTAGCACTAGAAGTATTGATTGCCTTAGCCACTTGGGTTCCCTGTTTGTGTTCCATTCTATTTGTAAAGTTTATGCACTGATGTTGTATATGTTCGTGGCTGAGTATGCCCCAGGCTCATGGAGGACATGTTTTGTTTCTACTGTACTTAACTATGCAATCTGGGACAAAACCTTTATTATCTGCTAATTGTGTCCTCTAGTTGACTATTAAGAAGAAAACACTGCAGCTAGGTGGCACAGTGAATAGAGAACCGGTCCCAGAGTCAGAAGGACCTGAGTTCAAATCCAGCCTGAGACACAACACAAAAAAAACTAGCCGTGTGACCTTGGGCAAGTCACTTAACCCTCAATTGCCCTCCAAAAAGCAAAAACAAAACAAAACAAAGACCCAAAACAAGAAGAAAACACCAGGAGAGGCTCACAAGGCATAAAGTTATTGGTGTGGACCCTTAAAATGTCTTCTACTTGGGGTAGGAATTCCTCAGTGAACTCAGCCTATGAATGCTATTTGAGGGGGCAGACCAGAGGGCGTGTACTACAGCATGGGGTCTCTACCAGGATAAATTTTGGATATCTTATGAATGTGTAGAAACCCACTGAGAAGATTCTTTTTTATTTCTACCACCACGAAAAATGCTTAAAACACAAAAAGATTCACAAGTACACATTAACAAATACAGAAAAAGAAAACAATAACCTGTCTCTTATATTACTCTCTCTCCCAAAAGGTAAAGACAACTTTGTGGAACTTCTGAAACACATATTCTGTTTGCAATCCCAAACCTGCACTGTTTGAGCAGCTTATAACAGATTTCCCGGCCATCCCCAAGACATGACTTGGACTTTCCTAGACCTTTCAATAGCAGTATCCTCTCATAGTGGTACTTCTGAGATATAGTGATGCTATGGTAATCACCTCCCAGTGATCAGCTAGCACTCAACCCAATAATTCTAAGCGTTTTTACTTCATGAGTTTATAACAAGGGCTAGAAATATCCATTACTCAGGTACACCAAATTCTATTCTATGCTCATGGGAGAAAACAAAAAGTAGAAGGCAGTTAAGGACTTAGCCTCACATAGGCAAATGCCATGTTGTTGTTGCCATATGACTGCAGCCACCATTGCCTTTGGGTTAGGAGGAAGAGAGAAATACCTTCTTCCCCTTCCCCTTCCTGGCAATCCAAGGGAGACCAAGCACTGGAAGATTCCCATATCCCATGAGTTATTTCTCTTTAGCTCCTCTTAAAATCCACCAAGTGTACAGCTCCTCCTGACTCTGACCAATCAACTTTGATTCAACCCCCATCATCAGTGACCAATCAGGTGTTGTGTTGCTACATTCTTTGCTAATTCTTCCATTAAGCTTATGTCCTTCAGGAATAGACTAGAGCATGTGGCTCACAGAAAAGAAACAGAGCATCTGCCTAGTTCCATAGGTAGTCCAACAGATCAAAGGGTTTCTTTCTTCATACCCATTACATGAATAATTATCATAAACATTTGTAATGTTTATGGGCCTTTGAACATGCCCAGTTTATCCAAGATGGAGCTCATAGAGTCTCCTGCCATGTGAGTAGGATAACCTCCTCTGATTGGCTCTCTCTCTCTCTCTCTCTCTCTCTCTTTCTCTCTCTCTCCCTCTCTCCCTCTCTCCCTCTCTGTCTTTCCCTCTATCTCTTTCTCTCCCTCTCTCTCTTTCTCTTCCTCTCTCTCCTTCTCCCTCTCCCTCTCTCTTTTTCCCTCCCCCATCTTTTGGCTATGCTCCTAACTGCTACTCCCAGCCTAGATACTTGCCCCTGCTCTTCCTTTTTAACTTGGCCTCTAAGGCATGGGCCTAGAGGTATTTGTTTCTGTTCTGTGTTGTTTGTCTCCAGTTTCAGGTGCTAAAAGTTATTGCCATAGGACCAGGAGTTCAAGTTATGACAACAATGGAGCCAGGATTGCAAGTGGGATGGTGCAACTGTATATCACACCCTCCCTCCAGCAGGAGGAAGCCATGAGAAGCCAGGGGACCAAAGACTGGAGCCCAAGGGAAGAGTCTGGACTCCGACCTAAGACTCTAGAGGAACCAACCTAAATTTATAAACGTCATCCCCTTTCTCTCCCCAGAGACTGAGGTGGTATGGAGGGGAAGGGGGAATTATGCATCCCACATGTTGTGGGGAGGTGGGAAGTATGTATATTAGTGAAGTAAATATTCCTCTTTATAGAAGCTCCACCGTGTTACACATTTATTCACAGTTTTGAGATTTAAGATGTTTTTTTTTTATTTGCAAAGTGCCCGAAACACTAATATGGTAACAATCATAGTTGTTATTCTATAGGTTTCTGTCTTCATTTTACCACCAACCACTAAAAAGGTAATTATCTGCAGGTCATTTGATCCGCATTGTATAACTCCTTCCTTCTTTTAACCCCAGCCACATGACCAACCACAGTTTCTCCGTATCATGACAAGCTGTCTTAAAAAGATTTTTTTCCCTATGTGCAATTTCATATAGAGTTATGCACAATTCCTTGTAAGACAAAACCACTACTCCTCAGCTGACTAGCATGCAACACACTTCCACATATACAAGTTTTCTTACTTTAGATGATAAGTAATTTGCTAAAAAGTTACATAAAAAGCATTTTAAAAAACTGAGTGATAGTCTAAATGGACAAGTAGTAATTTTTAAAAAAGAAATTCTGAGATAGTTTTGTGAAATCAAGGGTATATGAAAAAACATATTTGGATTACTATATTGGTAGGAATATAGGCTAGACTTTCCCCAAAAAATGTTTCCTTTAAAAAATTGAGGTGTAGCCTTCTATAATCAGTTATTTTAATATATATATAATTTGTATCCATATACATACATATACATGAATAAGGAATAGCATTTTAGAGTTGTGACCTATATTCAGAAACTGAATATAGTTTGATAAAAATAACTTATTTTATGATCCTTTTACCTTAGATTGTTTGGTTACCTTTGGAGTGACATTGTTAGCCCTACTGAAGATACTTTCTTACTATTATGTACTATGTGTTTATGCATATGTGTGTGTGATACTAAATCATATATTTGTTTATATTTCAATACATCATTAGGTTGTACTCCCTTTGAAGTATATATTCCTTCCTGTGGTGCAGCTGATGGGGTGCTTGGGATCTATGTTTGTAACATCAGTCTGTAATATCACTTTGTAACATCAGTTTGTAAAAGGGGTGCTTTGGGATCTATGTCTGTGAAATCAATTTGTAAAACCAGTCTGTAAAATCACATTTCCCCCTCCCAAGCCTCAGAACATTAACTCTGGCCCTTCCCCCTGCCAGCACTCTTCCCAGCAACAACTCAGGAACTTTTTATCTCTGCTTGAAACAATAACAAGCTGCCTATGAATCTTTCACTACACCGTCTATAAACATTTTACCTTAGGCAAATGTTTTCTCCCCCATCGCAGTGGCCAGCTGCACCCATGAATCCTTCAATGGCCTATCTATAGGTTAACTCCTTAGTCAATTATACCCATACTGAGTCTCCTTTAGGCTTGGTTCCCCACATCCATCTTGTCAAACATGACATTGATGGGTGGCAGATTTGGCACATCTCAGTTGACCCTGACCGCTGGCTGACTTAGTGATGTTTCGGGCCTAAAATCATACCTCCAGGTAGCCCCGCCTTGGGCTATTTCCCAGTGAATTATGGGCAATACGCCTGTGCATCGATATTAAAAGTGCATGTTCCTTTAAGCACTGACCACTCCTTAACTCCTCCCTAATCCCACCCTTACTCACCTAGTTAGCATAATTGACACCTGATTTACAGTCTTGACTCCTTAAAACTATACCTGTGATTTCTGTAAGTTTGCAGGTTCCACAAGAACTCTTGTCTGCTGTGCTGTACAGCGTAACAATAAACTTTTACAATCTCAGCTTCAAAGTTTGCTTAAGCCTGGTGAATTCTTTCCAGACTGAATTGCAGGGTTTCTGGTCACTGATAGTGAGTGATCAGAGTCCTGGTAGTTGCAATTCCCCCAACACAGCCAACATTATTATATCATATTTAAAAAGAAAATCAAGCTGAACTTAATACAGATCTACATTTTTGTGAAGAATTACCTTTTTCTATTAAGTCTCTGAATATACATATGTTATTTACTATTTATTAATTTCATTATAAAATAAATTACAAAAAAAGAAAATAACACATCCTATGGGTATCAGTGTAGTAGTCAAATTAACTGCTCACCCTTACTGTGAACACTGGTTCACCTTTTCCAGTTATACATTTTTTTTATGCCATTCCTGGCAAACAAGTCATCGGTGCTAAAGTACTCCAGTGTACTTTTAGTACTCCAGTACTAAATATGTGGGCACCTATATGAGTTATATGGGCACCCCAGTGCCCAATATGAGTCTTCTGTTGGGACACTGTTCAGGATATCTTCTATGACAGTGGTGAGCACCTTTGATAGATGTCTTCCTGTTTTCTGCTGTGATTGACATTAATAATATATCATTGAATATTTTCTTTATGGTTGCAACTTTCTGTGATGTGAGTTTTAAGTACATGTTGGAAATACTTTCTTGGACAAAAAGTTTTAGTGTTGTGTTTGGCTCTCCTGAGTCAAATGTTGTTTTCCTTTTTAAAAATTTTTTTTTTGCTTTTTTGCTTTTTGGAGGGCAGTTGGGGTTAAGTAACTTGCCGGAGGTCACAGGCTAGTTTTTGTGTTGTGTCTGAGGTCGGATTTGAACTCAGGTCCTCCTGAATCCAGGGCTGGTGCTCTATTCACTGCACCATCTAGCCACCCCTTTTCTTTTTTTTTTTCTTTTTTTTTTCTTTTTTAAATCAGCAAAAAATAAATATAGTGGAACCTTATATTCTTTGCATATTTTAATCAGTTGAGTGACTTTGAAGATGTGGTCTGCTGCAGAAGATCATTTGTGAACATCTGCCTACTCTATGCTCATATGTCCATCAAGTATGCACCCTTTATAGATATAGATCATCATATCACACCCATATAGATATAGATCATCAGTAACAACAGAGGACTGCTGCTGGATTTGGGGAAGTGGGAGCCTTTATTTTAATGGGGCCTCTACTTCTGGACCCATGCACATGAACTGAGTTCAGTCTTGAGTGAGTCTGACTTCTATGCTGAAAAGTCAGGCTCTTCTCAGACTTTCTGTCTTTTTATACCCCTACTCTGGAGCCCTGGAGACAATCATCTAAAGCTTATTTTTGGCTCACATCAAGGGTACAAAAAACAGGGTATAAAAGCATTCAGTGTATAATGTAGATTAACAACATATGAAGTAGAAAGTTATAACTAGTGTTATGTTGTCCTAGGAAGTTGAAACATTACAACATGAAGCATTTAGTGGGACTGTTGGAAAGGCATTTTATTTTACCTTCACCTCACTTCTGCACTGTCTGAACAACTTCCTTAAAGTTCATGTGAAGTTCAAAGTTCAGGTAAGCTCCTGCTATCAGAGAGTTCATCTACTCCTCTAGCAGCTGTTGAGAGGTACTTCCCATGGTGTCTCCAATGGAGGGAGTAGGAGCACTCAGGCTTTTGTATTCACAAGGTACCTATCCTATTCTCCACTATCTTTCATAGTTCACCAGTAATGGTTCAGCAGTCACATGAAGCATTTCTTTCAGTATCATGGGCTACAGTTTATCTGTGCCTGGTCGCCTGTACTTATCGAAAGGATCCATTTCTCTCTTATTATCTCCATACTTAACTTGTGTTTCAACTCACTATTATTTTTCTTCTGCCCATCCTAGTTCAAAAATCATTTCCCTCAACATAAACAGAAACAAAATAAGATTTTGGGCATTCCTGCATTCTCTGTCATTAGTTATCATTGCCCTTATTCACTCTGAACAGTAGATCTATTCCTCCAAAACACCCTCTTTTCCATGATATAGTTTTTACAAAACCTGTTTTTGTTGTCTGAGTTCCTAGTAAATCTTATTTCATTCTGAGCTTTTTCAGAACTTACAGAATAACTTACATTATTCTTACCTAATTTGGCTGTACTTATTTTGATCATTCTCCATTATCTGCCCTTGATTCTATCTTCTACACTTAAAAATCTAAGCTGTCTTTTTGACAACTCCTGTTCTTCCTCTTCAGAATTGGTTCCTTTTTTGTCTTGAAAATTAATGCTTACTGTTTTCACTTTTTTGGTTTTTTTTTGTGGTTTTTCCCTTTTGTTCTATTTCTTCTTTTACAACATTACTAATGTGGAAATATGTCTTACATGATTGCCCATGTATAACTATATCATATTGCTTGCTGTCTTGGGAAGGAAAGAAAGGGAGGGAGAAAACCCAAAAATCTTTCCAAAAATGAATGTTGAAAGCTGTCCTTATATGTAATTGGAAAAAATAAAATACTATTAAATGAAAAAGAAAGAAAATTAATGCCTGCTAACTGACAAAAAAGTAAAATAAAAGTTCCATTTAAAAAAAGTTTATATTGTGAAAGGTTTACCCAAAATCATGTTCTTTTGTCAGGTTGGAGCTATACCTGCCCCATTACTAGCCATAAGGCAATAATATCCTAGACAATCTCTATGAGGCAATGGGAGTTCATTAAGAACAAGTCATTAGCTTAGGCCATCTCACATCATATCCTACAATATGATACTTGACCTATAAATAAAAAGTCATATCATAAGGAATGTTCACTGACAATATACTTTTTCAGTGTGGCAGGTAAAAATTGATTACTAAACCGTAATAAGCTAAGGTTTTTGCTGTTAGCACTACATTCAAAATTTTTTATGGGGAAGTTCATCTTTTAATGAGCTCTAACTCTTTCAAGGTCCCCTGGAGTCCAGTTTATAACATTACCTTGAAGTCGAGGTCCTCCTGCCAGAGGAAAAACCTTGAGGATTATTACAGTCAAATCCCTGTAAGAAATTCCCATTCCATATAAATCACAGTACTAGTGGAAATCCAGACTTGCTCCTATATGCTGTGGTTCTATCCCTTGTGGTTTCTTGACTTTATCTCCTACTTGGTTTGAAAGTCCTCTGCTTGCTCCAGAAATTCCTCTTCATGTATAAATGCTGCCTCCTATTTCTGTGGCCACATGTTTCTCATATATGTAAGCTTCCCTCTAGGGGAATCTAGTCCGAATCTCTGTATTTTCTTCTTTGTGTCTGTCAGTTTTGACTCTTTCTTTCTTCCCTTTTCAAAGATCCAGACCAAAGGTAGATCTCAGTTGCTGTGAAGCTGGCCTTTATTCAATCAATGATGCTAATTGTGGTAGAGGATGGCAAACTATCTCAGGGTAAGAAGATTTCACACCCCATCAAAGAAGCATCTTCAATGCTAAAACAAAATCTCATAGTTTGTGTTAATAGGGACGTTTATACTTTGTACATGGAGTGACATCTTTAATATCTAGACAAAAGCATCATACTTTAATTTTGTAAAGTTGGCATACAAGGAGTTAACCTTGACTGGGTTCCTTCTGGGTGAAATCCCTACACACGTTAAGCTAGGCTGTTACTTTTATGTTCATTGAACCAGAGTTAAATTTAATTTTCAAAGTCTTCAATGAATCAAGAAAACATTACAGGAAAGTCACTGTAACTCTTTGTACTTTTGTTTCTTAGCCCATAAAGTGAAACTAATAAGGTGTCTTGTCAAGATGATTAAATCAATATTCATAAAGCACTATTTCATTGTCAAGGCCTCTTGAGCTCATTTATCATCATTATCACTAACATATAATATTAACAATTGGATAGGGATTGGGATTGCCCTGCAATTTTACTGGTATGGGGTACTCCCAAGTGAGGAAAATCTGTCTACCAATGAAGGTTAACAGCTTTTCTGTAATTTGTAGGCTTAGTGAGTCACCTAGAGCATAGAGAGGTTAAGGGACTTGCACAGGGTTAGTTAGTATGTGTCAGAGGGGAAACTTGAACTCAGATCTTTCTGGCTTCAAGGGTCTCTCAATCTGCCATGCCATTTTATATTTTTTCAATTCAATTTTATTTTAGGTCCCAAATTTTCTCTCTCACTTTATATACATTATAACTATTATTATGAACACCACGTTAGTTAGATGGCTAGATGGTATAGTGGACAGAATACTGGTCTTGGAGTCAGGAAGACAAGTTTTGATCTGGCCTGTGACACTTACTAGCTTTGTGACCTTAGACAAGTCATTTAACCTCTACTTGCCTGTTTTCTCCTCTGTAAAATGGGGATAATAATAGCGCCTCTCTCTCAAAGTTGTTGTGAGGATCAAATGAGATAACACTGTGAAGCACTTAGCACACTGCCTGTCATGGAATAGGTACTATATAAATACTTATTCTCTTTCCTTAATGTGTTCACTTCTCTCCCTTAACTTTTGAGAAAGCAAGAAAAAGAAAACATGTTATAAATATGTATCATCAAGCAAAACAAATTCTGGTATCAGGAATGCTTCAGTCTGTACTGAGACCATCACTTCTCTACTTTAAGGTAGACAGCATGTTTCATCATGAGTCCTGTATAACTATGGTTGGTTCCATTGTGTGGATCAGTGTTGAAAGGTTTAGGTCTTTCAAAGTTGTTTATCTTTACAGTATTATTGTTATTGTATAAATGCCCCTGCTACTTTACCTGGTAAGGCTCATACAAGTCATCCCAGGTCAAATTTTTCTAAAACCATCCCTTTCACCATTTCTTACAAAGTCATAGCACTGTATTGCATGTATATGCCATGACTTGTTCAGTCATTCTCCAAATGAAGGACATCCCCTTGCTTTCCAATTCTTTGCTATCACAAAAAGTGTTGCTATAAATATTTTATATGTGTAGGTCTTTTCCCTCTTTCTTTGATCTCTTTGGGATATGGACCTAGCAGCTGTATCACTGGGTCAAGGGGTATATGCATTAATAGCTTTTGGGTCATAATTCTGCTTTCCAGAATGGCTGGGACAGTTCACAGCTCTACCAACAATGCACTAATGTAACTGTTTTCCCACAGTCTTACTAGCATTCATCATTTTCCTTTTTGTTTGTCAGCTTTACTAAGCTGATGGATGTGAAGTGGCACCTTTGAGTTTTTAAATTTACATTTCTTTAATTACCAACAATTCTCAACTTTTGCAGGGGTAAAGTTCCTAGAAAATGGTACAAAAGTAAAAAGCATGAATGTTGATACATGCAACCTATGGGAAATAGGGGATTAGGTTCCTATGACCACCAAAACCCAATAATCTTTCACTAGAGATTGCTGAAAATACATTTTTCTTTATACAATTCTTTATAACAAAAATTAAAATTCTGATGATATCTACTTTTCCTACCATAGTAACCATGAAAAACCCATGAAATGCAGTCTACAAAAAAATTGGTAATATGCAAAACATTTTTTCTCACTAGTAATTCTCTAGAATTCTGTGACCTTTTCTCACTAAGCTTGCTTTCTGGTTTCTCCAGATTCCCTCCACTCTCCTCACTAAGTAATTGCAATAATGGGTTCCCTTCCCTAGCTAACCCCCAGAGCAATGAAAAGATACGTTCAGACAAATGGTAGCACCTCTGCTTCTCCTCCTGCTTAGTTGTACAGCATCTTATTGCCCTACTTTTGAAGCTGATTTCAATTCGGTTTGCCAATCTCCTGGTCCATTCCACTACACTTGTTAGAATCACAACTAAATTCTCAACAAATTTCCCCTAAATCCTTTATCTTTTCATCTACTATTCCTTTTACCTGCCCATTAAAACAGAAAGTTGGTTGTCCCTAAGGGTACATTTTTTATAAAGCATAATTCCTACACAATTCCTTTGTTACTCATGGGTTGTAACTTGACTGTTTTGGCTAACCATTCATGCAACTTATAGGTTTGGCCTCTTTCAGTAAAACCCTATTATCAGACCTTTCAAAAAACACATACAACCAATAGTAAAAGCATTTAAGACATGAAAAGACTTGTACAAAGAAATAAATCACATAGTTGCTCTTCAATCTCCCTACGTACAAAAGAGTACAGGAGAATTATACCCCTATTTGTTCTATATCTCCAAAGAGCTTCCCATCTTGGGAGAGCAATAATTACCTCAGAACTCACAGCTGTAGTAGTATACAATTAAGTGCTGTACCATCTGCCCCTTACGATTTTTGTAGAGGTGTGGGGGAGGCTGGAGAATCACATAAGCCTCTTGACTTAGAATTATAGTGAATAGGACGAAGCTGGGAGTCTTCTGTCTCAAAATTTGATTCTCTGATCATTGCCCAGGACTCTGCAGGTACTATGGCCAGGTATATCTCCACCTCCTCACCTCTTATTTCCTTTTAGCTATTTCCAGGACCTTACCTGAAGCATTTCCAGCATGGAAGAACTCAGTACCATGCTGGTGCAACCCATGTTCACTTTCTTGCCATGATAATATAGTCAAAGTCCATAGGAAAGGGCATGTCTTTTAATGTGATTAAATTCTCCAGACTCTCCTAATCAACCATTTACACTAGTTCTTTTTTTTTAAGGGGGGGAGTCGAGGCAAGGCAATTGATATTAATTGACTTGCCCAAGGTCACACAGCTAGTGTCAAGTGTCTGAGGTCAGATTTGACCTCAGGTCCTCCTGACTCCAGGGCTGGTGCTCTATTCACTGCGCCACCTAGCTGTCCCCACCTACACTAGTTCTGCCCTTTGAGGTCAAGAAGAATAAGCCTAATCTGTCTTCTACATGATAGGCTTTTAATTATCCAAAGATGGTGCTTATGTCCCCATTAAGTCTTATATACACCAAACATTCTCAATTCTTTTGACCAAACATTTATAAAAGCACTGAATCTATTATGATATCCTAGGAGAAACTTCCCTAGGACTTCATTTCCAATGAGGTTTGGGATTGAGTTAGAATATTGTGACAGAAGGAATCCTCTGGGCCATATTTCCCAAAACACTCTATGTCTAGTCAAAGAATGATGACATTAGCAGGTGAGTAATGTGAGAAAAGGGGGTAGATTTATTGAGTTCACCAGCAAGGGAGCCCCAACCCCTATGAGCAGAGAGTCCCTTAAGGAACAAAACAACAAAACTCACATAGGTTTCAACTTAGGCAGGAGGTGAATTGGGTATGGGTACCTCAGAATTGGACAGGGCTTGCAGGGTAGGAATAGGGGGTGTGGTATCCCTAGACTGGACAGACTCTTGCTGGAGTTAGTAATAGGAAAGACTCTTTGAGGTTTGCTATCTCCTGTAACCCAACTCTAATAAACAGGACTGTACTTGCTATTTCAGCAGTAAGCAAGGTGGTAGTCAGGGTGGGGATTGCAATACAAACAGGGCCAGGGACTACTGTCCCTGCAGAAAATATGGAGTTGCTTTAGCAGCAGGACAGGGTGGTCGACACTGTAAAATGCTACTAAAGGGTCAAAGACTATTAGCACCCTAAATATAGTAGAATAAAAACAATGGGCATGCAATAACTTTTTGAAATAAAAATGGTGATAGGAATTTACCAAATCAATTGTTAGATGGTTTGGAATTACATGGAATTTCAGTCTAAAATTTAATTGATATAAATATGCTATAAATGTACCTAACCCAAGGCAGCTCTTTCTGATTCCATTCTTTAATGGGCAGGGTATGTCTACTTTATATGGCAGGAATTTTTCACTTTTTCAGCAGGATTCCAAGCAGGACTCAATGGACCCCTAACCTGACTTCATCAAGAGTTTACCACTGGCCTCAGATTTATTCCAAGGTTGCCTGGTACATTTGCCATCAGCGCACTATCCAAAGGAGTCACTTTATTAGCTGTTTAGGCCCATCAGTCACTATAATAATGTAAACAGAGTGCTACTTCTAAGGAAAAATTGAACCTTTTGACAAAATTTGCAAACATACAGTATTTGACTGGGATTTGTTCAACTATGTCCTTTCTTCTGGGTATCTGGAAGAGTACTGTCTGAAAATGAGGAATTTACTCTAAACTCAGAGGGTTTTGTGAAGTTTTTGCTTGTTTGTAATAGAAAAAAATGAATCTGAAGGAAAAATAAGGGAGCAAAGATGAGCAGGAGAGAGAAAAGGAAAAATGAGTATAAGTAAGAAGTCAGCTTTACTTTCTGTTTCTTTAAAAAAAAATGTGCTCAGGTTTTCATAAGAAACATCATATATTCTCATCCTTAAGAAGTCATTTAAATTAAAATCATCATCTCTCTTCCCTTCCTTATGTGTTTGTCTCTACCAAAAGGAAAAAGGAACTTCTTAAAGCTTGAGGGAAAATACAGTTAAATGTCTTTCTTTGTCAGATAAAGAGGTCAAAGGCTAGGTGAGTCAGCACTTCTAGTAGTCACGAGCTCCCTTTAAACAGTTCAGCTTATTTTTAAACCTACGACTCTACTTTTTCCTTTGTGAAAAAGTTACACATTACGTCATTCATTACAGTCATGCTATAAAGGAGGGAGATATGGTAGGGAGAGCAGGAAGTTACTAATGGCTTAACATTCTAAAGACATGCAGATAAAGTTGAATATGCAGAGGGAGGCTCCATGGAGCATCATAAAAGTCTTGTAAGAGATTCTCTGAGCTTGAGAAGTTCATAAAAAAAAAAAGAAGAAAAAGCACTAATTTTACAAAACGATGTCTTAAAATTCAATGATTTATAACAAATTTTAATAGAAAAATCTTTGGATCTAGGGGATTTAGAGAGCTCCAAAGTCTTTCCAAGTACTAGTCCACATGGACATTCTTGGGTTTTTCTCCTCAAAAGAAATCAGAAACTATAATGAGGGAATTCTTTCCTCAAGGGAAGTTGCAAGGATTTTTCTTCATACCTCTATATTATTACTGTATAAATACTATATATTCCATATAGTAACAAATATATAAGAAAAATATGTGTATTTAGTGAGAAAGCTTTATATTAATCAAGACTTGGTAGCTCTGTGATAAAATTTAGAAGTTCAAAATTAAAAAGAAGGGAAAATGAACATTACTGTTCAACTAGAAAATTACCAACTGAGGATTGTTGTATTTGGGGAATGTATAGTTTGTTTTACGTTTTTCTTTGGAGGTATTGAATCATGGCTGATGAAATACTTTTGACTGTAAACTACCTGCTCCATCTGCTGGAAGAGCACAGCACAGCTGGGCACTGATTTTTTCCCAACCGGTGTTTTGTATTATTTAGTTCAATTATCTTTTTTCTTTCCAACTTGGTAGAATTTGTTTCAGTAATTTTCCTTCTGTAGTCAGCCAAATTCTTCTTTCCTCCACAAAGATTCTAAGTCAATGTGTCATCATAAGGAGATGAACCTGGGTTCTGAATGCTGTACCAGCATGGCCCTGAGTTCTTCCTTGCTACAAAGGCTTCAGGTAAGATCCTGGAAATAAATTCTTCATCTGTTATCCTGGGGCTAGCCTAGCTACATTCAAGGAAGCTAAGCACCAGAGCACTGACCACCAAATGATGACTTTTGGAAGGTGTAAAGGAAGTCACAGCAATCCATTAAGCAGCTCACTTAGGCATAAAGTGGTTGTTAACTGCATTTATGGACACCAGTGAAATCATAGCTCTTTTGATCTATTGCATTAAAAGATTCTTTTCTTAGTTCCAGAAAGTGACTATTCTTGGGTGAGACTAACTGATTGCCAAAATGGCTTGTAACACTGATTCAGTGGCTATAACATCCCCAGGTATAGAACAGAGAAGAGCTTTTGCTAACCCTTTTCCTTTAGGTGAATCTATAATATGAAAAACATGAGATCCAAAAAGCATTTGAATTGGCATATTTGCTCATATGGACCCCAGACTATTTTAACCAATTATGAATAAATGTTGATAAGATGACTGAATAGAAGAACAAATCTCCCCAAAGGGAAACCTTAGCTTGCCATTTCAGTGGTCATAGGACTTTAACTTCTCTTTCCCCGGGAATAGCTTTGTAGCTGAAAGGAGAAAAAAAAATTAACTGACTAACTTTGGGAACTATCCTCTTAGAGCCTTGCTAGTTGACTCTAGACAAAAGTGGAAAGTGCTTAAAGTTTATTCATAGAATTCCTTCTTTTCCCTTCTTAATAGGGAAGATAATACATAAAAGAAAGCTGAAAAGGGGGCAGAGGAGGAGAAGGCACATGTGTCCAGGGTAGGGCAGAAAAAGTCAGGAGACGAGAACTGATAATGATGAAGACATAGCTGGCTGGGCATTTTCCTTAAAACAGAGGTTCTGGTAGAAAGCAACCAGTCAGAGGAAGGGAGGAACCATAGGGGTGGAGTGTACTTTCAGTGGAACAAATCCAGGGATGTGGTGAACTTTTAGGGTGAAAAGGCTGTTGTGGCATGGTAGAGAAAGTGCTGTCAGTCCTGAGAGAAATGAAGACATGGCACTTGTATGACTGTTTCAAGTGTGTTTCTTTTAAACAGCATATCACTGGATTCTGTTTTCTAATCCATTCTTCTGTCCTCATTCATTTTATTGGTGAATTCATTCCATTCACATTCACAGTTGTGATCATTAATCATGTATTTCCCTCTATTTTATTGTCTTATGCTTTTCTTTCTCTTTGTTTTCTGCCCTGTCTTTATAAAGAAGAAGAGTATGGTCAGAGAGAAGCATGATCAGAATCTATAGTCTAAATATGGTACAACCTGCTTAGGCTTTCCTGTTCTTGTCTTTCTTTCACCAAGAGCCCAGTCACACATTCTTATCTTTTCTTTTAAATTCCTCTTTCCAATTCATGTTTCTTAGAATTTGTTTTTACTAAGGACTAAGCCCTTCTTTAATCTGCCTTCCCTCTTACTCCCACCATCCCCTTTCCCTCTTGTTTCCTTTTAAAGTGAAATATATTTATATGAGAATTTCTGACATGAATTACAACTACAGTACCTATCCCTTAAGTATCTATATGATAATCTTTTGCCAACAAGTATTTTTCTATGATGTTTCAAACACAAGACCTAAGATGACTGCACACTGCTCCTTCTGACTTATTGGGTTCATATCATCAAAAAATGTTAATATTCATAGGCTAAAAAGAAATATGACTTTAGAGTGAGCACCATGTTCTTTTGATTTGAAGCTACCAACATAGTGGGGGGTACTGATTATCCCAGTCACATGCTTGGCAAAGAAATTAATAATAGAAACCAAGTGTTCTGTCTCCTAGCTCAGTGCTCTCTTAGTCTAACTATACCATGATGGTATAGGAATGACTTTAGGAATGGCTATTCTTTTCTCCTAAATATAAAACAATGCATTAAAACTTCACTTAATTTTGGGGGGGGAGCATAATTCTGTGCTTTCTTTAGCATGAAGAACTCCCAGTGATGAAGCTTTCTTTTGCAGCATAGATCAACATCTGTTTTGTAATTTAGTTTTTGAGAGTTGCCCAGGGGAATGAGAAGTTAAATGGCCTGTAAGGAGGCACACAGCCAGTGTGCATGACAGGCTACACTTGGAGGTTGGCTTCTTTTCCATTACCGCTACCCTGCTATATTTTTTGATTGATGTGGTAAACCAGAAAATTCTTTTTGTTGAACACTTTGAAAACATATTAGTATAGATTTTTCTCTTACTAAGGTTCAATATGAAGAACTTAATTTAATATTTTATAGATATTCCAAAGGATGTATTATCTCTTCAGTGGGCTGTTGTTGAGTCATGTCCAACTCTTTGTGAACCTATTTGGGGTTTTCCTTTGCACAGATACCTGAGTGGTTTGCAATTTCCTTCTCCAGCTCATTCTACAGATGAGGAAACTGAGGCAAACAGGGTTAAGTGACTTACCTAGGGTTATACAGATAGTGTCTGAGGTTGGGTTTGAACTCAGGTCTTCCTGATTCTAGGCCTGATGTTCTATCCACTGCTCCAGCTAGCTGCCTTTCAGTATGGATACTCTTCCCCAGTAAGATAGCATTGCATCTGCATTTTCTTGTGCTGTGCAATTCTTGTCTATATGCTCCCATACATCTTACCCTAGGGTTCCACACTATCTACTGAAGATATTCTTTTGGTTCTCTGGAACTAACCCTCACTCTGTGACTGACTCATCATATTTCTGGTCTTGTATTTCTCTGATGACATATATCCCTTATGCTTCTTTTCCTGTATAATTTTTAATTTTTTATGTTCATGCTTAGGTCACCCCACTCTTTAGTTCTTAGGAGACTGTGGTATAACATGACTCATGGCTATACAATATTACTGAAAGAACAATGATATTAAGAAAGTGGATGTGTATTTCAAAGAGAAGTTTGGAATAATTAAAAGAACTGTGTAAGATTACAAAGTCAACTTAGCCAGTTCTCTCTCTCTGCAATTGTGGGCCAAACTCATTTCCCATTTGTAGTGTTTGTCCCAAATATGTGGACTGATGGAAAGGGGTGTATGGGATGTTCAAGAAGGACTAGCACCTCTGGTGTGAGGACTACTGATACCTTTTCAAGCCTGCTAATCCACCTTTACTGTCTCCAAGAAGCTATAGCATGCACAGTGACATATAGTCTAAACCAGGTTGAAGGTAACCAACAGGACTCAAACCCACATATCCCAGGCATGTGAAGACCTCCCTTGGATGAGAACAGTTTGTTCCAATAATAAGCTGTGGAGTGCTTAGAGCTTGGTCAGACATGAGAGATGCCAAGATCATCCACTGAATCCCAGGCCATCATGACTTCTGCCTTGCTGTTGGACTTTGATGACTCTGGAAAAGAGTAAGGCTGATGACTTTGTGTAACTCTGCCTATCTTAAATCTATATCATTTAAAAAGTTAAAGAGACACAATTTCTGGTAATCCAGCCATTTTATCCATTATTCTAGCATTTCAATAAAAACAGGTCAGTGTTACTCTTGAACGCCAAAGACCATCATGGCAACAGGCTCACACTTATATTCTCTTAGAAGAGGGGGGTTCCTAAGAGTGATAATCAACTTTGATTGATTACCAATCAGTGAGAGGTAGACTTTACAAAGAGAAATGAGCTCACTCCAATGAGGGGCTGAGAGTGACATCATGTCATGGATAGAGAGACTATCCCCACATCCAGACCACCTTCAGTCTTGGGCAATCTAGACAAAAGGATCTATCTCCACCCAGGCTTGATTGATTGAAATTCACCTTAGATTAGAGATTCTTTGTAGGGATGGGAAGAGTCTGACCAAGATTGAGGAGAGTTAATTTAAGTGTCCTACAAGAACTTTGAAATGACAACTATAGAAAAGGGGTGAAGCTTTTTGGGGCAGCTAGGTAGCTCAGTGAATAGAGCACCAGCCCTGGAGTCAGGAGGACCTGAGTTCAAATCTGGCCTCAGACACTTAACACACAAAAAACTAGCCATGTGACCTTGGGCAAGTCACTTAACCCCAATTGCCCTCCAAAAAGCAAAAAGAAAAAAAAAGAAAAAAGAAAAGAAAAGGGGTGAACTCCGGATCTCTCTACATCATTGATTATTATTATTATTATTATTATTATTATTATTATTATTATTATTATTATTTGCTTTTTGGAGGGCAATTGGGGTTAAGTAACTTGACCAAGGTCACATGGCTAGGTTTTTTTATTTATGTGTGCATTGTCTGAGGTCGGATCCAAACTCAGGTCCTTCTGACTCCAGGGCTGACGCTCTACTCACTGCGCCACCTAGCCACCCCTACATCATTGATTATTAATAATCATTTCAATCCAATTCACCCATGAATCAAGATATCACCCATAGTGTCATCGGTCATCTTCAAAAATGAAGGACAGGCAACAACAACAACAACTAATGAATAATCTCTATAGGTTGTCTGTTTAATTACATATCATATTCTGAAAAACATGCATTCTTCCTCCATTTGGTTTTTCCCACATGGATAGGACAAATACTCTTGAGTAATTATAATCTCATTTGGAAGGCTCTATAAAATTTCTAGGCTTAATTACAATCAACACTATGTCTTATAAACAGAAGCAACTGGAGGTCCTCACCATCTATGGAAAATCTCTCTCTGATGTGCTTTTGGACACATCTTTATGCATGTTGAACATCTTCCATAAAGGTGAGAAATACCTTTCATGAGCAAATATCACTGTGTTTTTATCTTCCTTTAGTGATGGTGTCCTTGAACAAAGTTATTTCTCTTGTTATATCTTTCAAGGAATCTTGCATGATTTTAACATATGCATGGGAGAAGAACTATTAGGGTAGTATTTAGTTCTACTAAATAATAGGCTTTTAATATCCTACAAAAATAAGCACAATGGGATCTTATATTCTCTGAACCATTTAGCCAATTGTGTGACTTTAAAATTCTAGTAGATTGTAAAATATCATTAACAAATTCCCTTCTCATAGCTCCATCACTGATGAGTATATAGATTATTCTCTCTCTTTTAATGCAACTTCATATTTTTAGTAATTTTGTGTTTCTTAAAAGAAAGAATGAGTATATGCTTAATAAGTTAATTCTTCATATTATTTTTTTGTCTTTAGACATTACATTTTTTAATTTTAGATGGTTATTTTCTTTTGTTGGTTATTTTTAAATTAATTAATTTATTTTTAGTTTTCAACATTCACTTCCATAAGATTTAAGTTTCAAATTTTCTCCCCTTCCCTCTCTTCCACCTCCCCAAGATGGTGTGCAATCTGCTATAGCCTCTACTTATACATTCATATCAAACATATTTTCACATTAGTCTTGAATATAAGGAAGAATTAGAACTAATGGGAAGAACCACAAAAAAGGAAGAAACAAAACAGAACAAAACAGCAAAAGAAATGGAGAGCAAATAGTATGCTTCCATCTGCATTCAGACTCCAAATTTCTTTTTCTGAATGTGGATAGCATTTTCCATCATGAATCTTTTAGAGTTGTCTTAGATCCTTGCATTGATGAGAAGAGCTAAGTCTATCAAAGTCAGTCATCACACAATGTGGTTGTTACTATGTACAATGTTCTCCTGGTTCTACTCATTTCACTCAGCATCAGTTAATATAAGTTTTTCCAGTTTTTTTCTGAAGTATGTTTGCTCCTCATTTGTTATAGCACAAGAGTATTCCATTACATTCATATACCACAACTTGTTCAGTCTTTCCTCAATGGACAGGCATCCCCTCAATTTCCAATTATTTGCCACCACAAAAAGAGCTGGCATAAATATTTTTGTACATGTGGATCCTTTTACCATTTTTATGATCTCTTTGGGATATAGACCTAGAAGTGGTATTGCTGGATTTTGTACATTACACCCTTTGGGCATAATTCCAGATTATTCTCCAAAATGGTTGATTAGTTAACAACTCCACCAACAATACATTAGTGTTCCAATTTTCCCACATCTTCTCCAACATTTACTTCTACCCTAGATACTCAAGAGTCTCAGATCTCTGAGTTTGAAATCAGTTTACCATTTAGATGACCCACAGGGCATAACCAACACATCTGAACATTTCTTATGCACTGTCATTCCAGTTTATCCGGTGGCTTTTACAGACATCTAAATGGATTAGGCACTTTCTACATATTTAGTTGAAAGTCTATAACAATATATGCAAGAATATACAAGATATGTACAGAGTAGATGGAATGCAGCTGGGAAGACACTAACAGCCCAGAAAACTATAAAAGGCATCCTGTAGGAATAGTATTTGAATTGAGTCCCAAAGGAAACTAAAAATTCTAAGGAACAGAGTATTCCAGGAATGGGAAATAGCCAGTGTAAAGGCATAGAGATAGGAGTAGTGTGTGTGACAAAAAAGTAAGTAGAGAAGTGTAGTTTCATTATAAGTAGTTGGAAAGAAATAAAGTTTAGAAGACAGGAAAGATGGGAAGAGGCCTGGTTAAGAACTTTAAGTGCCAAACAAAAGATTTTAAATTTGACCAAGGAGGTAACAGAGAGCCAGAGGAGTTTATTGAATAGGAGTGGTATGATTCATCTTTAGGAATATCACTTTGGCAGCTTTGATTGATCAGAACAGGGAGAGGCACAAGACAGTGAGAGTTCTTAGAAAGCTTATGCAATAGTTCAGGTGAGAGGGAATAAAAAACCCAGACTCCACAGAGTGAATGGAGAGCAGGGGGCATATAAAAGAAAGATTATGAAATTGTACATCAAAACATTTTTATTTGTACAATAAAATTGTACTTAAAATATTTGGATAGTTAACTCGAGGAGTTTAGCTGAGAAGGGGAGAAGAAATAAAGGAAAATAGTTAGTGGTGATAGTAGGATCAAGTAAGGGCATTTTTTAAAAGATGGGAGAAATGTGGGCATGTTTGTAGGCAGTAGGGAAGGACCTAGTTGACAGGGAGAGATTGAAAAGTAAAGAAAGAATGAGGATGATAATGGAGACTATCTGATGGAGAAGATGGGAGATGATTAAAATCAAGGATACATGTGGAAGGACTGGCCTTGGTAATGTGGCAGGTGAAAGATGAAATGACTGAGGAAACAAAGGTTCAAGTTTCTAAGCGTTTGTATTTATTAAGCAATGCATGCCCAATTGCATAAAAACATTGGGACCAGGCCCCTTCCTCAGCTTAAAGCTGGACCCTAAATACAGAGGAAGATAGACTTTTTTTTTTAATTGTCCCCCCCCCCTTTTTTTTTGGAGGGCAATTGGGATTAAGTAACTTGCCCAAGGTCACATGGCTAGGTTTTTGTTTGTGTGTGCATTAAGTGTCTGAGGTTGGATCCGAACTCAGGTCCTTCTGACTCCAGGGCCAGCGCTCTAATCACTGTGCCACCTAGCCGCCCCTGGGAGATAGACTTTTATGCATTAAAAACTTAATCAAATGAGACCAGTTAATTAAAAGGAAGCAATACAACATTAGGTACTCTTATTTCTAACTGGATGAAAGATTAGGGACCTTCCAAGATGGGAGAGATCAAACAGATGAAATTTCCTGAATTCAGAAAAAGATTTATTCACTCCCTACCTTCCACCCCCCCCCCCAGTATCTGTAAACAATCAAAGGAACATGAAAACAATAAGCAATTGGTCAGTATGAGATCCATTTTCTCATAATGCATATGGTCTGCTTGTGAGAAAACTCCTTGCATCAATCCTCAGATCTGACCGGATTTCTGGTCAGCATAACCTAGGTCCTTCATTAAAGGTCTCTAAGCAGCAGTTTGAGGTGGTCTAGCTTCCTAGCCATGTAGAACTAGGTTCAAACAATGCAATAAGATTTTTTCCCAATTCCCACAATTGAATAAATTTTTCTCACAAGGCAAAAATTGTAATAGACTTATAATTGAATAGAGAGGAAAGTGAGTTAGCTCTAGAATTAACTCATAAGAGTCAGTGTGGTTCACTCAATTCCCACAATCACCTGCTGTTCTAATCTCCTCAATTTTTCCCTTTTGATTTGGGGGGGAGTGGGCAGTCTACTCCTCCCATGGATCACTTATCTATAAGCCAAATCTATAAGGTTTTTTCATATATTCATAATCAAAATTACCTAAGTCAGACTACTTAGAAGGCTCACAGTGGACTAATTTTGATAAGGGAGATTTACATGCCACCAAGGTAACTCAAAACTTAAGATTAAATACAAAAAAATGAAAAGCCAAAGCAAGAAAGTAATGATCATCAATATTAACTAACATCAAGTCTCCTTATATTCTACTAATCCACTCCAAAAGTCCATTTAATCAGCATATTTTATGTCCCAGATGTCCTGTGTGGTCATTTGGTCCCTAGATATCTTCTCTTGTACAGGCTTCATTCTCAGGACAAGTTTGAAGGGGCCTCTACTTCTCTGGTTCCAAATCACTTGTAGAGGTCCTATGTAATTCTAACAAAATCTAATAGTAAACAAGACAATGCAATTTAGTACAATCTCTAAAATTTGGTTCTTCAAATCTGAAGCTTCAAAGAATTTCAATTTTTATTTATCTCGCTATTTCTTTCTTTCCTAAGCCATGTACCTGATATAAAAATCTTTTAAAAAATTCATGAGTGCAACTTGTAAAATGAACTCTTTTGCCTTTTTAAATTATCAAATACTTAAGAAATGGGAAAATAATTGTACTTTCTATACAATTATTAATACTATTTTGAAATGTAAAACCCTTAATCCAATTTTGAGAATTTATTCCAAAACATACTCAAAGCCTGAATTTTCATGCTAGATACATTTGGAAGGCAATCATATATGTATGTAGTTCTTAGACAAAATAGTCTAATCCTATTGCTTTCTTAAAACTTACTACGCTATTTAATTGGAAACTTTTACATCATAGCTTTGTCTTAATACTTTGCCTAATTCCCACTTTAGGAAGATATAATCTCTATATTATAATTTGACCACAAAGTACAGATGAAAATTGTAATATTTTTCACTCCTGCATTCTAATATAGTAACCCAGAGATGTTCCAGCATCAATCTTTTAATTCCTAGATTTAGTATTGTACTTACAAAACTTCTACTTTTCACCAGTCCTGATTATAGAACTTTGCTATGAAAAGAAAAGGAGAGATATAGTTACAAAAATGTCAAGACTTGTTCCCTGAAGGGCACAGACTGACTTGACATATATCATAACAAGAAAAACAAATTCCTTTAATTCTGTTTGATTCCAAGCATGAGTCATATCTGGCAGCCAACTATCACAGCGCATCAAAAGTCAGGTTTAGGATTAGCCAGGTGTGGAAATATATGTTCAGAAAGTAAATACCACAATGTAGAAATTGAATCAAGGGGATCCTATCTTTGGCCATGCCAACGTTGTCCCCAAAACTTTTCCCAGACACAGACATCCGTCTTTAGCCCTTCTCAGTCTGTGCTACACATAATTTTCTGCTATTGGCTTCATGACAATTCAGACAAACATCCCTGTAATCCAAACTCAAAAACAATAGTAAATTATGGTCCAAAAGTTTTTTTTTTTTTAAAGCAATTGGGGTTAAGTAACTTGCTCAAGGTTACATGGCTAGTTATTATTTATGTGTGGGTGCTCATTTTCTGAGGCCGGTTTCGATCTCGGGTCATCCAAACTCCGAGGCCGGCGCTCTTACTCACTGCGCCACCTAGCCGCCCCGATCCAAAAGTTTTTACCTCAAATAAAAAAATTCACTAGCCACAATTCAGGACTTGAATATTATTAATTTATCATGTTTCCTTAACAGTTACATTTCACTTTTCCTTTACTTATAATTAAACTAACCACATGCTGGGGTTTCAGACATATAGCAAATGCATGATAGTTGATTCATATTAATGCATTGAAGTTAAATCTTTAAAGTAACCCACACATTTTCATAATTTTTATAAATGACAGCAAAAATTCTAAATTAAGACTTATTATTGTAGTAAATGTTATTATTAACTTCTGTTTTCAAACAAAGTATGCGACATTAAATATTTAACAGTTGTCAAATATCTATTTTATCACATTCTTTTAAAAGCTCATTTCATACTCAGTGTCTAGATGAAAAAAAGTTATTTTTCTAATAGCATTTCTGATAGAATTATTCTCCAAATTTCACAATATAAGAGAATTTAGAAATAAATAACAAACACAATATCATGTATTTAAAACATGAAACAAAACTTATTACCAGTCAGATGACATCAATTCAGCTGATTCCACTTCCAAATGATCCCATATAAAAAATCCTTCATTTTATTATCCTTCACATTTTATACTAATCACATCTAAAACCCAGTATAGATTTATCAAATATGGAGTCATTACATTTAATTAAGGAAATAATAATGCTAACAATAGTCATCATTTATATAGTGTTTGCCATATGCCAATTATTGTGCTAGGCATTGCACAATCGTTATATCATTTTGATTTTCACAAGAACCCTGGGAGGTGTCTTTTAAAATTTTTATTTATTATTATTATTTTATTTATATAATATATAATTATTATTTTTATTATTTTCCTCTTTACAGATCAGGACTGAGGAAAAGAGAGATAGGATAATATGCTTAAGATCACATAGTTACTAAGTTCTTGAGACCAGAATGGAAGTTGTTTTCCTATGTTTTTCCTGCAACACCTTTATTTGGGAACTGATCTGAGATTAGAGGGGATAAAAGATTCAGGGCAAGAAGGTCAATAAACTGGTGGATTCACATAGGATCTCTTAACTGGGGTGGGAGTCAGATGTGAATCTCTGAGTTTAGATGGGGGACCTTGAATTAGAGAGTCCCTGATTTCAAGCAATCTTTTCTCTTGAACGATGCCAAGGACATTTAGTGATAAGAACTTTCTTTTTTGAGTCTTTAGTGACCATGGTTGTAGAAAAAGTTGGATGTCATATCTCTATGGGATTATTTCCCAGGATTATGGCTATGGGAGCTAGGCTGGATGAAGGACCAATCATAGTCTAGGTACTGCTGCTCCTAGGATTCATGGATTTATCTGTCCATAGATGGCAATTAGTTAGCAATTTGTCTTGATGACAGAAAGTAAGTGGCCCCCTTCTCCACATTGATTTCTCCTATGGATGATGGTTGAGGGTCCTGGGCTGCAAGGACTGGGGGAAGTAACCTTAGGGGAAGGCTACTGCTATTCCCAAAGCTCTTGAGTTCAAGCTTCTGGGCTATCTCTACCAGAGTATAAGAAGTGGTGGCAGTAGTTTGATTTGCCTGAGATATGCTATTTCCTCTTTCTTCCTTAGACTGCCTTACTGCTTCAGCTAAACTAGCTTGCTTGCTGTATAGGTAGTGATTGGTTGCTGTTCTTGGAGATGACGGGCCCCTTCACTATAGGAATTGCTTTCTGGGATGATGGCTGCAAGGGTTTGGAAGAAGGACCACCGTACAAGATTATTTTTGAAAGATTGCTATTCTCATGCTTTCCTCAAAATACTATCAATAGATAATAGCTGTGTAGATTATTCTCACAAAGATTTTGCAGAGATGAGAAAGTAGGCATATAATATGTTGTTACTTTTATTTTGATATCCTTTTAAGGTAATAGTGACATCCTTTTCCCTAAGCATTTGGTAGTTTCTTCTCTTTTGGTTATCTTGGGAATCAACCCCTCATGCTTTTAAAATTGTGTCACCTCTAGCACAGACCTTTTCCGTATGCACTTGGTCTAGTACAACTTTTCCACCATATTTTTAAAACTACGTTTTCTATTTCTTCATGTAGCAGACCAGGGACTATGATAGCAGAATTCAAATATGGTGACTTCATTGCCATTGATGGGGGGAAAGTTTGTTTAAGAAATCTTTACAGATCTTTTCTATTTTTGGTTTGTTTATTGGACTGCTTTCAGTTTTATCCTTATTCTCCTGGGATAATCTGACTTAATTGAATCTATTGTCCAGTTTCCTCTAATCATGCTTTCTTATCCCGCTAATTTCTGTTGATATTCACAACATTTACAACACAGGTAAATGAGATAAATTCACTTTACTGAGGGAGTGCTTATAAGATTTCTTAAAGTCCAACTCCTCTTAAAAGTGATTTTACTTATAGGAATTTGATTTTCACACATATTTTCAGGAACACATTGCCATGATAAAGATAGGCATAACTGTGGAGTGCAGAATTATGAAGTTTGTTGCAAAATTGGAGGTGGTATTAAGTAACACAGTTGTCCACTAGGTGGCAATACTCTATAATTAGTGCCAAAATTACAGCTAGTTCTAAACTAGATAGCAAGAATTTTTGTTTTCTTTTTCCCCCATAAAAGCAGATGCAAATTGCGAGAAAGAAACATTCATGAGTTAAAGAACAACTTCAAATTAATTAAAGTGTTATATCTCTTTATGCCTGATAAAATGAAGTTGGTCTACAAAAATATTTGAAGGGGCAGAAGAACAAGACCTCAACTAAAGCCCTATTCTAGCATTTTATCCTAGCATGAAGGTGACCCTGGGAGTTTTAAGGATATGCAATCTGAATGCAAAATCTGGAAAATCTTACCAAAATAAGAAGACTTTGGATATGTACTACATGCTTATCATTAGATGTTCTAGTTAGTCAGGTTCAGATAGGTCAAACTAGAAGTTTAGCTACCAGTGATATGACTAACTTTTATTCCCCTTCAGTCACAGAAACTCACAAACTTATATCTAATAAGATATACAGCAAAAGAGGAGCCAAGATGGCAGAATATAGGCCAGGACCCCGCTGAACTCTCCCAACATTCCCCTCTAAGCAACTTTAAAAATGATGCCTCCAACCAAATTTTGGAGCAGTAGATCCAACAAAAAGTCAGAGGGAGATATTTTTCCAGCCAAAGACAATTTAAGAGGTTTGTAGGAAACGTCTGTAACAGAAGGGAGCAAGGGCCTGGTCACAATTCCAGGGCCAATAGGAGCACTAGTACTTGTGGCTTCAAAGGAAGCAGGAGCTCTTCCTGGAAAAGACCACAGCACAGACCAGGAGAACAGTGACCACACATTTCCCAGGATAACACTGACTTGGAAGTACCAAAAACTTGAAGACTACCAGAACTAGCTTTGAAAATAGACATACATACAGACAGATAGACAGACAGACACACAAACACACACACACACGCAACGCACACACACACCAAACCCTCATGCTTGGCGCACTGCCTCTCCATCCTCAGGTCAACAGAGTAAAATTTAACATAAGTTCAAAGTGAAGAAATTGGCTGAGAAAACAACAAAAAAGGCACTTGACCATAAAAAGCTGCTATAGTGGCAGTGACCAAGACATCAACTTAGAAGAAGAGAACAATGTGAAAACAGCTACAGGCAAAACCTCAAAGAAAAATGTTAATTGAACCAAATGCCAGCAATAATTCTTGGAAGGGTTCAAGAAAGAAATAAGAATGCTAGAGAAAAATTAGGAAAAGAAATAAGTGATGCAAGAAAATTATGAAAAGATAATTATTAGCTTGGTAAAGGAGGCAAAAAAATACTGAAGGAAATATTACCTTAAAAAACAGAATTGGCTTAATGGTAAAAAGGCACAAAAATTCACTGAATAAAAGAACTCTTTTAAAAGCAGAATAGGTCAAATAGAAAAGGAAGTACAAACAATGAACTGAATGAAAAAACTCCTTAAAAAACAGAACTGGTCAAATGGAAAAAGAGGTACAAAAGCTCACCAAGAAAATAATTCCTTATAAATTAGAACTGGGCAAGTGGAAGCTAGTCACTCCATGGGACTTTAAAAAACAATAAAAAAAACACAAGAAAATGTGAAATGTCTCATTGGAAAAACAACTGACCTGGTAAATAGATTGAGGGGAGATAATTTAAGAATTATTATACTAACTAAAAGCCACCATTTAAAAAAAGAGCATAGGCATCATATTTCTAGAAATTATTAAGGAAAACTGCCCCAGTAGCTTAGATCCAGATGGTAAAATAGAAATTGAAAGATTTCACCAATACCTCCCAAAATGAAAACTCCTAGGCATATAGTCAAATTCCTGAGCTCCCAGGTTGAGGAGGAAATATTGCAAGCAGAGAAAGAAACAATTTGAATATCATGGAGCCACAGTCAGGATCACAGAAGATTTAGCAGTTCCCACATTAAAGAAGTGGAGGACTTGGAATATGGTATTTTAGAGGGTAAAGGAGCAAGAATTATAATAAAAAATAACCTATCTAGAAAAACAGTATAATCCTTCAGGGGGAAAATGATATATTTAATGAAATAGAAAATGTCCAAGCATTCCTGAAGAAAAGACCAAAGCTAAATAGAAAATTTAACATTTAAACAGAGGACTCAAGAGAAGCATAAAAAAGTAAATATGAAAAAGTAATCATAAGGAAGTTAAACTGTTTACATTCCTATATGGGAGAAGGATAAATGTAATTCCTAATAACTTCAGCATTATTAAAGCAATTAGAAGGAGTCTCCATAGACAGAGGGCATGAGTGTGAGTCAATTATGTTGAGATGATCTCCAAAAAAAGAATGTAGGGGTGAGAAAGGGAGATGCAGTGGCAGAAGGGTGAAGGGAGAGGTACAATGGAGCAAATTTTCTCACATAAAAGACTCAAGATGTAAAAAATGTTATCCACCTACAGAGACAGAAATTCTAAGTGCAAATGGAAGTATAATTTTTTTTACTTTATTTTTATTTTTTGTGATATGGCTGATATGGAAATACATTTTTGCATGATCTCACATGTATAATTGATATAATATTGTCCATGTATATTCCAGTCCTCAGAATTCTCCAAGAAGCATCTCCCTTATATCCTGGGTCTCCGCATATGTCAGAACCTCATTACATAAGTAAATTGTAAAAGGTCTTAAGAAAAAACTTATAATAATTACTTTACAAACTAATCTTATAATCTTTGCCAAATGCTCCAATAAAAAATTTAGAAGACTTTTTTTGGGGGGGCATTTTTGTTTGTTTTTAACAGTTATATCCTTTTTAACAGTTGTATCCATTGCAAAGGCAATGGACAGTACATGGCAGTTGCCTCCATGGGGTCCCCACCTCTCTGTAGAGAGGAAGGAGGTTTGTGCTAACATAAATCTTCTGGAACCAATAATGATGATTGTATTTTGAGTTCTACTACCTTTTAATGTTCTCATAATAACTGTGTAAATGTTCTCCTTGTACTAGTTCCTTCACTTTGATTATTTCATGTCTCCCAGTGATTCTCTGAATTAATCATATTTGTTGTTTTTATGGTAGAAGCCACCATGTTCATATTCCACAATTTGTCCAGCCATTCTCTAATTAATTGGAACTTTTGTTTCTAGCTTTTTTGTTTTGTTTCATTATTACAAAAGTATTATGATGGATATATATATATATATGTATATGTATATATGTGCCATTTCTATTACTGAACTTCTTGAAGAATGTAGCAAGGAGTAGGGTTACTCAGACAAGAAGTATAAGCAATTTAATAATTTTTTCTGTATAATTCTGACTTTATTTCCAAAGTGATATGGACTAATTTTCAGTGTATAATTAATCACTGAGTATTTATTAAGCATTTACTATATGCCAGGCACTGTGCTAAGGCACCAGGAATTCAAAGGGGAAAAAAATGAGATTATCTCTTCCATTAAGAAATTTACCTTCTACTAGAGGAGACAACAGGTAAATACATTTGCATACTCTACATCAAATCTGTACATAATGAATTTAAGACAGCTTTGAGAAGTTAGGAACTAGCAACTGGAGGCACTAGGAAAGGTTTTATGTAGAAGATGGAGCTTGAGTTGAATCTTAAAAGAAATAAAGACTTCTAATACGTGCAAATCCAAAGTATCCAAAGTATTGAGGGAATGCATTTTAGGCACAGGAAATAGCCAATGCAATGGAGACCGAAGTTAGGAAGAGCTAGGAGGTCAGTATCCATATAAGAAGACCAGATAGAGTGGAAAGGGATAAGAGATTTATGAAGATTTATATACCAAATAGAAGAGTTTATATATTTGATCCTAGAGGTATTAGGGAAAAACTATAGCTTATTCAATAAAGGGAAAGGGTGACAGTCAGACTTCCTATAACATTGATTATTCCTAGTTATTTTTACTGTTTTTGCCAAATTGGATAATATTATTTCATATCATATCTTGGTTACTCCAGTTAAACTTTCTCTTATTATAAATTATTTGGGACATTTTTGTTGATAGATTATATCTTCTTAGGAAAACTGTCATAATCTTTGACTACAAACTTGGAATCATACAATTGTTAAAGATAATTGATATAAATACATATGCACATATTTATCATTAACTAGTTTCTCTTTTTATTCCAGAAACATTTATTTTTTGTGTGTGACTACATTTTAAGTTTATATAATTTAAAATTTTCACCTTTTGTAATGCTCTATAGTTTGTGTCTAGTTATAAATTCTCCCCAATGATAACTATTAAATGTACCTCTTTCCAATAGTCTCTATCTTTTATGTGCCCTTTAATATTCAGATCACTTACCCTTTTGGATTTATTGTGATACAAGGCATAAGGATTGATATAAACATATTTTCTACTCAAACTCCAGTTTTCCCAGAAAATTTTTCTTCTATAGGGAAGTCCTTCCCCTAGTAAAATGTTCTTGGGTTTCATTAGTATTGAGCACTGGCAGTTGAAGTAGAAAGCTAGATGCTTCGGGTTTCTTTTCCTCACACAAAAGAGTTTAGGCAAAACTCTGAAGGAGCCAGGATAGCTAATGGCAGCTATTCTTGTCCCATTTGCAGAGGAAGAGAACAAAGGAAGATATCTCACCAATCCTCAATCTCAGTTCAAGGCAGAGGTGTTACTTTAGTTTGATAAATACAACAAACAGCCCTATTGCCAGTAGCAGAAACAGGAGTAACACCTCATAAGAGTCACTCAGGGGAGGATAGTTGGTAGAAAAAAACTGGTAGGACCCTACAGTGCCCATCCACATATTCCAAAGATGGAAGACAAACTACAAACTCTCACTGAAAAGTGCCACTCTTTCCTACATCTTTCTCTTAGAAATCTCTGGAAAGCAGACCCCAAAACCATCACAGTCTTTCCCAGAAATCTCAATTCCCAAATGTCAGTAGCAAGTGAATTTAGGAGGCCTATCTCCATAGCAACACAGGTCACCATTAGAAAATTTTCTCTCTCATTTAAATCCTTCAAGGCCTACCTCAGATTATACTTTCTCAATAAGGTCTTGCCTGATCTCCCTCTTCTTCTTATCCCCATTTTCCAATATTCTCAGTCCTCAAGTTTTCTTAGAGTACCTTATCCCTATTACATTCTACCTTGTATCATAATTATTTAGGTAGACATTATATCCTTCTGTTAGACTATAATCTCTTTAAGAGCTAGGACACAAATGGTTTTCTATTCCTAGGGATTAAAACAGGCTATTTAGTGAAAGTTTATTGAGTAGAATAGAATTGATTTTTTTTACTCATTAAATTGACTAGTTATTCAGTCAAGTTGCTTGTATAAGCAAAAGATAAAAATCTGTGGGACAAAGTGTGTTTTATTTTCTTCTCCCACATACAATTTGTCACATATTGGTTACCTATTATAGTTAGCTTTAGATTGTGGATTTATTTGAGTTTGTTTTCGCTTTTCTGGTTTGCTTTGCCATGATTTTCTTAGTTTAGTCAACTTGGGTTATTTGACTCAAATCTCATACTTTTCTGGAGCCTATAGAACAGTGTAGTAGAAATTAGAGGACTACTAATAGTATTGAAATTCATGTAAAACCTAATCCCTTGTCCAGGTCTTCTAGCAAATAGGGCCTTTAATGATTTGAAATAGAAAAATACTTTGCTTTTCTGTAGTTCATTTAGTCTGGAGAAGGAAAAGGCAAACCACTCCAGTATCTTTGCCAAGAAAACCCCAAATGGGGTCACAAAGAGTAGGACACACTTGAACATGACTGAACAGCAAGTTCATCTAGTCACCCAAAGTGTGAACAGCCAAGAATGATAAAGGGGGAAAAATGTCCCCTGGGTAGTTAAAAGAAACATTGCAAAATCCATACAGGAAATCTTATGTAAAAGAGCTCAAAGAAAGAGGATCACTCCAGTCTTTACTTAGTTTAAGTAAACTCTTAGCTTAGACATAGCTCTAAGAGCTTGTTCACTTGAAGACAGATAAACCCTAAGAAGTAGATACAAAAACTCAAAAAGCACAGCAGTCTGGGGACATGGTGGAGAGTCAAACAACTCCACTTACCACAAGAGCCTGTAAGTGAATCATTCTATCACAGCAGTATCTGAGTGCCCTGGTAGGGAACAAGCGAGCTTTTGCAACTGACATTCAACAATGGACCACATCTTCATGCTCTCATAATAACCTGAAACATATAATGGATATAAGATCTCATTGTGCTTATTGTTCGTTGATTACAAAAAAGCATTTTTGAGAAAAGCAAAGCATCTCCCATCCATAAGCTGAGATTACTTTGGAACATGTCATAGTGGAAATAACTCGGTCCACTGATTCTCGGATAATAAATATCAGGCTAGGCATAAACCAGGGTGATGTATGATTGCCAAAGGAATTTGTCATTGTGCTGGAAAAGATCCAGGTCACAAATATGTTGAGGAGGTGAAATAAAATGAGGTCCTTCAGATGTTTGTTTGCTGATGACATCAAGCCCCAGGATGCAGAATTTCCTAGAATAGATCTGTAATTACTCAAAGGAATTTAACCTGTCCATCCACACAAGAAAGATGAAGAGATGGGGCAGCGAGGTGGCACAGTGAATAGAGCATTGGCCCTGGAGTCAGGAGGACCTGAGTTCAATTCCAGCCTCAGACACTTAACACTTACCAGCTGTGTGACCTTGGGCATGTCATTTAACCCCAGCTGCCCTGCCCTCCCCCCTCCAAAAAGAAAAAAAAAGATTAAGAGATGAAGAATATTTACTGTCTAGATTCCAACATGAAAACTCGATTGCTTTTGGGAAATTGCAAAGGTCTTTTACTGACCACAAGTTTTCCATGAAAGCAAAGGTCTGTATTTTCAATAATAACATTTTACTGGTATTGCTTTATGAGAATGGAACATAAAACACCACTGTCTTCAAAGAAGCATAGAGTATAAAGGAGAGGCACATGGCAAGTATAAACAAGCTACAACAACAATAGCAGCAACAACAGCCGGCACTTTATAGCATTTTAAGATTTGCAGAGTACCTTACGCATATTATCTCATTTTATTCTCACAAGAACCCTGGGAGGGAGATGCTATTTTTATTCCCATTTTACAGATGAGAAAACTGAGACAGAGGTAAATTGACTTGCCCAGGTAGTAAATGTTTGAGGCTGTATTTGAATTCGGGTCTTCTTGATTCCAGTGTGTCATCTAGGTGCTTCATAGAAACTTTGAAGAACAGGAGTAAAGGATATCACCAAGTAATTATATGACAGGAAAAGTAGATGGGCCAACCATGTGGCAAGAGTAAGGGATGCCAGGCAGACAGAGTGCCCCATTGGTGCCCTTGAAATGTCAAAAGAAAGCCAGAAACACTTCTAGCATGTTGGGCAGACCCTCTGTGGCATACTGTTGGGAGTATCTGGACTAGAGTCTCATAAGAAGGAAATGGTCAGGAATAGATGGACTGTGATCTGCACTGTTGTAGGGAAATCCCAATTCAGGAAGATCATAGACCCAGTTGAACATTTAAGTGCATAATGACTAATGATCTTAGTAATGACTCTGAAACACCACAAAAAATTAAATTCTCAAGGGTTCATCAATAACAGTTTGGGCTTTGGGTTATGAATATATTTGGCCATGGCAATTCATGAAATTGTCTACCACAGTATGAAAGGGTACAAATCTGTGTTGGTAGAAATTTGTCCCACATCTATCAAATAAAAGACCTTTTGAAGCTTTTAAATGTCCTTGAGGCAGGGAAATATGGGATGCATTTTTAAAAGATTCTGATTAAAAATGAGTTTTCCACATTTTGTTACAACAAAAAAATTATCCAAAATAACAAAAATAAAGCATTTTTTTTGCACAACATAAAATGTGATGATAGAAATTCATTAAGGAGGAAAAAACAAGTCACAGAAATACAGAGATATTTCATTCAGCTCTCTTTTCTTTGAACTTGAACACTAAATCTCCCTTTGGTCAGCGACATTTTCTAGCTTAAAAATCAAAGTATTGAATTCATTAGCCTGCCAAATAATTTACTCCATACCCCACACTAAGTGTTATATTCTACATCTCTGCTAAATATAATTCAACCTAAAAAGTGTTGTTAATTTTTATTTGTGTTTATTATTTAATATTTACTATTAATTATAGTGGCTAAACTTAGGTGATAGGTCAACATATTTCTGAGAGACCTTCAATTTATCAAGTATTGCATCTCTTTGATTGTTTTGGAACCTCTCCTGATACCTATGGACTTAGTTCAAGGCCACTCTTGTAACTGTCCAACAGATGATGCTTTTTTTAAGGTCCCGATAGAACAAGTGGTAAATTGTTTGCTTTGGCCATTTAAGTTCAGGTTAATGAATCTGTGTTCTCCTGTATATAAAAACTTATGCTAAGGTCTATGTTCAACATGTCCTTACTCACTTGAACACAGGTTGAACACAGCTGCTCAGAAGTTCTCTCTAGGATTTCAAAATGCTGACAATATCTTTGATCTGGGGCATTGTTGTGGCAGTATGCTGTTGCTTATGGCTTATTATTGGAATAAGGAGGAGGTAAGCAACATCTTTTACATTACATTTGAGTTCATTTCATTTGAGACTTGTCTATACTTGGTATCATATAATGTTTACTTTTTGTGCTTAAACACGGTAGTGTTTCCTAACTTTTGTTCATTTTTAAAGGCCTTTTTAGTAACCTCTAAAGAGTCATAGATTTTCTCTGGGCAATCTTCATAGCCTTTGGAGTTATCTTTTTTCTTTTTTCTTTTTTTTTTTGCTTTTTGGAGGGGAAAGGCAGGGCAATTGGGGTTAAGTGACTTGCCCAAGGTCACACAGCTAGTAAGTGTTAAGTGTCTGATATCAGATTTGAACTCAGGTCCTCCTGCCTCCAGGACTGGTGCTCTACTCACTGACACCTAGCCACCCCTGTAGTTATCTTAAGAAGGTGAGAATTACATTTTAATAATAGCTATGTTCAATGCAGGTGATGGAGGGAGAAATCAATAAAAATGAAAAATAACATATGTATATATACATAGGTCATAAGAACATATAAAACCAGCATGGTGTAGTGGATAAAGGGCCAAAGTTGGAGTCAAGAAGATCTGGCTTCAAATTCTGCCTCTAACACATACTAGCTGTATGATGTGGGGACAAGATATTGATCCCCTTGGGCCCCAGACAATTCTCCATGACTACGAATTATGGATTATCTGCTGATCTGAACTAGTGGAGGGGATTTCCATAGTGACAGAAGTTCTCTACACTGATAAAATCACAAGTCAGGGTCACAGACCCACATGTACAGTCATATTTACATATATATTTACATAAGATATTAAAGGCATTGGGCAGAACTTCACAGAACATCAGTATTTTATTCCAGAGTTACTTTTGGTGATAAGAAGAAACCAGCAATGTGGTAGCAATTTGACTGTACAAATGGTGGAAGTCAGCTTTGAAGAATCAAAGAGGGAAAGATTTCCCCGCTCTTTGGCCATAACTATGTGACTGGTGATTAACAAGCATTTATGAAGTGACTACTATATGCCAAGCACTTAATAGAGATACAGATACTATCAATGAAGCGAGTACTAATCACAAGGAGTTTATATTCCAGTAAGGGAGAAAACAAGGACATAAACAAGCATGTAGAGAATAAGTAGAGAATAAATGCAAAATTGTCCAATACAAGAAATTTTGGGTGGAAGGTACTAGCAATCTAGGGAATCAGGAAAGGCTTCTTATAAAATGTGGTGTTTGAGATGCAGACTGAAGGAAAAGAGGGGTTCTACAGGATGGAAGTAAGGAGAGAGTTCATTCCAGGTTCAGGGTGCAAAGGCATAGAACTGGAGATGCAGCATAGAGCTGGAGCTGGAGAACAGAGATGGAGATGGAGTGCTGTGGGTGAGGAAAAGAAAGACCAGTTCCCAGAGTACAGATAGGGGAGTGACATGCACTGGGACTTTGTAGATTTGAGTAAGGTCATGAAAGCTTTGAAAGTTGAGTAGAGATGTTTATATTTGATTCTAGATCCAAGGAGTCATTGGAATTGATTGAATGGGAGTGTGACAAAATCAGATCTATATTTAAGGAAAATCACTTTGTCAGTAGTGTATAAAATGGACATAAGCGAGAAGAAACTTGAGGTAGAGTGACCTATTAAAAGATTATTAAAATAGTTTAGGTAAGAGATGATGAGGACCTGAAATAAAGAGGTGATTGTGTGAGTAGAGAGAAGGGGTGAGATGCAAGACACGTTGTGGGTGGAGAAGCAGCAAGATTTGGCAATTGATTGAGCACATGGGAGGAAGGAAAGTGAGGAGTAGAAGATGATGCTAAAATTACAAATCTGGAAAATTGAAAGAGTGGTAGTACCTTTGACAGAAATAGGGGAGCTTGGAAGAAAGTTGGGTTGGGGGAGGGGAGAAATGATAATTAGTTCAATTCTATACATGTTGAGTTTGAGTCATCTCCAGAACATCAAATTCAAAATGCTTAATAGTCATTTGTAAAACAAGATTAAATTCAGGGGTGGGGCAGGGCTGGATATATAGATCTAGCACTCATTAACACAGGTGATAATTAAATCCATGAAAGTTGATGAAATCACTCAGAGAGAATGCAGATGATATGTTAGGTCAAATAACTATTTGGATAAAAGAATAGTGCCTCATTTATATGAGTCTCTAAGCAGATCTTTGGGAAGTCTGTACTGAGTTTCATGTTCTGGAAAAACCTAATTGACCATGCTCAACCTCTCTGGTATGTATTTTTCTATTGCAGGCGTATAGGAGAACCACCTCTGGACAATGGGCTAATTCCATATGTAGGATGTGCTCTGCAATTTGGAGCCAATCCACTTGAATTCCTCAGGACAAATAAAAGGAAATATGGCCATATTTTTACATGCAAACTAATGGGAAAATATGTGCATTTTATTACCAATCCTTTTTCATATGATACAGTAATGCGGCATGGAAAATACTTTGACTGGAAAAAATTTAACTTTGCTACCTCTGCAAAGGTATGTTTTTAAAATTTTCTTTCAGTGTAGCTTTCCATCACATTATTCCTTATGTACATCCACTTGTCTGTCTGATTGCTATTCTATCCTTAACCACTGAGGTCCTCTCTTAGGTCTCATCCTAACGTTATGGGAACTCTGGGTTTGAAAAGGTTATAGCAGCAAAGTAGAAGCTTTGGCAGGGGCCATCAAGCTAGAAAGTCTTTGAGAAGAGAACTGGAAATACCATAATATGAGGACCAACCTAGCTCAATTTGGAAAGGCTTCTCATACTCAGGATACCTACCAGTGATAATTCTTAAACTTTTTCCTGACTGTAGTGGTTTACAAAGATGGCACAGTGGAACACTTGGGTTCAAACTCCACTTCTGACATTCACTAGATTTATGACCATGTTCAAATCACTTAACTTCTCTCAATTTCAGTCTATTCATCTGTAAAATGGGGGACAAATAATACCTCTAGTATCTACCTAAATGGCCAGATTGTTATGAAACTCAAATGTGATCATGTATATAAAGTGCTTTGAAAACTTTATTACAGAGCTTAAAATTCATTAATGAAGGGGTTGCCATCTATTGGGTATAGGGATGTCCTCCTTGATGAAATCTTTTGAATTACTGAACTACCATTTGTTTATTTTTTTTTTTTTGGAGGGCAATTGGGTTTAAGTAACTTGCCCAAGGTCACACGGCTAGGTTTTTGTTTGTGTGTGCATTAAGTGTCTGAGGCCGGATTCGAACTCAGGTCCTTCTGACTCCAAGGCCGATGCTCTATTCACTGCACCACCTAGCCTGAACTACCATTTGTTAAAAATATTTCTCAAATCCCTTTTAGCTCCTTCATTCTACCACTAATTTTAAGTTTCACAGTCGGAGTAATTGTAATTTTCCTTAACCATATCACTGATCACTCTGATACCGATCCTATGATTTTGCCAACGTGGATATTCTCTCCACAGACACATAACTAAACCCTTTCATACCTTCATACACTATGTAATTTTTATGAATATTTCCCCCAATTTATAAGGATTTTTATGTCATGCCAGTGTTTCAGGGTTGTTGGGGTTTTTTGGCCATGATAATCCTGGGATGATGAATTACATGACGTCTTCATAATTGTCATCCATCACCCACATTTATGTAGAGCCTAAAGGCTTTATAAAACACGTTTCCCATTTTATAAATGAGAAATCTGAAGGTTTGAGGGTTTGTGACCCCACAATCTCAAATTATAACAACAATAAGCATTTAATAGCTTAAAATGCAAAACAAGTGTTTAAGTGTTTAAATTTCCTTTAAAGTTTGTAAAGAACTTTATAAATATTAACTTACTCGATGCTTACCACAGCCCTGGGAGGTAGGTGCTATTTTTTATCACTCTAATTTTACAGATAAAAAAAAAAACTGAGACACAGTAGTTAGGCAACTTGCCTAGGGGCTGCACAGTTAGTATATGTGTGCTGTCAGATTTGAATTCAGTTCTTACTGACTCCAGAACAAGTGCTTGGTGCACTGCATTACCTAGCTTCCTCAAATTCTAAATTCCAACCCAGGTCTTTTGGCTATGGATCTAATACTCTTTCTATAATACCATGATGTTTATAAATAATGGGTTAAGCATTACCTAGTCAGAAAGTAAATTGAAGAAAAATTATCTTACACAAAAAGAAAAAAATATTTTTTTTTATTTCTAAGGTGCATGATTGCTAATTAAAAAAAAAAACACTTAGGGGCGGCTAGGTGGTGCAGTGAATAGAGCGCCGGCCCTGGAGTCAGAAGGACCTGAGTTCGGAGCCGGCCCTGCAGACATTTAATCCACACAACCAAAAAAAAAAAACCTAGCCGTGTAACTTTGGGCAAGTTACTTAACCCCAATTGCCCTAAAGGGGCGGCTAGGTGGCACAGTGAGTAAGAGCGCCGGCCTCGGAGTTGGGATGACCCGAGATTAAATCCGGCCTCAGAAAATGAGCACCCACACATAAATAATGACTAGCTGTGTAACCTTGAGCAAGTTACTTAACCCCAATTGCTTTAAAAACAAAAACAAAAACAAAAAAACAAACACTTAAATACATGTTTACTGAGTATCTACTAAGTATGTGGCACTTAGGTGCTATGGGGGATATGAAGAAGCAGTCCAGACTTCAAAGAGCTTAAAATCTAGTTGAAGACAAAAGGCACATACATATAAGAGAATAACTAACAATAGAAGGCAATGTATGCCAAATTCCAAATGTTTTAAAGTTTTACTTAGAAAAGCTAAAACTGCAAATAAATTGAACACACATATAAAAGCATTGTCTGATGTTGCAGGCACTGTCCTTAGTGCTGAGAATACATAGGTAAAAATAAAACTGACTCAACCCTTTCACATTCTACTGGGAGAAATACAGATAAGTAAATACAAAATATAATGCAGCAAATCCAAAGCAATTTGGCAAGATGAAGAGAGAAACTAAGAATAATAAATAGAGAAGCATAGGGATGTTGTCCAAGGGAATAGGAAATCAGCAAGGACACCAGCACACATTATGTCGAAGAAGCAGTAGGTAGAGCAGTACAGTTATAGTAGAGTGTGTATCACACAAAGTAAAAGAAATAAAGTTGTATTGGGATATGCCTTTTGAATAGTAATTTATTAAATTCTAATCAGAATTATAATTTACAAATTCTATGACCTACACAAAATATATGACCTTGTACATTCAGGGAATATTTTAGTCTCATAAAAGAATCAATTTAACTATAGAGTATTTGGGGATTCTTCATTTAAAAACTTCTCTTCTTCAAGATATTTGTAACCTTTAAAACTTTATGGTTTTCATGCTTTATGTGCAAAATACCTGTGGTTATAACTTCTGTTTTAATTTATTCACTGATACTATGTTAGGTTTTCATTTTCTCACACACATTCTGTTTGATGACAGGTATTTGGGCATAGAAGTATTGATCCCAGTGATGGAAATACTACTGAAAATGTACATGAGACTTTCATTAAAACCTTGCAGGGGTATGCCTTGAATTCCCTCACTGAAGCCATGATGGAAAATCTCCAATATGCCATGAGACCACCAGTCCTTTCCAAAACAAATTCTGACAGCTGGGTGACAGAGGGCATGTATTCCTTTTGCTACAGGGTGATGTTTGAGGCTGGTTATTTGACTCTCTTTGGCAAAGATCTTAAGAGGCAAGAAGCACAGAGAACATTCATCCTAAATAACCTTAATAACTTCAAGCAATTTGACAAGATCTTCCCAGCCTTGGTAGCAGGACTTCCAATCCACATGTTTAAGAGTGCTCACAATGCAAGGGAGAAATTGGCTGAAGCCCTGAAGCATGAAAATCTACAGAAGAGAGATAATATCTCAGAACTGATCACTACCCGCATGTTTCTGAATGACACCCTCTCAACCTTTGATGACATGGAGAAGGCAAAAACTCACCTGGCTTTACTTTGGGCAGCACAAGCTAATACACTCCCTGCCACTTTCTGGTGCTTATTTCACACAATTAGGTAAAATAACATTGGTGCAGAAAGAAGAAATTTACCTTTTCAACAGCTAGCCTTACACTTAGAGTTCTTGTCATGTCGGGGACTGAGAGCCTTAAGTTAAATAGGAGTGCTTATATTAAGTCCATGATGCATTCTATAGCAGCAACCAAAAATATTAATTAACTGTTTCAGACAGGTACTAGGGTTATATTTCATTTTTCATCCTCAAATATCCATTGTGGTTTTATCATTCATTCTTAATCTTTTCCCTTTATACATTTATATGTGTATGTACTATCTACTTACATATTTATTATAGCATATCTTATCCCTTTATATATTATATATTTATATATAAAATATTTTCATCATAAACTTTTACATATGTAATTGTTTACTAGTCAAGGAAATTGGCAGAGCCTCCCTAAACAATTCTATGAAAATACTCTGTGCTCACATCAGAGGGAAGAAATGACTTTACAGTAAAGTAAAATCATGGAATGAATATTGTATAATTAATACAAGTAACAAATTACATTCATATTCACAAAGTATTTTCCTGACAACAGCCCTTGTATTGATTGTCCCCATAGTATGACAGAGAAAATAAACTCCAAGAAATTAAGTGACTTGCTCTAGGATCCACAGGCACTAAGTACCACAGTGAAGCTTTCAAGTTTTCTTGACTCCAAATCTATTGCTCTTTGCTCTTGACCGTACTTCAGTTAATTACAACCACACAACCAATACATAGCCAGCATTCTTCAGACAAATATTTCCCACTAACTTCTATTTTGTAGCACATACCTCTTGACATTGCACTCATGCACAAAATGAAATCGCATGAAAACTTTTATGCGTTAGTCACCATTTGGCAATTCAGAGTGCTGCATAGTAATTTGGTGACAAAGTAGAAAACTTCCTATTCTGAAAGAAATGATAGGATCATAGACTTTGAGAGGCAGTAAGGCATAGTGGATTGAGTTCTATATAAGGAGCTCCAAGAGCTATGCTTAAATCCTCCCTTTAATACTTCACAAGCAAATCATTAATGTCCCTAATTCTGTTTCCTCATCTTTAAAATGACAACACCAACACCTGTAGTAACCTAGCTCAGGGTTGTTGTGATGGTCAACTGAGATAATGTGTATTAATTGTGTTGCAAATCTTAAAGTGCTATATAGATATCTGCTATTTTTATACTTACAGACTTATAGAAGGAGAAAAAAAAACCTTAAGAATTCAAGGTCATCTAAGCCCAGTCCTTTCCTGTTGAAAAAAAGAAAATAGGGATTTAAAAAGTGAATGTTTTGGGGCAGTGAGGTGGCACAGCGAATAGAGCACTGGCCCTGGAGTCAGGAGGACTTGAGTTCAAATCCTGCCTCAGACACTTAACACTTACTAGCCATGTGACCTTGGGCAAGTCACTTAAGCCCAATTACCCTGCCTTCCCTCTTCAAACACCTCCCCAAAGTGAATGTTTTTTCTATTTGAAGTTTGACCAGGATGATATAGGACACATGGAATGATATTTTTATAGGTTTTTTAAAAATATGAAGTGAGACCTTTTTCCTGAGTTATTTAGCTTCCCCTTTCCCTTATAAGAAACAATACTTTGCAATGATGATACTATATTACATATTTACTACAAGCATATCTAGTTGCAAATTTACTTCTTGTCAATGAAAACTAAATTGGAATACTACATCCTTTTCCAAGATTCACTTAGTTTTGACCAAATATAAGAGACAGAAAAAAAATTTAAAATCTACAAAACAATTTGGTATAATGAAAAAATAACATTCTGCACACTTTTTTCTTTCTTTTGGCTTTTGACAGGACTCCAGAAGCAATGAAGACAGCTACAGAAGAAGTCAGAAAAACTTTAGAAAATTCTGGCCAAAAAAGTAGCTTTGAAGGCAAACCTATAAGCCTGAGTCAAATGCAGCTAAATGATATGCCGGTGCTAGGTATGCTGAGCACTTGCATTGCCACAGAACACTTTCCCAAGGTTCTATTTTCCATATTATTCAGTCCAATGAATTAGACAATAATAACAAAAAATTCTTTGAAGATGAGTTCTTTGACTTTCAACCAAAAGCAATCAAAAGGCAATGAAAAGATTAAATGAGATCAAGGAATTGACCATCAGAGCTTACTTTTTCACTCAATCTAGGACAACCTTTACCTTTTTAATGCACATTTCTTTTTTACTTCTTTTGTTTCTTTAGGCAGGAAGAATTCCTATATGACTCCAAATATCCATTGGTAAAACCTGAAACATATCAATGGTTCAAGCTTTAGTTAATGCATGCCAAAATATCCATCTGTATAAAAATGGAAAAGTTCAGTTTGTTTTGTTTATCCAGTGCCAAACATCTGGATACTTATAAACAATCACAAATGATTAGCTGAATTTAAAATTTTTTCTCCAGATGTTTAGTATAATCTACATGTAGACATGTAGCATTATTCCATAGGATTATGAAGTCCAAATTCCTATTGACTGTTTGGAATTTTGTCTTTAAAGATCAAAAGATCATATTGGACCTTGATTTTCAGATTCGAAAGTCCATCCAAATGATGTTGTACAGTAATCAGGAACAGAGTAACAACAAAGAAGAGTCAGAAAAGTCTGAGGAAAAGCTTATCTGACGATCTTGTCATATTCTGTTTTTAATTCTAATCTTTTATGTTCATCTGCTTTTTATTTTGTCTAAGTTTTGTTTTGCTCTTGCAAACAGTGGGACCTAAATACATATTTCATAAGATTATAGAAGTCTAGTTGGAAGGGACCTTAAAAGTTATTTAGTCCAACTCCTTCCTTTTTTAGATAAGTAAACTGAGGCCAAGGAAAGTTGAGTGATTTGTCTATAACTGCACAAATATTAAGGTTCAGAGCTAGGATTCAAACCAACCCAAATAATCTTTCTCCAAAGCCAGCACTACTGTCACTGTAAAACACTTGAATTGAATTGTTATATATTATATGGGATGATTATACCCTGTAAGTTCTTAAAAACTTGTTTTTTTCTTTATGTTATAGATAGCATAATAAAGGAGGCTTTACGACTTTCTAGTGCATCCTTGAACATCCGAGCTGCTAAGGAGGATTTCACTTTGCACTTAGAGGAAGGATCCTATAATATCCGAAAGGATGACATAGTAGCTCTTTATCCCCAGCTGTTGCACTTAGACCCAAAAATCTACCCTGATCCCTTGGTAAGTAGTTTTTCATCAAAGCCACTATCAAAACTGGACATTTACCAAAAATAAATTGAGAGTATACCATTGCACAGGTGTTTCTTTAGGATATTTGATTTGTGTGATGCTAAAAGTTTGGATGTATGGAAGTATCTGGATGATTTTCTCCTGATTTTCTTCCTGACATTTAGCATTCTGCAAATAAATATAGCTCCATCACAGGTATAGTATTCATAATAAGGTTAACACTTCTTTGTTTTCTCATTAAAGTGGTCCAAAATGCGAAACATTATCTTATATTTTGCCTTTCATCTAGATTCCCCAAATCCAGGAAACTATATATATAGTATCATATATATATATATATATATATATATATATATATATATATATATATATATACACACACACACACACACACACACACACACACACACATACATATATATATATATTATATACTATAATAGTATCATTTAGTTTCTGTCCATGATTCCTAACTCTTAATCCAATCCAACTCAGAAAGTCAGTCTTCTAGGAGAGGAGACTAAAAAGTCTTCATTTCCTATCTTTTCTCATGTGTCCTTCATCCTTGGATAAGTTCAACTCCATTGTAAAATCCTTAAGTAACTAAATTACTATTATGAAATAAGAGATAAACAGAATTTACAACTTTAAAATGCAGGTCAACAAAGTACAATTAAAGATAATGTAAAGGTATCTCAAACTAGTTCTTGAGGTGGTTTTCTCTATTGTGATTGCAGGTTTTCAAATATGACCGTTTCCTCAATGAAAATGGAAAACCAAAGACCAACTTCTATTGTAATGGTGTCAAGTTAAAATATTACTATATGCCTTTTGGATCAGGACTGACACTGTGTCCTGGAAGATTGTTTGCTGTCCATGAAATCAAGCAATTTTTGATTCTGATGCTTTCCTACTTTGAAATGCAGCTTGTTGATAGTCAAGTTAAATGCCCTCCTTTAGACCAGTCTCGTGTAGGTTTGGGCATTTTACCACCAACAAATGATATTGATTTCAAATACAGACCCAAAAACTTGTGACTGTTTGCCTGATAGAAGAAGGGAACACTAGGTAATGTTATATGTCCAAATAAGGTCCTTGCCTCCAGCAATGATGGCAGGCAGAATGAACAATGTTGTCTACAGCATGGAAGGAAGAGCACAGGATTTAGAGCTGGATCTGACTTTCAACCTCAGCTCTGACACTTAATACTTGTTTGACCATCATCAAGTTAATTAGTCACTCTGGGAATTAATTTCCTCATTTGCAAAATGGGAAGGGGGTATTGCACCAAATAATTTCAAAATTCCTTCCTGCTTTAGATTTATGCTACAAGATGGGCTCAAGTGTTTCAAAAGCTCTATTTTTATTTATCAGTACTTACTAATAAAGTATGGCATCTTAGGAATAATTTTAGATACCATATAGAATTGTGCTGCTACAAAGAATAGGTTAAAATTATTCTTTGTTTAAATTAATGGATCAACTTTCTTTCAACTAAAGCCTACATTTTATTCTAGGGAGAAGGGGCAGGGAATTGATACTTTTTCAGGAGGGAAGGTTGTAGTTAGTTGAGAATTTATTTTCCTAAGGAAACTCCTTTTTGTTTTTACAAAAACCAGCCAACCATTGTTTAGAGAAATAAACAACAAACATAAAAAGCAATTCACGTTTTAGTGAAACTGCCAGTCTGGCATACTGATGGTTTCTTCAGTTACGAGAATGGTTTTTACAAAGACTTAGCAATTCAGATATTAAAGCTAAGTGGGGGAATGTCTTTTGACTGTCCTTGAATCTTAGATAATTAAGGCAACCTAGTTTTCTAATTTTAAAAGGTGATTTCAATGTACTAATAACATTGAATTTTGTTGTAAATATATTTTCTTTTAGTATGCATTAATTTATTGTCTCAGAAATATCTATCAGTCTAACTATGGGTATAAGTGACAACATCTCACTTATTCTTATATTTGAACCAATCTTGGTAAGAAAAGCTTCTTAGAAAACAAAAGACAATTTCATTTTTCTCCTCAATGAAAAGCATGTGGCTTTTAAATAGTGTGTCTGGAAGGTGTATCGACCAGACAAAACCTGACACTTTAAATCTATAGTTAAAAAAACACCATGAAGCTTGCAATCATTTATTTTCAAACACTTAGCTTTCAGATTTCATTTTATTATTTTTTACTGCTAAATGAAATGTAGTACAAATAGAAAACAATTTATGACTATGTATAATAGTGTTTTAACTATTGTGAATAATCTAGATTTGATTTAATGTTTTATGTATCAGCTATTATCTATGATGGTGTTATTCATACATGTTTATACCTATGTATAATTTATATTTAGTATATTTCTTGTATATTGTACAGAAAATATTAAGAAAATGACAAGGGTGTAACTATTTTTCTGAAATGGTTTATTCATTTCAAGTTGCATTAGATCATTAAAAATAAAAACTACCTCAGGAGTATTTTTAAAAAAACATATCTTATACTCAGAATTTTTAATGTTTTTTATTTGTATAATATTTCATTCTCTCTCAGTTACATGTAAAAATAATTTTTAACATTCATTTTTAAAACTTTGAGTCCCAAATTCTCTCCCTTACTCCCTTCCCACCCCCCTTCATCGAGAAGGCAAACAACTTCAATATAGGTTATGCATGTATAATCATGTAAAACATTTCTGTAATAGTCCTATTGTGAAAGAAAACATGGATAAAAAAATCCTTCAAGAAAAATAAAGTTTAAAAAAAATATGTATATCTGTATTCAGACACCATCAATTCTTTCTCTGGGGATGGATAGCATTTTTTATTATAAGTCCTCCCAAGTTGTTTCGTATCATTTTATACTCAGAACATTAAATTAGCTGTATTTATATTTATTTAAATATTTACAATAGGTAGCTATAGATCTGCAAAAACAATGACTATGTTCACAAAAGAAAAGGCATATCAACACAAAAGCAAAATAAATTGACTACTACTAATAAATATTTATATAGTGCCTACTGTGTGCCTGGCACTGCGCTAAACGCTTCATAATTAGTATCTCATTTGATTCTGTTGGTGCTATTTTCCTTATTTTACAAATGAGGAAGTAGACAAACAGGTTAAATGACTTGGCCAGGGTAATACAGCTTAAAGTGTGAACCTGGATTTGAATTTGGGTCTTCCTGACTTCAGGCCCAGCACCCTATTCACTGTGCTATCTCACTTTTCCTATGTACTGAGGCAATCCAGTAAAAAAAAAAAAATTAAATGTCCCTACATGGTGCATAATTTTAAAATACATCATATCTGTTACAAAGCAGTATTGCTACAGTAAAGCCTCGATAAAATGTAATCACCAGGGACTTTATCATGAGACTTTCTTTAGAAGAGAGATCATTTTCATGAAATTACAGCGTTGTAGAATTGGAAGTGATGGACGGCTAGGTGGCACAGTGAATAGAGCACCAGCCCTGGAATCAGGAGGACCTGAGTTCAAATCCTGCCTCAGACACTTAACACTTACTAGCTATGTGACCTTGGGCACGTCACTTAACCCCAATTGCCCTGCCTTCCCCCCTCCAAAAAAAAAAAAAAAGAATTGGAAGTGCTTTTGTCAGTCATATAATGTACCTTTATTTAACCAATGTGTGAATTGACTGAATAAACTTCAAAGTAGTGGTCATTCATCCTTTGCATGGACACTAAGAGTGGTTAGGAACCACTTTGTTAGAATCTATTAGAACCCATTTCATTTCCAGATAAATCACATAGTTGACAAAATCTTCCTTATGTTGAATAAAAATATGTTTGCCTGTTCTTTCAACCTGTTTGTCCTAATTCTTCTGCACTAAGACAGAATAATTCCAAGCCATCTTCTATGTGATATTCCTTTTTTCAAACATTTAATAGTATTTTGGATTTTTTCCAATTACATGTAAAGATAGTTTTCAACCTTCATTTTTGTAGGATTTTGAGTTCCCAATTTTTCTCCCTCTTCCCTCCCCAAGACAGCAAGCAATCTGATATAGATTAGACATGTACAATCATGTTAAACATAGGTCTGCATTAGTAATATTGTAAAAGAAGAATCAGAACAAAAAGGAAAAACCACAAGAAAAAGCAAAAATAAAAAAAGTTAAAATAGTATGCTTCAATCTACATTCAGGCTCCACAATTCTTTCTCTGAATGTGGTTAACATTTTCCATCATGAGTCTTTTGGAATTGTCTTAGATCCTTGTATTGCTGAGAAGATCTAAGTCTATCATAGTTTATTATTGCACAATATTGCTGTTGCCATGTACAATGTTCTGCTGGTTCTGCTCACTTCACTCAGCATCAGTTCATTCAAGTCTTTCCAAGTTTTTTCTGAAATCTACTTGCTCATCCTTTCTTATAGTACAATAGCATTCCATTAAATTCATATACCACAACTTGTTCAGCCGTTCTCCAATGGACAGGCATCTCCTCAATTTCCAATTCTTTGCTGATCTCATAGAGGTGATATAAAAAGAGCTGATATAAATACTTTTGTACATGTAAGCCCTTCTCCCTTTTTAATGATCTCTTTGGGATATAGACCTAGTAGTGGTATTGCTGAATCAAAAGCTATGCATAGTTTTATAGCCCTTTGGGCATTGTTCCAAATTGTTCTCCAGAATGGTTGGATCAGTTTATAACTCCACTAACAATGCATTAGTATCCCAATTTTCCACATCTTCTCCAACATTTATAATTTTCCTTTTCTATCATATTAGCCAGTCTGATAGGTTGTAATGTGGAAACTCAGAGTTGTTTTAATTTGCATTTCTCTATAGCGATTTAGAGCATTTTCCCCCATATGACTATAGATAGCTTTAGTTTCTTCATTTAAAAACTGCCTGTTTATTTCCTTTGACCATTTATCAATTGGAGGACACTTCTTTAAATGAAGACAAAGATCATAGTCTCTCTCTAAATATTCTATTTTTGAGGCTAAATGTCACCAGTGTTTTAACTGACCATTGTATGATATTGTTTTCTACTTATTGTCCTGATCATTCTCCTTTGAACACGATTGAGATTTTCAACAAAACCTCTTAAAATGTAATACCCCAAATAATAATAGTAAAGCTAACATTTATATAACACTTGAAGGTTTGCAAACCACAAAAATCAACAAATCTCTTAAAATGTGATACCCAGAATAATAATAGTAAAGCTAATTTTGCAAAGCACATATATTATTTCATTGAATACTCCTAACAACTCTGCGAGGTAGCTGGTTATACTCCAAGTGGGGTCCAGTTAGGAAAAAGAGATGATCCTTCTAATTCCTTGACCTTTCCATATTCTTTTTTTTTTTTAAACAAATGCTTTATTAACTTCTGTTTTACATCATTCATTTCCGCCAGATTTTGAGTTACAATCATTTTCCCTCCATTATTCCCCTACCCAACCTCCCAGAATAGTAGTCCCACAAGATATCGCTTCCTCCAATCTGCTCTCTCCCATACCTTCTCCCATACCCCCATCGACTTTTCCATTAGAGGAAGGTGAATCTTTGTGTCCCAATGCCTGCACATCTTATCTCCCTATTACAAGCAAAAGAGTATTAATAATAGTATTTATATATATTTGAAACATTTAATGTTATGACCTCACATTTCAGATCCATTTCCTTCCTCCCTTGTCACCCATTCCTTCTTGGGAGATAAGTAATTCAGTATATGTTGTACATGTCTAGCTATGCAAAACATTATCATAGTAGATATATTGTACAAGGCTGCTTATAATTCCCTCCCACTCATCCCACCCCCCACCTGGTCCATTCCCTACATGATCCTGTCCCTCTTCTATAGTGGGTACTTCCAACCTCCCCTCACCCCAAGGATGCCCTCCCATCCATCATCCCTCCTCTCATCCCCCTTCCCCCTATCCTGCTGCAGGTTGAGATATCCCATTTAGTATGTATGTCATTTTCTCCCTGAACCAAATTCAATGTGAATGTGGTTTTGCCTTTTTAGCCTTCCTTATTCTCCCCCTCCTTTGCAACCACTTCCCCTTGCTTCTTCTACATGGGATAGTTTTCCCTACCCTGTCTCTCCCCATCTCCTCTTGCCACTTTCCTCTCTCACCTCATAATTTCATCCCTTGAGTATTCTCCCTTCCCAACAAATTCAACCTATGCCCTCTATCCATATATAACTGTAACCATATACACACACATTCACATATGTATCCATATGACCACACCCCCTTCTTCCATTATTTTCATAGTGAGAAAGATATCATCAGTCACAGTTATTGCTTTTCCATATAGGAATGTAAATAGTTCAACTTTGATAAGTTCCTTTTGATTTCTTTTCCCTGATTACCTTCTCAGGCATCTCTTACTTCTTGTGTCTGGATGTCAAATTTTCTATTCAACTCTGGTTTTTTCCTCAAGAATGCTTGAAAGTCCTCTATTGCACTGAATGACCATATTTTCCCCTGAAACAAAATACTCAGTTTTGCTGGGTAGGTGACCCTTGGGTTCATTCCCAGTTCTTTTGCCCTCTGGAATATCATATTCCATGCCCTTCGATCCCTCAGTGTAGAAGCTGCCAGGTCCTGGGCTATTCTGATTGTGTTTCCACAATATTGAAATTGTTTCTTCCTGGCTGCTTGTAGTATTTTCTCCTTGATCTGGGGATTCTGGAACCTGGCTATAATATTCCTGGGAGTTTTCTTTTTGGGATCTTTTTCAGGAGGTGATCGGTGGATTCTTTCAACCTCTATTTTGCCCTCTGGATCTAAAACATCAGGGCAGTTTTCCTTGAGAATTTCTTGAAGGGTGATTTCTAGGTTCTTTCCTTGATCATGGCTTTCAGGTAGTCCAATAATTTTTAAATTGTCTCTCCTGGATCTATTCTCCAGGTCAGTGGTTTTTCCCATGAGATATTTCACATTGCCTTCTAATCTTTCGTTTGTTTGGATCTGCTTAACAGCATCTTGATTTCTCATAAAGTCACTAGCTTCCATTTGCTCCAGTCTAACTCTGAAGGAATGAATCTCCTCAGTGAACTTTTGAGATTCTTTTTCCATCTGGCAAATTCGACTTTAAGGCATTCTTCTCCTCATTGCCCTTTTGGGCCTCCTTTGCCATTTGAGTTAGTCTATTTTTTAAGGTGTTGTTTTCCTCAGTCAGGCTGTTGACCCTCATTTCATACTTTTCCTGCATCCTTCTCATTTCTCTTTCTAATTTTTCCTCCACTTCTCTTATTTGATTTTTAAAGTCCTTCTTAAGGTCCTCTATGGCCTGCAACCCGCTCATGTGGTTTCCCCTGGGGCTTTGGAGCAGGACTTCTGACCTCACAGTCCTTTTCCTGCTCTATGCCCCCAAAATAGGAGTCTAGGGTTGCATTTTTCTGTTTCCTTTGCCTTGGCATGTTGCCACTTAATTGCTTGACTTTTGGGCTTGTTGCCACACTATGGCTTTAAGGCCAGCTAGAGGAATTTTCGTCCCGAACGTGTGGGGGGCAACTTCCGTTTCTGGCAAGCTGTAAACCCACCCACAACTTCCACCCTAGATCACAATCCAGATCCAGGGAGGTTAAAGCAAGAGCGATTACCCCCCAAGACTGATCGCTGGATCTCCCCACGATTTGTAGGCTGGGAGCCGGATCTGCCTCTGAAAACTACAAAATGGCGTGTCTCCTCAGCAGCTTCTAGCCCCCAGGGGAGGGAGCTGACGCATTCCCCAAATACAGGTCCCAAAGTCCATAGGACACTAACCTCTTACTTTGTCCTAGGCATGTCTATGTTGATAATTCTGGAGTCGCCAGGGGTCCTGCTGTTCTGGGGTTCCTCCAGCCGGCTGCTGGCCCTGTCGCCCTGGGGCTAAAACCTCGGCTCATGCGGACCTGGGCTCGGCTCCTGCGTTCTGAGCTCTGCGCTCTGTGAGCTGCCAGGTCCCAGACCACTGTGCTGGTCCTTCCTGCAGGGCTGCTGGGCTGTCCTCAGCGGGAGGTTAGCTTCTCTGTGTCGTTCTGTGGGTGCTGGGGCTCCAGAAGTTGTTCAGAGTCCCCTTTTACATAGTTTGAGGGGAATCTGGGGGCAGAGAGGCTTGGAACAGCTGTTTCTACTCCGCCATCTTGGCTCCGCCCCCGACCTTTCCATATTCTTTTAGTTCATTTTTCCACGTTTACTTCATTTGTTTCTATATGAAGCCTTGCCATTACTTTGAAATGGCCTGCCACTTTCATGTTTGACTAGTTAAACTTCCTTGACTCCCTATCCTGCTATTCCTGACCTACAAATTATAATTTGTGGGCAAAACCTCTTCCCTTCAATTTAATTTTGCCTTTCTTGCCTTGGGTTTGCTGAGCATCACTGGAAAAAGTCACAAAATTGAGCTGATTTCATCTACTTCAAAATTGTTGGTATGTATAACCTCTTCGGGATCCTTGCTGCTATTCAATAAGTCTTTTGTTCTTCTCTCCTAGAGCCCTAAACTCAGTAACTACAGTGACTCACTTCAGGATCTCACCTACTCCACTGCCCCTTACTCCCTTTTCAAGTAGATAAATTAGTCTACTCCTTCACTGAATCTTGGGTTTAGAAGTGATGTCAGAAGCCTTCTAGTGCATCCCATACATGAACAGGAATCCCATATAAAGCATTTTCAACAGACCCAGTGTTCACTTGAAGATTTCTAGTGAGAGGAAGATGCAATACCTTTGGGAGATATCCCATTCCATTTTTGGAGAGCTCTAAGTATTAGGAAAATTTTCCTTATATGGAGCTGAAATGTGTATCTGTAACTTTTGCCCCCTTGCTCCTAAGGAGACTAAGCAGAAGTCAATCTTTCCACAGGAAGTCCTCTAAATACTTTAAGACAACTAAGTAACCTCTTCTCCAGGATAAACATTCTAAGCTCATTCAACTGATTGAGAAATTCAACTGATTCTGAAATCTAGTCCATCAATTTAAGCAAAGAATAATTTTAAACTATTTTTGTAGAAGCACAATTCTATATGAATCTGAGGTGCTGCTAGGACATCGAGATAGATGGATATACAAGTCTGGACCTCAGGTTGGTGTTTTCTTTATCCATTTTGGGAGATAACCAAAAAGTTTTAATATTTGTGGATCCCTGTAAATAAGTAGTTTCTTCTGCATGCTCCCACCCACTCCATCTCTTCTTGATCACTGGTCTCCCTTGTTCTAAAATATTGGGAAACAACTACACATGGAAACTAGAGTGCATGGCTCATTTATGACCAGCACCAAATTGCGTGATGAGGCAGGGTTTATTATTTGCTAAAACCTACCAGAGGGTGGAAGGGTTCACAGAGTGTGCCTAGCAAGGTAAATTGTTGACTATCCAAAGAAAAGATAAAGATATTTTGATTAGGTCAATATTGTTACAAGGTTCCAAATTGTACTAGAGAGACAATGTGGCAAAGGGGATAGAAGTACGGTAGGGGTCAGAGTTTTCTCTTAGTATTGTTTTTTGTTTTTTGCTTTTTTTTTGCAGGAGGAAACCGACAGGGAATTGGGGTTAAGTGACTTGCCCAAGGTCACACAGCTAGTAAGCGTCAAGTGTCTGAGGCCACATTTGAACTCAGGTCCTCCTGACTCCAGGGCTGGTGCTCTATTCACTGTACCACCTAACTGCTCCTCTTAGTATTGTTTTTCTGTCACTGACTCACTGATTAGCTTTGGGCTTGCCATCTAACTTCTCTGTTATTCCACCAGTTCTAAATTTTTTGATCTGGACAAAGGAGAACTAATCCACAGTACTATCAGGTATTTGCTTTGTGGCAAAGGGAGCTAAATTACTCATCTTGCAATTTTATGCTGAGTAATAATAAGCTGGTCACCCCTGAGTACTCTTCCTAGTAACTTTGTTTCATGTGAGAGTAGCCCAGATTGCCTTGAGGAGTTATAAACCCTGAGTAATCTAAATGTATTGAAAAAGTATGGATGTTGCAACATATACTTGGAGTATTAGTCTCTCAACTATCTACAAATTAACAAATCCCCGTGTGTCAAAAGTTTGTGAGTGGGGGCAGCTAGGTAGCGCAGTGAATAGAGCACTGGCCCTGGAGTCAGGAGGACCTGGGTTCAGATCCAGCCTCAGACACTTAACACACACACAAAAAACAACCTAGCCACGTGGGAAAGTCACTTAACCCCAACTGACCTCCAAAAGGCCAAAAAAAAAAAAATTGTGGGTAAATCAGTTACTTGAAACTCAGAATACATGTTTTTAAATTTTAAAAAATCCTATGACAATAATTGTGGGTTTTCCAAGCAAACTCATACTATTTTGCAAAGCGCAAGCCGACATTGAACAAGCGGGGGCAGGTATCTATGGATTGTGATATGCTTGGTTGGACAGAATATTCACTTGGCTGAAATGACCTCCTTTTGGCATCCATTGGGATGTTAGATCATTCTACCTTTGCCACTTTGTATTTTTCATGTTTTTCTTGTAGGTAAGTAATAGAACATCACAATCACTAGAGAATCCAAATTGCATGTGATCTGAAGGACACTGGTGAGACAGATGGCTGTGAGTAGGCCTTAGCATATTATCACTGAAAAGTTACATTCAAGAAATGACAGAAATTAGAAGATCCAGGAAATTTATGACAAGAAAAAGAATAAGGCCAGATAAATAAGAAGTATGAGTAAATGGTAGGTTGAGTCCAAGAACTATACTGGTACCTGTATAATGTTAAAAGATAAAGAGGAAGGCCCTGAAAATGTTAAATAGATGCTTGATGAAGACTTTTTTGGAGAGATGCGAAAAGATTTGCCCTGGGTGAAGTGTGGATGGTTTCATTACACACCAATGATGAGATCACAGATTCACTGAAATATTATTGCACTTTTGAAGCACTGGGCCCTGGCAGTCAAAAACACACAAAACACACAAAAATGCTGTTGCACAATTAGAAATGAAACAAAAAAAGAAAACAATAACATTAAATAAGAAATCTATTTTATATTTCTTATTAATTTTTAAAAATACCATGAACACTGGCACTTGAGATAGAAACTTAATAAGAGAAGGATGAGTTTGAGAATTCTGTTGAGCTTCTGAAGGGTATTTTTGGACACTTTGAAGAGTTTTGTTATTTCAAAAATGATGACCTCTCTTTTTCTTGATAAAGACATATTACTGGTCTGAAATTTATCAGTCATACTTGAGTTAACTTTTTATGTTGTTGCTCACAAATAGGATGATTGAAGGGATGGTGTTTCATTGCCCTTTATTCCTTTTACTCAGTGATTAAAGGTTCAAAACCTGCTTCAGACACTCAACACTTACTGGCTGTATGACCTTGGACAAATCATTTAACCCCAATTGCCCTGCCTTCCCTCCTCCGAAAAAAAGCAAAAAATAAAAATAAAAAGAATTATTTTGTAGAGCTAGGAAGAAAATAATCAAGTTTATGTGGAAGAATGAAAAGCTAAGAATATCAAGGAAATAAATGCAAAAAATAGGCTGCAAGGGGACCTAACAGGTCTCACCTATACTACAAAGCTGTAATCATTGAAACAATTTTGTATTAGGTAAGAAATAGAAGTTGATCAGTGAAAGAAGCAAATGAGTGCAGTAATTTAGTGTTTGATAAACTGAAAGATACCATTTATTGGGTTAAGAACTAACTATTTGACAAAAACTGCTGGGAGAAATGGAAAGTAGTCTGGCAGAAACTATTCATAGAACAACGTCTCATGCCACATACCAAGATAAGCTCAAAATGGGTGCATGCTTTAAAAATAATGAATTATATCATAAGCAAATTAGTGGAGAAGGGAAAAAAATTACCTGTTAGATCTATCGACAAGGGAAGAATTTGTGACTACACAAGAGAGAGAGATTCATGGGAGATAAAATGCATAATTTTGATTCCATAATTTTTTTTAAAAAAATCACACAAAACCAATGCAACTAAAAGTATAAGAATAGTATGAAACTGGGGGGAAATTTTTTGCAGCAAGTTTCTGTGATAAAGGTCAAATCTCTAAAACACATAGGAAACTATTTACAAGAATAAGAGCCATTCCATAATTGACAAATTGTCACATGATATGAAAGAGCAGTTTTCAGAAGAAAAAAATCCAAGCTATCAAGAGCCATATGGAAAAAAATGTTATAAATCACTAATCATTAGAGAAATTCAAAATAAAACAACTCTGAGGTACCTCTTCACACTTATAAGATTGACTAAGATAACAAAAATGGAAAATGACAAATGCTAGAGAGGATGTGGGAAAAGAGATACACTAATGCATTGTTGATGGTGCTGAGAACTACTCCAACAACTCAAGAAATCAATTTGGAAGGGGCAGCTAAGTGGTACACTGAATAGAGCACCAACCCTGGAGTCAGGAGGACCTGAGTTCAAATCCGGCCTCAGATACTTAACACTTACTAGCTGGGTGACCTCGGGCAAGTCACTTAACTCCAATTGCCCTGGCTTCCCCGCCAAAGAAAGACCTCTCCCCACCCCCCAAAAAAGAAGAAATCAATTTGGAACTATGCCCTAAAGGTTAAGCATATCCTTTGACTCAGTAATACTGCTATTAGGATTATATCCCAAAGAGATGACTTTTAGAAAGAGGAAAATGATCCACATGTACAAAAACATTTATAGTAAATCTTTTTTTGTGTGTGTATGCATGGTGGTAAAGAATTGGAGACTGAGGGGATACCTATCAATTGGACAATGGATTAACAAGTTATAGTATATGTAATCAATAGAATGCTATTGTGGTATAAGAAATGATGAAGGCAGTGTTTTCAGTTTCAAAATCTAGGAAGACTTGTATGAACTAATACAAAGTGAAGTGACTGGAACAAAAAGAAGAATTTATACAATAATAGAAATATTGTAAATATAATCAACTCTGAAAGACTTAGTAATTCTGATGAGCACAATGACCCATGATTTGAAAGGACTCGCTATAAAACATGCTACTCACTTCCAGAGAGAGAATTGCACTCAAAGTGCAAATTGAAACACGTTTTCTTTCTTTCCTCCCTCCCTTCCTCCTTCCTTCCTTCCTTCTTTCCTTCCTTCCTTCCTTCCTTCCTTCCTTCCTTCCTTCCTTCCTTCCTTCCTTCCTTCCTCTCTCCACTCCTTCTTTCCTCTCTCCCTTCCTTCTTTTGTCACTCCCTTTCTTTTCTTCTTTCTTTCTTTTTAGGGACTATGGCTAATGCAGACATTTATTTTATATGATCACATATGTACAATGTTTTGCTTTTCTCACCTTCTCATTGGGTGGGGTAAGGGTGGGTTAGGGACAGAATTTGAAATGGAAAAAATATCATTAAAAATCCCTCTGCTTTAAAAAAAAAAGAAAGTAAACTATTATTGTTGATTGAAAAAAGAAAATGTAATTAAAAATAAAGCTGGGGAAAATAATAACGATTTATTAAATATCTACTGTGTACCATTGACCATGCTAGTTGCTAGGACTACAAAAACTAAAAAGAAATCATGTCTTTCCTCAAGGGTCTTGTATTTTATTAGGGGGAAACTGATGCCTGTATCAAAATGGGCACAGGCCAAACCAAGAAGTATGGAATGATGGACAGAGCCAGGTGAAAATCTGTCATAGCAGTTCTGATTTATTGATCAGAGGGCAGGGTTTATATAATGAATGTAAAGCAATTATCTCTTAGAATCCCATGAGAAAATGTTTAATGTCCTTATTCGTTGATGTACATCTGTATGTTTTAATGTCCTTGTTCACTATGTAAATCCATGTGTTTTATTGTCCTTGTTCCCTTGCATACATCTATGTCTGAGTCACTGCTCATGCCCTAAACTCCTGAAATTTAGGAAGAGATGGTGAGCCAATCTTAATACATAATATAGCCTTCACAGGGAGCTGGCTTGGGAGAAATTCTGGACCAGACTCTTTCTATGCATGGACCGGGTCAGAGACTGGCTCTCAACAGGAAACAACTTGTAGATAGAAAATTAAATGCAAAATATATCCTGGCAGGAAAACTCAGGCATAAAATGAAGGAAAATCAGCTATGATAGAATGAGGTTTCTAGATGGAGCATTTGAAAGGTAGGCTAGAGTAGGTAGAGCCAGAATATATAGCTGTGAAAAAGCATGCTAAGGAGCCTTTCAATTCCTTTCAAATTAAACAGTAAATCCATTACACTCTATTTTCTTTTACTATACCCCCTTCCTAACGAATTGAGAAAACAGCAAATATAAAACATACTAAGTCCATTCTGTTATGGATTTTGCTTAGTTAATATTTCTGATTTCTATAGTCTAAAACTCATAAAAGATGTGGTTTTAAATAGCTTAACTGAACTGAGACCCCTTTATAATTCCACATATACTATGGATTTTCTTTTAGGGATAACTTGGGTGGAAAATTTAATAAATTCTTTAGAAGGAATAAGATGGCTTCCTGAATTTGAAAAAGCTCCTATGCAATATAATAAATAGTATTTTCTTCATTCCTTTCTAAGAGTTCATTTATTTCTCCCATCATTCTCTTTCTTTGGTGGTTTTACTCCCAGTTTACTGTTCGATTTGCTTAATAACTTTTAGGATGTTCTTTCTTTTCTCATATTGAATTATATTCCTGAGGCCAGCTTTTTTTCAGAAAACATTTTGTCAAACTTTATAGAATGGAACACTTCATTAGCTATGTAACCTGGTATTTCAAGTAATAGAAAGTGAAATAGTATTCTGTGTACCATGTTCTCTATTTTGTTTGCTAATACTTTCTTATGGTCTGTTTGAACAGAGTGCTTGAAAAGTGGCACCTATGTGTTGTGGGAAAGGGATTCTCTTTCAAGATGGTCTAACTTTCTATATTTGTCCAACCTACAATTGCCTTCTACACTAGCATCATGTTCAGAGAAGAAAGAAATAGGCACAGAATTTAGAAATCCTAGTGAGATTTATTGAAGACTATTTTTCTGTAGCCAGTAGAGGTCTTAGAAAAGTGGAAGGTGAGATTGGATGCTATTTAGCTTTATGTCTTAAGTTGATTCTCTGACAATTTTTAGAATAAAGCAGAGGCCACTTATCTCAGATAAAATAGTGCAGGACGGAGAGGGAAGAGAGTGACATTCCTCAAATGTCTAATGAGGATAGGTTTTGATGGCAGCATCTCTCAGTGGTCTCTTAAGGGGGGCAGTGTCAAATATGGCTTTCTATCCAGGTAACCAGATAGAAATGGGGTCTGAGGTCTCAGATCACATAACAAGGAGTGGACAAGAAGATACTGATACCCACATTACCTGTAGGTGTTGGCACCAAAGATGGTTTCTGTATGCAAAACTATTCCATCACTGAGATTTATTAGGGATGTTTCCATTTTCTAGTTCTCAGGGTTTCCACAGTAGTAACTGAGTCATTTTTGCTTAGAACCATCTGTATAGTACTATAAAAACCTATTTCTCTTAGATGAATATAATGGGATGAATGTTATGAAAGTTTAGGAAACTGGAAAAGATCTTTTCTGTTATTGAGAGATCTAAGTCAAAAGAGTGAAATTGCAATAAATTGCAAAGGTAACCAAAAAGAAAAGGTTTTCTTTATCACTTAAATAGCTTTTCAAAGTCAAAGAAAATGGCTCTGAGGCATGTTCTTAGAGGGACAACAAAAGAAAATTTGATCAGAAGAGTTTACAAGTAGCTGGTAGTATTTTTGCTTTAATGCTTCTTTAAAGGAAGAGGGAAATGGGATGAGGAACTTTTCCAGAATTCTAAAGTTAGGGAGAAAAGATCTTGATTTACCACTATAGCTTTCTATAGATGTGTATACATGTCTATATTCTCTGGCAAGCAGTAGAAATTTAATTATATTCACAGGGTAAGGCTGGCATGTGTGGTTGTAAAAATCCTAAACAACCAACATATACTTGTATATAACAAAAAGAAAGTAGATATTATGGAGTGCGTTGCAACAGTCAAAGTTTGCTGGCTTCAGGACAGAGGAGAATGGAGAAGATCTCATGAGATAAGTGGACAAGAATTGGAAGATAGAAGGGAAAGTTCAGGGAGGGAATTCAAAATGACTTTAAAAGGGAATTTATAACTGACAGATTTCTAGAGAGTAAGCTCCAGACCCCTAGAAGGTCAGCTGACATTTTTATCAGACTTCACAAACATTACCTTATTTACACATGCTCTCTCTTGCTCCCTGCTCCTGGATTTTCTTGTCCTGTGTTCTTTGGGTGACCCATTGTATAATGCACTACCCTGAAAGTCAGGAGTTGTTGGAGTTACAGATGCTCTGTGTCAAAAAATAATAGGGCCCAACCCAGAGATAGGCTGCCTCTAGCAGCAGAAGGTTGATTTAGCCAAGCTGTCAGTTCACTGCTACCATTGTAGTCCATTACCTTTGTCTCATCACTCTTTACTCTGCCTTCTTACACTGACCTGGAAAAGTCAGATGCTGCCTGGACAGCTGAACCATGGACTCTTGCTTTGATCTTCCCCTTCTTAGGTAAGCTGGACATTCTTCTGCTAATGATTATTTTCCCCAACCTCTCAGTCCCTTGCCTACAGTTCTGGACTGGATAAGAGGTGGGGCCAGCCTTAAGCAGAACTGCAACTGAGGAAAAGCTGGTCTTTAGGGTCCCCCTCCTTCTTCTTTCAGTGTTTTAATATTAGGGAGAAAGTGCTTCAGTCTTGCCTTCCTGGTAATTTGTGGCCCTCTCTTTACCCTCTCTCCTCCTTCGGATCCCATTCCAATAGAGCTTTTCTTTATATGTTACAAAGTTACTCTCTCTAGCTCCTTCTCCCCTCTGCCCCCAAGAATTGTGGAAGATTAAAAAGCCTATTGAACAAATGGAATGAATGTCTAAGGGAATTTATGACTCTGAAAGTGACCGACAGGCAGAAAGATTTTTTGTGCACTCTTTTCCCCTCCTTTCCCCAAACACCTTAAGCCACAGCACATGGGCACCTGTCTATTCATGAGGACAGTTCTTGGGCAAGAGAATTGCTTTAGTCCTATCTTTGTTACAGATTCAACCAAATCACTAATTCTCTTATATCTCACATACCTCTCTTTAAGAAGACATGGGCTACTGTAGTAGTAGTAGTAATACTAGTTGTAGTAGTAGTAGCAGCAGCAGTGGTAGTAGTATCTAATATTTTTTTCAATCAATAAACATTTATTAAGCACCTACTATGTTCCAGAACCTGTGCTAGGAATACAGAAAGAGGTAAAAGACAGTCCATGCTCTCAGATAGCTTACAACCTAATGGGAGAGACAGCATACAAAGAAATATATACAGTGTATGCTATATACAGAATAAATAAGAAATAACTAAAAGAAGGCACATGTCTCAGAATCCCTGGCTTCCTTCAAGGTTTAGTGACCTGCTATTTCCTAAGGCAAGCCTTTCCTGGTTGTCCTGATTGTTAGTGCTTTATCTTTTCTTCTTAAATGACCACATTTATACTAATGCACATACACATAGGGACAGTTTTATACTTGCCTTTTTATTCCCACTGCCTATCTCAGTGCTGTGCACACAGAGTGGTTCAACAAGCATTTGTCATTTATCTAGCCTTATTGACTTAATAAGTCAAGAGGCATTTATTCATTCATTTATTTATTTATTTATTTAAACAAATGCTTTATTAACTTCTGGTTTACATCATTCATTTCTGCCAGATATTGAGTTACAATTTTTTCCCCATTTTTCTCCTACCCACCATCCCAGAATAGCAGTCCCACAAGATATCCCTTCCTCCAATCTGCTCTCCCCCATATCTTCTCCCATAGCCCCTTCGATTTTTCCATTAGAGCAAGGTGAATCTCTGTGCCCCGATGCCTGCACATCTTATCTCCGAATTACATGCAAAATAGTATTAATAATAGTATTTATATATATTTGAAACACAATTTTAAAACCTCGAATTTCAGATCCATTCCCTTCCTCCCTTGTCACCCATTCCCTCTGGGAAGATAAGAAATTCAGTATATGTTGTACATGTCTAGCTATGCAAAACATTACCATAGTAGATATATTGTAAAAGACTGCTTATAATTCCCTCCCACCCATCCCACCCCCACCTGGTCCATTCCCTACTTTGATCCTGTCCCTCTTCTATAGTGGGTACTTCTAACCTCCCCTACCCCCAACAATGCCCTCCCATCCATCATCCCCCCTCTCATCCCCCTTCCCCCTATTCTGCTGCAGGTTGAGATATCCCATTTACTATGTATGTTATTCTGTCCCTGAAACAAATTCAGTGAGAATGTGGTTTTGCCTTTTTGCCTTCCTATTCTTCCCCTCCCCTGTAGCCACTTCCCCTTGCTTCTTCTACATGAGATAGTTTATCCTCTTGCCACTTTCCTCTCTCACCTCAATTTCACCCCTTAAGTATCATCCCTTCCCAACAAATTCAACCTATGCTCTCTATCCATGTATAACTGTAAACATATATACACACATTCACATATGTATTCATATGACCATATACCCTTCTTCCATTATTTTCATACTGAGAAAGGTTTCATCAGTCACAATTATTGTTTTTCCATGTAGGAATGTAAATAGTTCAACTTTGATAAGTTCCTTTTGATTTCTTTTCCCTGGTTACCTTCTCAGGCATCTCTTTCTTCTTGTGTCTGGATGTCAAATTTTCTATTCAACTCTGGTTTTTTCCTCAAGAATGCTTGAAAGTCCTCTATTCCACTGAATGACCATATTTTCCCCTGAAACAAAATACTCAGTTTTGCTGGGTAGGTGACCCTTGGGTTCAGTCTCAGCTCTTTTGCCCTCTGGAATATCATATTCCATGCCCTTCAATCCCTCAGTGTAGAAGCTGCCAGGTCCTGTGCTATTCTGATTGTGTTTCCACAATATTGAAATTGTTTCTTCCTGGCTGCTTGGAGTATACATATTCCTGGGAGTTTTCTTTTTGGGATCTTTTTCAGGAGGTGATCTGTGGATTCTTTAAACCTCTATTTTGCCCTCTGGATCTAAAACATCAGGGCAATTTTCCTTGAGAATTTCTTGAAGGGTGATTTCTAGGTTCTTTCTTTGATCATGGCTTTCAGGTAAATCCAATAATTTTTAAATTATCTCTCCTGGATCTATTTTCCAGGTCAGTGGTTTTTCCCATGAGATATTTCACATTGCCTTCTATTCTTTCATTTGTTTAGATCTGTTTCACAACATCTTGATTTCTCATAAAGTCATTAGCTTTCATTTGCTCCAGTCTAACTCTGAAGGAATGAATCTCCTCAGTGAGCTTTTGAGATTCTTTTTCCATCTGGCAAATTTGGCTTTTTAAGGCATTCTTCTCCTCATTGCCCCTTTGGGCCTCCTTTGCCAGTTTATTTTTTAAGGTGTTGTTTTCCTCAGTCAGGCTATTGACCCTCATTTCATACTTTTCCTGCATCCTTCTCATTTTTCTTCCCAAATTTTCCTCCACTTCTCTTATTTGATTTTTAAAGTCCTTCTTAAGGTCTTCTATGGCCTGTAACCCACTCATATTTTCCTTTGGGGCTTTTGGAGCAGGATTTCTGACCTCACAGTCCTCTTTCTGTTCCATGCTGTGATCCTCTTTGTCCCCAAAACAGGAGTCTAATGTTGCATTTTTCTGTTTATTTTGTTTCCTTTGCCTTGGCATGTAGCCACTTAATTACTTGACTTTTGGGCTTGTTGCCACAGTATGACTCTACCACCAGACAGGGGAGCTTCTGTCCCAGAGTTGGGGTCTTCACAACTTCTGGTTCTGGCAAGCTGGATACCCACCCCACAACCTCCACCCCAGACCACAATCCAGATCCAGGGAGGTTAAAGCAAGAATGATTACCCCCTAAGACTGATCACTGGATTTCCCTACAGTTTGCAGGCCAGGAGCTGGAGCTGCCACTGAAAACTGCAAAATGGCATGTCTCCTCAGTGGCTTCTATCCCCTAGGGGAGGAAGCTGATGCGTTCCCCAAATACTGGTCCCAAAGTCCATAGGGCACTAACCTCTCACTTTGTCTTAGCCATGTCTGTGTTGATAATTCTGGAATTGCCACAGCTGCTGGTGTTCTCAGGTCCCTCCAGCCAGCTGCTGGCCCGGCCTCCCTGGGGCTAAAACTGTGGCTCAGGCAGACCTGGGCTTGGCTCTCCTCACTCTGCGCTGCCGGCTCCCAGAGCACTGTGCTGGCCCTTCGTACAGGGCTGCTGGGCTGCCTCAGCAGGAGGTTAGCTTCTCTGTGTCATTCTGTGTGCGCTGGGGCTCCAGAAGGTGTTCAGAGTCACCTTTTACATGGTTTGGAGGTGATCTGAGGGGAGAGTGCCTTGGACATGCTGTTTCTACTCCGCCAAGTAGTATCTAATGTTTATATAGCACTTACCATGTGTCAGGTACTGTGCTAAGTGTTTTAAAATTATTAATTCATCTGTTCCTCACAACAACAATGGGAGGTAGATGCTATTATTATACTCATTTTACAGATGAGGAAACCGAGGCACACAGAGGTTAAGTGACTTGCTCAAGGTCACACAGCTAGTAAGTATCTGAGGCTGAATTTGAACTCAGGCTTTCTTGACTCTAGACTCAGTGTGCCATACATTGTGTCACCTAGCTGCCTCTAATATAATAATATTAACAATAATAAGGTGGGGAGGAGCCAAGATGGTGGCATAGAAGCAGGAAAATTCCATGAGCTCCCCCCATAACCACTTCAAATACCTATAAAATATGACTCTAAACAAACCTTAAAGCTACAGAACCCACAAAGTAACAGAGAGAAACAAATCTCCCAATGAAGGCAACCCAGTAGGTGGACAGAAAGGGTCCATCACAGCATAATGGGAGCTAAGCCCAGCCCCACAGGAACCTATGGTTTTAGACCCAGGGCGGCCCCAACCAGCAGAGGCTAGAGAGGACTTCAAGAGAGTGGATCACCAGCAGCTGTTGTAGTTTCCAAAAATATCAACCCATAAATGCCAAAGAAAAAGTAAAAGGTCAGTGTAGAACTCTGTTGTAACTGGGGGGGGGGTGGAGGCACAGTCTGGCCTTTCCCTCCCTCCCCCCAAGTGAGAAGTGGTGGAGGTGTGGAAGCCCTGCAGCTGCCTCCATGTGGCTGCTTCAGAGCTCCCAGTCTGCAGATCTTGGCGGGGGGCGATGGCGGGGGAGGAACGAACTATTTCAGAAGGTAATTGCTCTTGTTTTAACCTGCTTGGATCTGGATCTTGGTCTTGGGTGGTGGTCCTGAGGTGTGTGACCAGTGAGCTAGAGTTTGTGGGGTCTGTAGAGATGGCACCCTCCTAATAGCTCTGGCAGCTGAGAAAACCCCAGCGATTTGGGACAAAGCTCTCCTCTCTGGAAGCAGAGTTCTACTGTGGCAAAGAGCTCAAAAATCAGGTAATTGAGTGGCAACATGAGCAAGCAAAGAAAGGAAAGCAAGCAGAGCAATCCAATTTTAGATTCCTGTTTTGGGGACAAAAAGGATCAAAGCATGGAATAGGAGGAAGACAGAGAAGTAAGAACTCCTGCACCAAAAGCTTCCAAGAAAAATATGAATTGGTTACAGGCCTTGGAGGGGCTCAAGAAGGATTTTGAAAATCAAGTAAGAGAAGTGGAAGAAAATTGGGAAGAAAAATGAGAATGATGCAAGAAAATCATGAAAAGAGAGTCAACAACCTGACTGAAGAAAATAACACCTTAAAATAGATTAATTCAAATGGCAAAAGAGGCCCAAAAAGACAATGAGGAGAAGAATGCCTTAAAAAGCTGAATTTGCCAAATGGAAAAAGAATTTCAAAAGTTCACTGAAGAGAATAATTCCTTCAAAATTAGAGTGGAGCAAGTGGAAACTAATGACTTTATGAGAATCAAGATACTCTAAAATAGATCCAAACAAATGAAAAAATAGAAGGCAATGTGAAATATCTTATTGGAAAAACCACTGACCTGGAAAATAGATCCAGGCGAAATAATTGAAAAATTATTGGGCAACCAGAAAGCTGTGATCAAAAAAAGAACCTAGAAATCATCCTTCAAGAAATTCTTAAGGAAAATTGCCCTCATATTCTAGAACCAGAGGGCAAAATAGAAATTGTAAGAATTCCCTGATCACCTCTTGAAAAAGATCCCCAAAACTCCCAAGAATATTATAGCCAGGTTCTGGAGTTCCCAGATCAAGGAGAAAATATTACAAGCAACCAAAAAGAAACAATTTGAATATTGTGGAAACACAATCAGGATAACACAGGATCTAGCAGCTTTTACATTAAGGGATTGAAGGGCAAAGGATCTGGGATTTAAACCAAGAATTACCTACCCAGTAAAACTGAGCATCATGTTTCAGGGGAAAATATGGTCATTAAACGAAATAGAGGACTTTCAAGTATTTTTGAAGAAAGCACCAGAGTTGAATAGAAAATTTGACATTCAGATACAAGAAGCAAGAGAAGCATGAGAAGGAAACAGGAAAAAGAAATTATAAAGAACTTATCAAAGTTGAACTATTTACATGGAAAAACAAATCAACCTTAATACATATGTGAGTGTGTGTGTGTGTGTGTGTGTGTGTGTGTGTGTGTGTGAGGGCATAGACAGAGGGCACAAGATCAGTTGAATAGGAAGGGATGATATTTAAAAGGTGAAATTGAGAGGTGAGAGAGGAATATAATGAGAGGAGATGGGGAGAGACAGAATGGGGTAAATTATCTCATATAGAAGAGGCAAGGGATAACTCTTGCAATGGAGTGGAAGAACAGGAAGGCAAAAGGGAATGGGTCAACCTTACTCTCACTGAATTTGGCTTAGGGAGGGAATGACATACCCACTTAATATCTTATGCTACAGGAGAGTAGGGGGGAAAGGGATGAGAGGGGGAATAATGGAGCGGGGGGGAGGTTAGAGGGAAGGGTAGTTAGAAGCACACACCTTTGAAAAGGGACAGGGTCAAAGTAGAGAATGGAACAAGTGGGGAGATAGGATGTAGGGAAATATAGTCAGTCTTTCTCAATATATCCACTATGGAAATGTTTTGTGTAACTACACATGTACAACCTATATTGAATTGCTTACCTTCCCAATAAGGGTGGGTGACAAGGGAAGAAGGCAAAGAATCTGAAATTCAAAGTTGTAAAATCAAATGTTTAAAAATATATTTTTTTATTTTTTTACATGCAACTGGGAAATTAGATATACAGGCACTGGGGTATGGAGATCCATCTTGCCCTACTAGAAAGTCAGAGGGGGTATAGGGGGGCATATAGGAGAAAGCAGATTGCTGGAGGGGGTATACAGTGGGTTTGCTGTTTGGGGGTGGTGGGTAGGAGAAAGATGAGGAGAAAATTTGTAACTCAAAATCTTGTGGAAATAAATGATGTAAACTAAAAATAAACATAAAATTTAATTTAAAAAACAATAATAAAGAACATTTATATAGTACTTTAAGAGTTTCAGAGGGTTTTACATGTTGTCTTATTTAATCTTCACAACAGTCGTATAAATTAATTTTAAAATTTCTTTTATTACTAGACAAGAAAGTATTTTATATTCTTATTTAAACCAAGATTTCTCTGTGTTAGTAGTGAATTTTTGTATTAAGATTCTTTGGGTGGAGCCTTACATCTCCACTCATTATATAAACAGAGATAATTGCTATCTCCATTTTAGAGATGAGAAAACTGAGATTGAGAGAAGTTCAGTGCATTTCCACACTGCTAGCAAGGATCTGGGGCAAGATTCAAACTTAGTTTTTGGTGACTTTAAGTCCAGTATTCTATCTATGTACTACACCACTCAGCTGTCCCTTATACTACAGACTGTGAAATATTGCATAGGTTATTAATGGGGAGAAGTCTCAAAATGAAGGGGCCCATGAGATACACAGCTTCTAGAAATATAAAGGTTTCCAGCACTAACTCCAACTTCATGCCTGCAAGTGGAAGGCAAGAACCACATAGATTCTCCACAAGTACTTTTTCTAGACTAACAATATTTAAGAGAGCAGATAAATATAATTCTAGTCTAGAGGGGAACTGACAAAGATCCTGTATATCATTCAGCTGATTATAATACGGATGTTGCCTTCTCCAGTAAATATAATTGAATTACTACACACACACACACACACACACACACACACACACACACACACACACACACACACATATATATATATATATATATACACACATACATGCATATGCATCTATAGGAAGTTATTGTGGTCCCCCCTAACTTTAGAATTCTGGTAAAGTTCCTTATCCTTCCCCCTCCCTTTTTAAAGAAGCATTAAAGTGAAAATACTAGTAGGCACTTGTAAACTCTTCTGATTGAAGTCTCTTTTACTAAGATCACACCTCAGAGTCATTTTCTTTGTCATTAAAAAGCTATTTAAGTGATAAAGAAAACCTTTCCTTTTTGGTTACCTATGCATTTATTGCAATCTCACTCTTTTGACTTAAATCTCTTTACTGCAGGGAAGATCTTTCCCATTTTTCTTGGCACTGAAAAGCGAAATATTTAAATGGAGATTGATTGCATGATGCTTTACATCTGTGGGGTGCAGAATTAGTGAGAGTTGAAGCTAAGAAGGAGCCTTCTAGTTTCTGGCTTTGAGGGAGAAGACACACAGTTCCATCTTCTTTCCAGGTTTCTGTGGGTGAAGTTTGAGACTCTCTCTCTTGGTTGAACTGAGTTCTCTTGCTCCTAATGGGGGAGCTCATTAACTCTGTGTATTATGTGGTATTATGTTCTCATATGATTCTTTCCCTGATTTCTGTTTATCAGTTTGGATAAGTGGATTTATTATTTTGAATGTAAGTTCATTGTGTAACTGGCATTTAGTGGAAAGGGGGTTGAGCCTTAGGCATATAGCTTGGGACCCTATTTCTCCATCAAGGAATAGCAATCAGGAGCATAATTTGAATCTAAAAATTACTTTTTCTAGACTAACAATATTTAAGAGAGCAGATAAATATAATTCTAGCCCTGTACTCTCTATCTTCGAGGAGAGCAAAGTAGCCAGCTTCTGCCCCCAGCCTCCTGCTTTCCCTCCTGGCAGAAATAATTCTCCCTTAAAGAAGCGTTGGTGGGGGGAGGAGGAAAGAGAAGAGATTCAAGAGATATCTATTCTTGCCTCTCTGTGAACCACAGATAGAGAGACCTATTTAGACACATATAACCTACATGGACAAAACACAGCACTACACATGCCTATATTTGTAAGATTATTTCATTTCCTTATGCTAATTATGCTAATGTCAGCATTGCAGGGAAGGTCTAGCACAGCAAGATGCAGAGGCAGGAGAACATAGGGGCTGGGGGACAGAGAAGATTGTCTCCAATGAGCTTCCCCTATACTGTGGCTAATGCAAGGAACTTCCATAACGTCAGCTAATTGCTTTCACCCTTCTATTTAAAGATTCTGCATCAGAGACTTGAGAGAAAATAGTGGGAAGTGTGCAGGTAGGCTGCAGAAAACTTGAAGGTGAGGACAAAATGAGACAGTTAATTGCCAGGTGAGGCTGTGGATGTGATCATGTAGCATAGCTGTTAGGATTCCTGGGCATGTCACACTTGTGGGGTATGATGCCTTTGGGAAGGGCTTCAGGGCACTCTTGGTGCCTGTGGCCTTAGGTGCCTGGTGAGTATTTTGGTAACATTGCCCTTTGTCCTGGGGCTGGTACATTTGCATCCAGAGTAGAGGCTGAGATAAGATGGGAACCACGGTTAGCAAATGCTGCCACCCTGAACCACTGTTTGTCTTAAAGATCTGTGCATTAGAGGTCAATAGGGCTCAACTAGCTAACTTAAGTCTACCTTGGGGAATCATTTTTTTTAAAGAGGCCCATTGAGACTTTTTTTTAATGCACAGAAGAAAATAAGGGGTAATTCAAAAGGAAACACATATAAGAAAGACAATTTTGAAAGTAATATATAGAATTTATCTTATACTTTAATATCAAATTATATGAAGTGGAGATCCACAATTTCCTAGAGAAAGCTTTCTATGTTCTGCTACAAAAATATGGAAATATTTTTGTTTTGTTTTGTTTTTTTGTAGGAGTTTTAAGTTCAGAATGAAAAAATTTGGAGGGAGGAAAAGAAGTCTATATTATGGGGTTCCTCTATGGAAAACATTGATTTCTCTTCTTTTTAAAGCACCTTAATTTCTTGATATATCTTTCCTGCTCCTACATCCAGAGTGTTATTCCTTATAACAAAAATTCAAAAACAGAAAAAAGGTAGTTCAGCAAAATTAAACAACTATATAACATATCAACCTAGTCTGATAACATACGAAATGTTCCACATCCATAGCTATACACTTTTGCAAAGAAGGGAGAGAAGAACAATTTCTTAACTTTCCTTTGAGTCTAAGCTTGACCTTTGTTCTTATAGTGGATTCAGTTTCAGTTTTGTGGTTGTTTTCCTTCTTTCTATTTGCATTGTTGTAGTATAAAATAATATTTTCTTGGTCACTTTTATTTCATTTTGCATCAGTCCATGTAAGTCTTACCATGCTTCTCTGAATTCTGCATATTAATCCTTTCTTGCAGGTTATGTTATTATACAATCATGTACCACAATTTGTTTAGCTATTCCCCAAATGATAGACATAAACTCTCCAGTTCTTTGCTGCTTCAAAAAAAGTATTGCTATGAATATTTTAGTGGATATGGTTCCTTTCTTTTTTTTATGATTCACCTCCTTGAAGTAGATATCCACTGGAGTCCCTTGGTCCAAAGACATGAACATTTTTAGCATAATTCCAAACTAATTTAAGAATGGTTGGATGTTGGTTCTCTTTTATAATAGATTTGATGCTAAGCATATTTCTAGTTTTCACATTTTACTCTACTGGTTCAGTGAATTAGAGACCACTTAGTGAAATAACAAAACATTTATACACGTGAAAATTCTTATCTACTGTAGTTTTATTTCAAGGTGGTAAATTTTCCTATAAAACAAGAAAGTACATCTTTTAACAGTAATTGAATTTGGTAAAAGTCAAGCAAAGTTCTAAAGTACTATGGAACAAATAGGCAACTAGATGTACAATGTTAGGAGGTTGAACTAAAAAAAGACTACAATTCAGTTAATCCTCGTCTACAAATCTGGCCAGGACAAAGAAAAATTAGACTGTGGCTAAGAATTATTTGGCAGTTTGAAAGTAGGTCCTGCAGTTCTAATAACACCCTTTATTTTATTTTATTCTGAGTATATTGATGCTTACTGATGGTATTTAGAAATAGCATGACAAACACCTAAAAGTTTAGGATGGATGAAAGAATTCCTCATGGCAACCCCAGAGCATATAAACTGCGAGTCCATCATCATGAGGGGTTTTTGTTCTAAAAGAAACAGCCAAATGACCATCCTTTTATTAATAAACATGCTGGCATTATTAATAAAATGATTAAATTGACCAGAAACCATGTTTCTTGAACTTTAGAAAATGCCACACCTATGAATTAGCCTACACTTTTAAAGGCAAGGTGAAAATGGCAGAAGCCTGATAGGCTTCTGTTAGCTTGGCTTGCCTTCATGAAAATTAGACTGGTCTACTTTGTGGAAATAGCTTGTCCCTGAGAGTAATACTATCTGGAGCTTCCTTGTGATCTCTAATAACAACCTTCAACCCTGCACGTGTGTACACGTATGCATATGCATACACACACACTAATATTGGTAAGTAATGGAATAGTAGGCCAAGGGCTCTGCCCTAACAGAACCTGTCCCAGCTATAGCTTCCAGCATATTCTGTCTGGCTGCCTAGGAAAAGGGAAGAGTTCTGGTCACATCTCAAACTGTCCCTTTCATTGTCATTGAGATTATTAAGCTTAAATATGGATGAAGATGAGAGTACTAAGGTAGTACCTTGGTATACAAGAAGGCTCAAAGCCAAGACTAAGGTTTCTTTTTTGTAGAACTGCCCAGATTTGCATCATGTTTGGACTGACTTTCAAAGACTTTCAAAACAGGTGGCACTACAGCAACATTGTGCTTTTGAACCAAATCCAATGTTTTTTTAGGCTGACATTTCACAACAAGTCTTGACATTGGCACAATTGTAAAGTTAGTCTGTGGTGCCTCCACTGTCCCATCCCACCCCTCCCCCACCTCTTTTTGATGTGTTCTCTCTTCCCTTTGTAGGTAACCAGTACCATCTCTGCTATGAAATCTGCATTTAGTCAGGTTTCCATCGTAGAAAGCCTTCCTTCTTATTTACACCTGCACAAAGGTATTGAGGTGCAATGGAACAGTGCTGGAATGAGGGTTCAGATTCAAGTTCTGTTACTTAATAAATTAAGTGTGGCCTTAGGGAATTGCTTGACCTCAGTTTTCTTATCTATAGAATGAGGGCAGTGGACTTGTTGCCTTCTAAAGTCTCTCCCAGCTCTAAATCTATGAATCTATGTTTACTCCTATTTGAGCAGACCACTAAATAATAGAATTATGGGACTGAGAGCTGGAAGGGACCTTAGAGGTCATCAGGTCCACTCTTCTCTCTATAGATGAAGATTATTCACAGATTTTCCATGAAATTAGCAAGTCTCTCTACCTATCCCTACTCTATCTACCTCCTTCTCCCTACCCCAGCACAACCAGCTGAAGAATGACCTCATTGGGCCATTTTGAAGTGCTGTCTCATGGTGTTTGTGATTTTGGCAGGAGACTATAAGTCAATAGTGATTTGTTAAGTGTTCACCTTGGTTAGCTCTGCTGAAATGATGTAACATAGTTATATCCAAAGATAAAGTGGACAACTGGTAAGTCTCGAGTCACTTGGGGCAATGCTGAATAGTAGAATTCTTTAAAATTGGACTTTTTCCCAAACAGAACAAGGCCAAAGAGCAAGTGAACACAATGTTGTATGCATAATTCTAGCTACATGAAAAAAAAGTGGAGGGAAGAAAATCTTAAAAAAAAACCCCAACAACCTACACCAGAATGGCAAGGAATACAGAGACCAGGAAACACAGGATTTATAATGGCTTTGGTATAAACTAGCAATTAGGTATATATGTATATATATATATATATATATATATATATATATATATATATATATATATATATATATGCTACAAATGTATTTAGATTTGTTTTTTTAAGGTATACATGTTGTCTCCCCCATAGAATATTGTCTCTTTGAAACCAGGAACTATTTTATTTTTCTCTTGAATTACTAGTTTGACTCTTTTCTTTGGCCAAGGTCAGACCTATGATTTCATTGGGACAAGGAATTTTCAGAGAGGAAACCCTTAATTGACGCGATTAAGTACATAATCTGCAATGTCTGGTATTATAGAGTTTCATCCCTTCTTATTCAACTGATCCTGCACCTTCTATGTATACACGTACACATATATACACACACTCATATATTTATTTATACACACACCCCCTCCTATATATTTATTCTCTTCAACTATCCTCATACTGAGAAAAGTCTCATGAGTTACAATTATCGTTTTTCCATGTAGGAATATAAATAGTTCAACTTTAATAAGTTCCTTATAATTTCTTTTTCCCGTTTACCTTCTCATGCTTCTCTTGCTTCTTGTATTTGAGAGTCAAATTTTCTATTCAGCTCTGCTTTTTTCATCAAGAATGCTTGAAAGTCCTCTATTTCATTGAATGACCATATTTCCACCCCTGAAGCATTATATTCAGTTTTGCTGAGGTAATTCTTGGTTTTAATCCTAGCTCCTTTGAGCTCTGGAATAAAATACTCCAAGCCCTTCGATCCATTAATGTAGAAGCTGCTAGATCTTGTACTATCCTGATTGTGTTTCTGCAATACTCAAATTGTTTCTCCCTGGTTGCTTGTAATATTTTCTCTTTGACCTGGGAACTCTGGAATTTGGCTACAATATTCCTAGGGGTTTTCTTTTTGGGATTTTTTAAAGAGGTGATCAGCGAATTCTTTCAATTTCTATTTTGCCCTCTATTTTTCCTAGAATATCAGGGCAATTTTCCTTGAGAATTTCTTGAAGGATGATTTCTAAGTTCTTTTTTTTGGTCATGGCTTTCAGGTTGTCCAATAATTTTCAAATTATCTCTCCTGGATCTATTTTCCAGGTCAGTGGTTTTTCCAATAAGATATTTTACATTGCCTTCTATTTTTTCATTTGTTTGGATCTGTTTTAGAGTATTTTGATTTTTCATAAAGTCATTAGCTTCTATTTGCTCCAATCTAATTTTGAAGGAATTATTTTCTTCAGTGAGTTTCTGCGATTCCTTTTCCATTTGGACAATTCAGCTTTTTAAGTCATTCTTTTTCTCACTGGCTTTTTGGGCCTTTTTTGCCATTTGAGTTAGTCTATTTTTAAGCTGTTATTTTCTTCAGTATTTTTTGGGTTTCCTTTAGCAAGCTATTGACTTGCTTTTTATGATTTTCTTGTATCATTCTCATTTTTCTTTCCAATTTTTCCTCTACTTCTCTTACTTAATTTTCAAAATCCTTCTTGAGCTCCTCCAAGGCCTGTGACTGATTCATATTTTTCTCGGAAGCTTTTGATGCAGGAATTTTGCCTTTGTTGGCTTCTGGTTCTGTGTTTTTATCCTTTTTGTCCCCCCAAAAGGATCTATGGTCTGATTGTGCTTCCTCTGCTTGCTCATCTTGCCAGCCAATTACTTGACTTTTGAGCCCCTTGCCACAGTGGAGAGCTACCGTATTCAGTACAATCTGCTCTCTCTCATATCCTCCCCCACCTCCCCCTAACTTTCTAGTAGGACAAGATGGACTTCTATACTCCAGTGCCTGTACATCTTATTTCCCAGTTGCATGTAAAAAATAATGTTTTTTAACATTTGTTTTTAAAACTTTGATTTCCAGTCTATGGGAACCCAGACTATGCTAAGATTCAAGGCTAGAGTGGAGAGCTTTATCACAAATTGCTGGGGTTTTTGCAAATGTTGTCAGAGGTTTGAGGAGGGTGCCTTCTCTAAAGCCACCCCAAGCTCTGGTATACTGGTCACACACCCCAGGACCACCACCCAAGACCATGATCCAGATCCAAGCAGGTCAAAGCAAGAGTAATTACTTTCTGAATGGTCACTTGGTCCCCCTATGATCTGCAGGTAAGGAGCTCTGGAGGCAGCCATGGGGCAGCAGCTGCAGCCACCATGCCTCTACCACCTCTCGCCCCAGAGGCAGGGATAGACCACGCTTTTCCATCACCCAGTTCCAGCAAAGTTCCCCACTGACCTTTTACTTTCTCTTTGGTGTTTATGGGTTGAGAAGTCTGGAAACCACCATAGCTGCTGGTGATTCACTCTCCTGAAGTCTGCTTCAGGTGGTCTGGGCTGCATGGGGCTTGGTGGCTTTTGTGGTACTGTGCTCAGCTCCTAGTCTGGTGTGATAGACCCTTCCTATCAGCCTGCCAGGCGGCCTTCAGAGGGAGATTTGTGTCTCTCTGTCACTTTGTGGGTTTTGTAGCTCTAAAATTTGTTTAGAGTCATATTTTATAGGTATTGGAGGTGGTTATGTTGGGAGCTCAAGTAGTTTCCTGCTTCTATTCTGCTTTCTTGGCTCTGCTCTATTTCTATTGCTCTGCTCTAAGCTCTATTTCTTGTAGGCTTCAAATGCTGTTAGTGAACCCTAAATGTTGTGTCCTGGGCAATACTCTTGCTGCCCCACCCTAGTTCCAGCTTTTCTTGTTCCCTTGTCCTATTGCTTCTTTTGCCTGCTAAATCCCAAACTGGGGATATCATCATCATTTTGCCTTTTCTTCTTCTTCATATGTGGATTCACTATAGATATATGTTACTAATTTCAATTGGGCCTCCCTCTTCTACACAAAATCATTTTATTCTTTCTTGATCGATTTTCTGTTGCACTTATCATGGTATTCCAGATATCCCCCTTTCTCTTCAAGTCTTCTACACTCTTCCTAACAGAAGCTCTCACTTCTTTCTTTAATGACAAAATGGAGATAATCCATCCTGAGTTCTCCCTAGTCTATACTTCAGAATCCCCTTCCCCTCCTTTGCTCTAAGTTCTGTTGAAAATTGGTGGCCCTTCTCCTGATGAAGGATAACTTCTCTATTTGTGTCACTGATTCCATCTCTTCTGCTCTCCCCTGGAAGCTTAGCCCTTTGGTCATCCCCTCTATGGTTTTTCCTTATACAATTTTTTTACTCCCACTGCCTACAAATATACTTAGGTGTCTCCTGCCTTTAAATATCCTTTACATTACCCTGGATCCCACTAAGTCCAAGTCATAAAAACACTTCCTCATCTCCCACTCCCTTCTTCTTGCCTTGCAAACTGTAGTCTGAACTGAACCACCTACTGGAATTGCTTCCTCCAAGGTTACTTATAATGTCTTAATTGTTAAATCCAATGGCTTTCCCTCAGTATTCATACTTCTTGACCTCTCTGGAGCTGTTGATATTGTTGATCATCCTTATCTTCCTGAATACTCCATTCTTTCTGTTTTTATAATTACTCTCACTTGATTCTCCATCAGTGTGGTCATTCCTTCTCAGGCAACTTTGCTGGTTCATCATCCTACTCCCATAACTAGTTTCAGTCCTAGATTTTCTCCTTGTTTCTTTCTGTACCCATTCTCTTGGGAATCTCAACAATGGCAGTGAACACAATCATCTCTCTGTTGGTGACTCCCAATTCTATACATCTATCCCTAATCTCTCTGAGCTATAGTTCTTCATTGCCAGCTATCTACTGGACATTGTGATCTGAATGTACTGAAGGCATCTCAAACCCAATGTGTCTAAATGGACAAATAGAGGAGGATGAAAGGGGAATAATGTAGAGGGATCTTGAGACATAAAATAGAATATAAAACTGGAGCTATCCTTGAGTGTTCATTTTCACTTACCTAGCATACTCAGTAAGTTGTTATCACTTGTTGATTTTACCTCCATATTATCCCTGAAATCTACCCTGAAATCTATCCCTCTCATTCCATTCACACATCTACCATTCTTTTTCATACCTTTAGCCTCACTTGTCAGGACTATTGTAATTGCCTCTCAATTGGTCTCCTTATTTCTTGTCTCTTCCTGATCCAGTCCGTTATCTGCTTTTCCTAAAACACATGTCTGATCATATCACTCTTCCCCTCTAGAAATATGAGTGGTTTCCTCTCACCTCTAGTGTGGATTGTAAATTCCTCAGCTTGGAATGAAACACCTTTCACAATATGATACCATCTTACCTTTCTAGATTCACTTCATATTATGCTCCTCACATATTTTATGTTTCAGTCAAACTGAGCTATTTGCTGTTATCTGAACTTGGTATTTGGTCTCCTACCTCTCTGCCTCCCATTTTTAAAGTGCACTCCCTCCATTGGTCTATAGAATCCTTTGTTTCTTTGAGATCAATTTAGAACCCATCTTCTATGCCCCCTCAGGCAGCTTTCTGGATCTCAGCTGGAGTCAAGAGACTTGGGAGGTGCTGGCACTAGTAGATGGGAGTAGGAAAATGATCCAAGAAAGGCATTAGCCCTCTCTACCTCCTCCAATTAGTTTGTATTTTCTTTTCTGTCAATATGTATTCTTCTAGCTGAATGTAAAATGCCTGAAAGCAGGCACCACCTTTAGTTTTTTCTTTGTATCCTCAGGCCTAGTAAAGTGGCCTATACTCATTTAATAAGTTCTTATTAAATTTAATTGACCTTTGAGGCCAAAGAAAAAATCAGGCATGATCCGATTTAAGTTAACCACAACTTTAGATAGGTAAACTTGATTGATTCAAGAGAAAAAAGAAATAAAAGTAAAGATGCTTCCTTTACCACTCCATCTTCAACTGTCTGCCAGTCTTGAATCTTAGCATAGTTTGGGTTCACATAGACTGGATGATATGAAAATAGAAGAGAAAAAAACCCACTAAGAGGACTGTTGAGGGTTTGGGGTGGGGTGCTGGGAGGACCACAGACAATGCATGACATACTCTCACTTCCAAGATATAATAGGATTCAGGACAAAAGGGTGGGCCAATATAAGTCTCAAATATAGGTCTCAGATAAAAAACTCAGATACAGGTCAAGAACAACTCATAATAGCAAACAGAGTTGGTTCTTTCCACCTTTGGATAAAGCAAGATATCTGATTTCTTCACCAAATTCAATCATGAAATAAAGTTTAGGCAATGTCCTTATGACATTCCAGTGTATTCTTATGTCAATCTTTTTTTGGTCTTTCTTCATCTGTGAAAAAGTATCTGCACCTTGTTCTTTTGCTATTTAATTTCTACAGCACATTGGAGAAACCTTCTGAAGTGTTTGATGCATGCAAAACAAATCTACTTGTTTTTTTTTAATTTAGTTTTTAAATTTTATTTTCATTTTTTCTAATTTATAACATTTTTGCATTAACCCACACCATCTTAAATGAGCATAAACGTATACACAGCAGAAGAGAAAAAAAGGATTATGTATGAAATGATCAGTCTTTTTATATAGTTTGATTTTCTTTTTTTTTTTTACCAACATGTAACTTTAAAATAATTTGTCCTGCTTCCAACCTGAATGAGTTTGAATGAGGGTATTAACAAAAGGAAAATAAAACAATTTGATAGTGCCAGGGTCTACTACTTAATAACTATGTTTCCTTAAATCACTTTATCCCTTTGGACCTCAGTTTCCTTCTTTGTAAAAATGAAAGAGTCAAACTAGATGAAATCTCAGGTTCAAACCCCTGAGTGTTCTAAATACTAAGAGCCTGACCCCTGATAACACCGTCTTATAGAGATGATAGGATGATTTTGGCAGCACTGAAGTTACTTCTGGCTTCAGAAAATATGGACAGAGAAGATTACAATGTACCAGAACCTCTCCCAGGGAGAGGTAAAACAAATTCAGACTTACTAACTAGAGGGTCTACTCACAGAATAGTTGCCTCAAGCAGTGGCTTGATTCCAAAAGTGACAACAGAGGGCTTAGTTGACCTGGAGTTCCCCCAGAAGATTGATCAGTTGTGTTCAGGCTGCTGTTCTGCAATTTGTAAGAATTATATGCAAGACCCTGAACCTCACAGAAATTATGTACTGAAGGATAGCTGATTAGCTCAATCTGGTCTCCAGTTGTTGATCCTGTGACCCTGAGAGAATATGCAGAAAAAAAAGATAAACAATAGTGAAAAATGAATACAGATAAAACTAAACTGCCAATATATGTAGAGAGCATTTTAAACATTATATATGCATTTGGAGAAAGGTGAAGATATAAATATCAAGGACTTTTTTCCTGAAATAACATTGCCTTCTCCAAAATGAAGAATTTTCCTTCCATGTGGGGAATTCATATGAGGTTCCTGAAGCAATATTGGAACTGAAGCCAACAACAATGTATTCCATATGTTAGCATGCTTGCAATATGCTTACTTCTGGTGACATTTGATTCCAAGAGGAGAAAAAAGAGAATCTGGTTTCAGGGGGTTCACAAGAATGGATACATATGACATCATAGATTTAGAGCTGAAAGGGATATTTAATGTTATCCAATTCAACCTCCTCATTTTATAGACGAGGAAACTGAGTCAGACAGATAGTAAGTGACTTGCCCAGGGTCCCACAGCTCTTAAATAACTCAGGTGGGATTTGAACACAGAACTTCCCAACTCCAGGTCTAGTATGCTATCCCCAACTATATCATGCCTTCTTCCCACACCTAGAAATCACATCTTGATTTTTTGAAACTTTTATTTCTAATGTGCAAAAATTCATTGGACATCTAGGGGGCACAGTGGTAGAATGCTACTCCAGAAGACCTGTTCTTTTCCTGTTCCTCTAATTTCTTTATAATATATGACCTTTTATACTTAGGTCATAGACCCATTTGGGACTTGCAGTATACAGTATGTGATGTTGGTCCAAACCTATCCTACCAGACAGGTTTCTAGTTTTCTAGAATGCACAGATCTGAGTCATTCCTTTGCTCAGAAAATTTTAGTGGCTCCTTATCATCTCCAGGATAAAATACAAACTATTAAGTATGGAATTTAATACCGTACATCATATGTTTCCCACTTCTCTTTTCAACTTTATTTCCTTCTCTTTTATTGGGGATCTAGAGTTGAAAGTGGTGTTAAGAGAGTATCTAGTTCAGCTCCCTCATCTTACAGATAAGGAAATGGAGGCTTAGAGAGGATACACAACTAGCCCAAGATGACACAACTAATAATAAACATTGGGCTTAGGATATGAACCCAGGCCTTCAAGTTCTGTGTTTCATCTGCTACATTATGTTGCCTCTTGTGCACTCAAAGACCTTCTAGCCAACTGGCTACTTAGATGTTCTCCAGTACTAGCCTTCCATACCCTTCTTTCATGAGCCCTTAGGAACATTCTCCAGATCTGCAATGTCCTCACTTCTCTACATCTCTGTAGCCTGAATGGTTATCTAAGGCTCAGCTCAGATGCTATCTCCATCACGAAGCTTTCCCTAAAACACATCAGCTTTTATTGATGACAACCCTAAGTTGTCTTCTCACAGCATATTGTCTAGATATCTCCTTATCACATTCTACCAATACCATGTTTGACAAGACCTGTAATTTCTTTGGTATAGGAAGCTCTCCAGTGAAAAAAATGCCTATCAGTGAAGATCAGCAACCTCTCTGCAACTTCTAGCCTGAGAGAGGTGTCAGGAAGGGCCAGGTTAGCCATGTTCACTCCTTTATTCCTCTCTGGCTCCACTTGTGAATCTCTGGACCTTTTTCTCCACTATGCTCCTTCTCACTCTGGAAGATACTTCTGTCCCTGAAACCTTCTCCTGTACCAAGATCCCCCTGACTCTATAGCCCTTTCCTCTGATTGGTCAGTTCTTAGACCCTGTGAAGCCTAGCACAAACAGCTTTCTAGAGGACTGCTCCTGTGAACAGCTTTCAAGATTCTGATTATACAGTATAGTGAACTCTCTATTCAATAACAAACTAAGACAAAATATTCATAGAAAACAAAAGTATAGCATTCAGAATGTTTTAACTTCACAATTTATCAGGAAAGTAGCCACATAGTTTTCACCAAAGTGGTTACATAGTTTTAAGCAAAAGATAACATTCATTTAGTAAGTCCTTCATTTAGTAAATCCTTAATTCAATCACCCTTAAGGAAGGAAGCCTCCTAAATTGACACAAAATACAAAGGTCAAAGTCCTTCATCCATGGGGTGCAATTAAGTTACAATATCATCAGTCACTACTAAGTACCCTCTTAAGGGGTAGAGGAAAGTACAAAGGCCATCCACCCCTAGGTCACAAGTAAGTTACAATCTCATCTGTGTTAAATACCCAAGGAGAGGTCCTTTCATCTTGACTCAAGGCAGGCTCTCAGCTTCCATGGTTCTATTCCATGGTCCCAGCTCCTGCCCAAATCTAACCAGCTACCACCTGAATTCAAAGGCAGGCAGCTCCCAGTTCCTTGTACAGCTCTCTGTGCAGTTCCTGTTCCATACTGAAACTCACAATGTCTAATCTACCTCAAGTCCTTCACAGTTTCTGTTCCTGGGAAGACAAGGCTTAACAACGCCACAATAACATTCATTCACATTGCCAGCATCCTCTTCAATTCACTTTCTGCTGTGAAATAAACATAGACCCAAAACAGACAAAGCACCAACACCACAGTCATGCCTCCTATGGCAGCTCTGGCTGGCCCTCAGAAGTCTTCAGCAGCTCCAGCTGGCTCTCAGCAGAAGTTTTGACTGGCTCTAAGAAGAAGCTCCACCACCATAGCCTCTGTTCTCAAAATCAAAATCACTTTCTCCAGCCTGGGCCTCTCCTCCTCAGCTTCCACACAGCTTGCTCCAAGAAATTCTGACTCTAGCTTGTGCTAATACCTTATATAAGGTAAATAAGGTATTAGCTCCTCCCTGTTCCATCCCTTCCTGTTATGTTAGCAACAGGGGTTCATACCTTATGTTTCTTAACAGAGGCTTTATATAATAAACTTGAAACTAAGTGCTAAGTACCTGTTTACTTGCCAGTTCAAGGGGATCTTCAAATTCCATTACTATTACAGACCCTACATTTAAGAAAGAGTTCAGGCTAGCCATTTTTACTCTTTCATTCCTCTCCAGTCCTGCTTCTGACTTGTTGGTCTTGTTATTGTACCATGTGGCACCCCATATGGGTACCCCAGTTTTTCAGTTTCCTTTTATGTTCTGTCTTCCATCCATTAGAATGTAAGCTCCTCAAGGGCAGGGACTATCTTTCTTTTTTGCTTCTATTTGTATTCCCAGCACTTGGCACTGTGCCTAGCATATAGTATGCACTTAAATGCTTGTTGTCTTGGTTGCCCCATGTTGCCAATGCCATACTTATTTCACTTTAATTTAACAAACATTTATTGGTATTCCTGCTGGATTGAATTAGTAAGAAAGACCCTTCCTCATCTGGCTTCCAAAGACTTCCTCCCTTTGTCTTTGTCCTCCTGGCTTGTCCTGTGGAAGATTCTTTTCTGAAGTTAATGATTCTGGTCCTTGGAATATCTTGACCCACTCTTTCCATCCTTGTTCATTCTAGCTAGGTTGACAAGATCTAATAATTGTTCTTGCCATTTATAGTGAAGTTGACTTCTCTCCCCTATTGTTCTAGAGCTGGACTTTTTCCGCTCTGGAGGTCATCAGCTCTCAAGATTTCATATTCTAGGTCATAATTCTCATTCTTTTTCATAAGCTCCAAGACTAGACTATTTTTCAGCATGTTTCTTCCTCTAGACTGAGCTTTTAGTTGATCATGTCTCCTAGTGGGCTTCCAATCAAATTCTTATTTCAGATTCTTTGTCTCCCAGTTGTTGGCAGAGCTAAGCCAAAAGATACATTTTGTGGCAGTTTTTTTGTACTTTCTACCCTAAGGATCTTTATTGACTTATCCTAATATGCCCTTACATGTCACCCAAGTCTAAGTCAGTATGAAACCTGGAAACCATAACCCAATGTCATCTTTGCCCTGAGTCTAAGGGCAAAGATGGCATTGGGTTATGGTTTCCAGGTTTCATAGAAGAAAAATACATAAAACATATCACAGATGCTATCAAACAATGATAATAGTAGCCAACATTTACATAAAATTTTAAAATTTGTAAACATATTACATATACTATCTCATTTGATAACTACAGTGTGACTCTGCTGAAAAATAGATCATGGAAACCAGTTATTTAAAAAGTTTTATTTTGGGGGCCAGTTAGGTGACACAGTGAATAGAGCACTAGCCCTGGAGACAGGAGGACCTGAGTTCAAATCTGGCCTCAGACACTTAACACTTACTAGCCGTGTGAAGTTGGTCAGGTCACTTAACCCCAATTGCCCTGCCTTCCCCCCTCCAAAAAAAGCAAAAAAATTTTTTTTTTAATTTTAAAAAATTTTTCTAGTAGACTGGCTTTCAGGGTGGGGATAAGAAGATAAGTGTTCTCTGTCTGACTTTCAAAGGGACTTCCATTCTGGTTTGGAAGGTATACTACCAGGGTTGAAAGAACATTCTGTTTTTCCTCTCATTATTTTTTTACCTGTTGACAAAAGACAAGTTTAATAGTGGATTATCCCTAAAAGGGTTCTTAATTAATATCTTCATTTTTCAAAATACTTCAAAAGATTGAAGTGTGTTACCTGGCATTGTTGGTATAAAAGCTGTCTATTCTTTATGGTTCCTGGCATACAGAAAGTGTTTAAAGAATGCTTGTTGAATGACAAACACCTTAAAATCCAGGGCAGTTGTCATGTCCTCAAGGCCACTGGAGGAAGTACAGGGAGATACTGGGTATAGAGCTCTCCTGCAAAGTACTCTCTGAGTTTCTGTTTTGTAGGGGTAGCATGGAGTGGTAGAAAGAATCTTGGTTTTGAGGGACAAAGAATCTTGTCTTTGACAAGTTACCAGGTCTGGCAAGACTTCCAACCTCTGACTCTTAGTTCTCCTAGATATGAAATGGCAATAAAAATATCTGTATTATTTTCCTTCCTTTTTATTTGGTTTCAGTTAAAATGCTAAATGTGGATAATTTTTATTACTGCTCATAAACCCAATCCAGAATAATCTTTGATGATAACATGAGGGTGACTGCCTTCCTGTTTTAAATTAGTATAAAGTAACTTTCACAAATTTTGACTTCCAAAGTACTTTATGTTCTCATATAAATTTTGATGCATTCATGAGTTGGTCCTTGGCCAAGCAGTAGAGTTGCTTAATTGCAGGTAGAATAGAGATTAAGGTCTGGAATTCAATGCCAAATAGGATAGTACATATTACATGAAATGTTTTTCTTTTTCTTTTTTGGATGAATTTTTGTAAACATCTATGGGTTTTTTTTACTCCCTCTATGCCATATACACATTAAACAATTAAAAAAAAAACCTTTACAACAAACACACTTAATCCAGTAAAACAAGTTCTCCAAAACAAATTGGTCACATCCAAAATTATATGTCTCATTCTGGATTTTAAATCCATCTCCTCTCTGGGAGGAGGATAGCATAATTCACCTTCAGTCTTCTGGACTAAGTTTTTTCATCTAAATGCAATTTTCACACAACTGGCATACTGGCAAAAAATATTCTCTGTGGACAAGTATGAGATGAGGAATCTAAGGAAATGCTTAAACAATGCTCAATTTTTCCCTGATCATGGCAACTCATAATGCCTCTGCAGCCAAAACACCTATTCAAATCCTAAGAATTATTTAGAAGCACCTCTAAAAGCAAATATACAGCATAATTATGTGCTTGTATAAAACATGGGGCATCTGCACCTGGATGTACTTCTGGTTATGAATTTCAAGAACAACATTATGAAGCTGGAAAAATCAAAAGAAAAGTAATTAAGGTGGTAAAGTGAGTTCCATAATAGGGCAGAAAAATTAATGTTTTCAGTATTCCAAAACAAAGTCAAATCAAGTCAATAATTACCATAACTCAAAGGTTGAATAGGGATGTGACTCACACCTACAATATCATAGAGAATGATGTAAATTGGACATAGTGGGAATGAACAAATGTCTGTTGATTGATTGATTGTCTGATTTGAAGAAACATCCGCTCCTTGAGAAGTCCAGTTCCTTTATCTGTGTATCCCATTTCTTTTCTCCTTTAGAACCTCCAGCACCTTAATCCATTATCTTCTATCTCTCATTTATCTTTAATCTCTTCCTCTCCATTGACTCCTTCCCCTTTGTTTAGAAATGTATTCCAATGTCACCTAGTTTAAAGCAAAAGTTTTTCTCCAATTTGTTACCTAATTAAATTGTCTCTTTATAAAATGGTCAATACACCAATTCTCTGAACCCTCACTCTTTAGAACTTGTAATCTGGTTTCCTCCTTCACCACTTTATTGAAACTGATCTAAATGAACAGGACAAAAGATTTAGAATTAGGAAGACCTGGGTTTAAATCTTGCCTCAGATATTCACCAGATGTGTGATCCTCAGCAAATCATTTAACCTCTCTCTCAGTTTCATCATCTGTACAATGAGGGGTTTGTATCCACTGGCATCTAAAGTTCCTACTGGCATGAAATCTATGATCCTATGAAATTCACTGGGCCTTCCTCAGTACTCATCTTCTTTGACTCTATGATGCACTTGACACTATTAATCACATCCTCTTGAAACTCTCTCTCTCTCCCTGGCTTTTCTATCACTCTTTTCTCCTGATTATCCTCTTACCTCTTTCTCTACTTCTTAGCGGGAACTCTTCTTCCTCCTTTCCTAGCTGCTCTTTCTCTCTAAATGCAAGCACTGTAAACACAGGGTTCTATCTTACTCCTTGTTTCTACCCTCTCCTTTGGTAGTCTCATTCACTGCCAATTTATGTGAATGGCATCATTATTATCATTGGCTAGAAACTTCTAAGTAGCCTCTGATTCCTCTCTGAATGTCCACATAGTTGCCAAGTATTGCCCATCCTATCTATACCTGCAACATCTCTTGGATTTCCTTCCTCTATTTGTGTCCTCTACCACTTTATTTAAATGATTCATTCCTTTTGTCTTGGATTGCTGAAAAAATTCTTATCTTCTCACCTCCACTGTGTACTGCAAACAGATTCATCTTCATAAATTATGACGTTGACCAAGTTACTCCTTTGCTCAAAATCTTTCAATGACTCCCTATTACCCACAATAGAAAGTTGAAACTTCTAGTGTCCTGTACACCATGGTTGTAACCTATCTTTGCCTTAGGTTTGTTTTCACAAAGATTGAGCCAGAAGGGAACTTTCTTCTCTTTTGGTTTTCATAGAATCATAGATTTAGAACTAGAAAAGGCACCTTAGAAAACATCTAGTCCAAGTTCTTCATTTCACTGATTAGGAAACCAAAGTCTAGAAAGGGGGAGTGACATCCCACAGGGAGTAAGTAACCCTCTGCTTCCAAATCCAGAATTCTTTCCTACTTTAGAGTGATGATTTTGTTAAATTATATTGGAATGACATAACTGTTTTAAGTTTTATAGGGAAAGATTTGTTACACAGATGGAGAGAGAAAGCCATCAAACTGCCTATTATTACTAAAAAATACACATTACTTCAAATGTGGCATTGAATTGGAGTATTTTTTAAAAGTGTAATAAGGCTCAAAAATAGCAAACATTTTGATCATCATCTAAGAGCCTGTAAATCTTCCAAAGTCAACAGAACCCATAAGGCTATATACGGAGGCTGACCAAACTCTGGACCCAGCAGCCAGGATCAAGGCTATCTCCTGATAAGAGTTAGCCTTGAACAGCACTGGGAAGGTCCTCCTATTACTCCAGCTATCTAGGTCATAATAACAACAAGCTAAACTTTCACTTAACCCTGATTTTTCATGCACCCCAATACATTGATATGTATGTAAATGTGTGTATGTGTATATGCATATGTCTATAGACTAGACCATTGCTTTAGTAATCTCCCTATAGTTTTAAAGAGGTGTCTAGAGCTCTTAGAAGTTGAATGATTTGCCCAGGGTCACACAACAGGGATGTGTCAGAGATGAGCCAAATTTCCTGATTCTGAGGTCAGCCATTTACTATAACATGTTGTTGTATATATGTATGTATGTGTATGTGTATGTATATACACATACACACATATACTCACATATGTGTGTGCGTCCATCTGTATGTATATTGTAGGTACATACCCACCTACCTACATATGTGTAAAGATTTTTGTTGTTTAGCTTAGCACAATTTTTGGCACTTAGTGGGTGCTTAATAAATGTTTAGTGATTGATTGGTAGATTAACTGAAGTCTACTTATGGGTAATTCACAGCATTTGCTCCAGCAGATGGACTCGTTTTGTTCTATAACCCAGCAATATGGAAAGGAAAAGATTTGGGAATGGTTAGGTTGATGAGGAAGTAGGTAAATGATACATGTATAAAAGGGAGCAAGGGAAAAGAGTAAGGAGCATGGGAGTAGGAGTGAATAATGGTGAACATGTGTGGGGCACAGTGGAAAAAGTGCTACATCAGAGGACCTGGATTCAAATCCACATTTAAAGGATCATAGATTTAGATGTGAATGGGACCTTAGAGGTCATCAGGTACAACTTTCTCATTTATAAAAAGGAAAAGTGAGGCACAGAGAAATTGTGATTTCCCCAAGGTCAGAAAACTAGCAAAGGGGATTCAAACATAATTTTTGCTGTCTCTGGGGCCATTTCTCTTCCCATTATGGCACATGCTGACTTATGACCTTGGACAAGTCACTTAATAGCTCTAAGCCTCAGTTTCCTCACCTGTAAAATCAAAGAGCTGGACACAGTGACCTCTAAGGTCCTTCCAGCTCTGGATTCTATGATTCTATGAATGACATATTCGAAAAAGTAGTAAGGAGATATGAGAAGAACCATAAAATGATTGTGTCACACAAAGTTAGATGGAAAAGAAACCCATAATAATAATAAAGCACAACATCAAAGGCAGAAGTCATGAAAAATGAATATTAAGAAGAAGAATTTGAGCTTGTTCAAAATAAGATCGATAGAGATGACTTCTTGAGAGCATTTAAGTGTTGAGTCTCTCAGCCTTCTGGATACCCTTTTATCCTTGGGACTTCAGAAACACCCCCTTCTCTGGGTTCTCATCTTACCTTTCTAACTACTCCTTCTCTGTATCCTTTGCTGACATCTGCACCCCAGGACCTCCACCCTAGATCACAATCCAGATCCAAGCAGGTTAAAGCAAGAGCAATTACCCCTCAGACTGGTTGCTTGGTCCCCCTATAATTTGCAGTCCAGGAGCTCTGAATAAGCCATGTGGTGGTGCCTGCACAGCCATGGCACCTCAGCTGTGGCACCTCAGCTACTTCTCCCTCCAGGGGGTAAAGGCTGGACTGCACTCCTGAACTCCCAGGTCCCAAAGTCCACACTGCATTGACCTCTCACTTTGTCCTTAGGATCTATGGGTTGATAATTCTGGAAACCACCACAACTGCTGTGATCTAAAGTCCCCCCAGCCAGAGACTGGATGCAGCCTATCTGAGGCTAAACCTATGGCTCACATGGCACTGGGCTTGGCTCCCAGAGCACTGCACTTGGCTCCCAGAGTGCTGCACTGGCCCCTTCCTGCCAGCCTGCTGGACTGTCTTTAGTAGGAAGTTAGCTTCTCTCTGTTGTTTTGTGGGTTCTGTAGCACCAAAGTTAGTTTAGAGTCATTTTTTACATGAATTGGAGAAGGTGGAAGGGGGAGCCGTACAGAAGTCCTGTTTCTGCTCCACCATCTTGACTCTGCCCCTCCACTTGACTCATAGATTCTATATCTAAAGTATCTCTCAAATCCATCCCAGACTATCTCCCTCTAAACTAGCCTTCATACTTTTGCCAATCAATTAATCAATTAATGCCAGACTAATTTTACTTATGCAAAGCTCCAATGGTACTTCCTTTCTGTTCAAAAATTCTTTACTAGTTCTCTGTTACCAAATAAAGTTTAAACTTCTCTGTCATGCATTCAAAGCTTTCTGCAATGATATCACTATTCCTTTCCAGATTTCTCATGGTATTTTAATCTCATGCACTTCACACTTGAATGAAGATCATGCTTTCCTTTAATGTTATTGCTTTTTTGTTTCTCTTCTTCTAAATTGTCCTTTACTTCCATGTATTTCCTTTCCCAATAATTTATCCTCTTGTTTATTTCTTTTTTTATTTTTATTTTTTCCCTTGTTTATTTCTTTAGTGAGACTTGACACTGTAGATTCAAATTGTTCTATTCTGTCATTATGTCTGCTATGCAAAATACTAATTCTGTTCTCAGAATTATTATTTCTTTTTTAACCATTCAAGAACAGTTTGCTATGGTTCCATGTTCTCTTCAAATTCCACAGGATCCTCTGCTTCATCAGGTATTGAATCTTTTGCCTTTGTTTTGCAGTATTTATTAATAAATTATTAAGATCTTTTTCTTCATCTAGAAGCCATATTGTCTTTTGCTGCTAATGTTTTTCCTGTTGGTTTATCTGCTTATGCTCAAAGTCTTTGAGTTTTCTTCCTTCTGAAATCTTTGGTGACTTTTATCCTTTTTTGATTTATTTTCTCCTATTGCTCACTTTCTGACTCCCTCCCCTCTGGTGGCAGTTTCCCCGGGCCTGGATCTCAAAATATCTTTGCTTTGTCCCAGGCTGAGTAAGTCACAGTTCACAAGACTAAGTCTTTGTCTCAGGTGACTTCTGAGAGAACAGAACTGGCCCCAACTATATACTGGGCTCTTGCTCTTAGGCTTATTGGGGTGCTACATAGTCCTCCATATATGTGCCCTACCCCATTCACTCTGTTCTTCATTTCTCTGGCCCAGTAGCACAGAGTACAGTCATCAAAGTCTGAGCAAATTTCTGCAGTGTGGAGTTAGGATCTCTGCAGCCCTTGGAGGAGGAAGGTGTCAAGGTGCAGAGCTGAGCTCTATTGTAAGCACAGACATGTATCCTACCCTGTTCCCTCTGTTCCTTTACTTAATAGCACTATTGTGGCACAGAATGCTTACATGGGGCTCTTTCAACATGAATATATTTCTGCTGCTTGCAGAAATGAGGCAGTGGGAGAAGAGAGAGGGGATTGGGGTATAGAACTGAGTTCTGCTGCAAGCCTATGGCTCATCTTGTACAGGCCTGCTGATGGGAGCATGGTGAATGGTAGGGGAGTAGCTACTGAGTGAGTACTCATAAGGAATTAGAGAATATCAGCCTTCTCTGCTTTAGTTCATCAAATTTTTACCTTGTTTTGGTTCTTGTCCTATACTATACAAACAACTCAAATTGCTTTATCTAAGTATGTAATTCCTATATTGGAGAGGATTGAGAGGCTGTAATGATCGGAAAAAATGTCTAGCCCTTTATTTTGTTGATAATCTGACCCAGAAGTCTTTCAAGCCTTCTATACTTCCAACAAACTGGATGGCTTTTTGTCCCACAAACATATCTTTTATTTTTCTACTTGGTGCTTTTACTTACTCTGTTCCTTATCTCTGTCATAGTCTCCCTCCCCCTCCTTTTCTTCTGAATTCTTACATATTCTTTTTTTTTTTTTTTTTTGGAGAGGGAGGCCAGGGTAATTGGGGTTAAGTGACTTGCACGCTAGTCACACAGCTAGTAAGTGTTAAGTGTCTGAGGCTGGATTTGAACTCAGGTCCTCCTGACTCTAGGGCTGGTGCTCTATTCACTGTGCCACCTAGCTGCCCCAATATTCTTTAAGCCTCAATTCAAATGTGATTTTCTCCATAAAGTTTTTCTTGTTCCCTTTCCCCTCACCACTACCCCCCATTGATAAAGATATCTTCACCAACAGATTTCACAAAAAACAAAACAAAACAAAAACTTTGTTTCACATTTTTCTAAAGTGCTTTTAGCCAGTGCTGGCATCTTCCTTTCCCTGGAAAAAATGAATTGTTCCTTAAGGGAGTGAACATTTGAGGATTCAGAGAAACAGCTCTTTCTACTACAGCAGGATTGCCAAGCAAGCAGTAGAGATTGCTGACAACTTTGTGTAACATACATTACTTTGGTCCTACTCTTTGAGGCCAGGTCTGTTATATTTCACCCCTTCCCCATGTTCTCCAGTATCCTGAGAGGACTGAGGGAGGTCTCTGTTCTGTGCCATTGGATAGAACCTCCATTGATTATTCTCCCTTCAGTTTTAGGGGAGGGGATAACTCCCCCTTGCAACATCATAGTCTCCAGGGAGAGGAGAGGGATTAGGTTATAGCTAACTCAGTTCACACATAGCATTTATTTTCACCAAATTCAAGTCCTAAACTCATCTGAGCTAATACTTGGGTCCCTCACTTCTCAAGGCTTCCCTATTGGGCTTAATGTAACATTCAGCCTAGAAGCCTTGACTCCAAGACAACCACAGCTTGAACTCTAGGGTCAGGGACTCCCCTCCCTGTACCTAGAACTGAAAAGGAAAAGTGAAACAAAACCAAAACTCCAAACCTGTTTCTGGGGGCCATGTGGCCTAAAGGGATAGGGAACTGTCCCTCAGGCCCTTCTCCCTCCATTCACTGCCCCTTACTGAATAGTGTCACCTTCTTTGAGTGAATGAGTCCTTCAGTCCTAGATAACCCTGAAAGAGTGGCTTTGCTTAGTTTTAAAAATGGATCTATTTCTGGCTACAGAGTCAGTGGAAGAAGGCTGCTTCTTATCATTTAGTAATCAGTATGTCCATACCTGTGCCAGTCCTCCAGTCTCCCAGAAGCAGGCCTCTATTGTCTCCTACATATGTACTTCCATCTTAGGCGATCTGGGTACTCTGTTTTGTTTTGTTTTGGCTTTTTGGAGGAAGGAATACAGGGCAATTGGGGTTAAATGACTTGCCCAAAGTCACGTGGCTACTAAGTGTTACGTGTCTGAGGCCGGATTTGAACTCAGGTCCTCCTGACTCCAGGGTTGGTGCTCCATTCACTGTGTCACCCAGCTATCCCTTTTATCTCCCTTACTTTTTTCTTTTCTTTTCTTTTTGGAGGATACTCTGTTGTTTAAGGGAAATTCTTCAGTATTTGAGAGATCCTGAAGGGGAAATGAATGGGTTTTGTTGTTTATTGAACCAGAGGGAAGGATTTCTTTCCATGAGAGACACTTTTTCTAGGTATCAAGAGAGAAAGAATACCAAGGTTTGTAGTCATCATATCTAAACATGGGATTGGTGACAGGGTCTCTCTTGAAGTTGGGACAAAGTAAACATTTTGCTCTCTAAGTAAATTTTGTCATTATGTATGGTAGTTATCTGTGTATATGTCAATCACCCTACTGAAATAGAACCCTTTTAGGTGGGGAATATAGCTTATCTAAACTAATTTGGGGTCAGCTACATGGCATAGTGAATAGAGTGAATAGATCTGAAGTCAGGAAGACTCATCTTCCTGAGTTCAAACCCGGCTTCCGACAATTACTAGCTGTGTGACCCTGGGCAAGTCACTTAACTTTGTTTGCCTTAGTTTTCTCATCTGTAAAATGAGCTGCAGAAGGAAATGGCAAAGCACTCCAGTATCTCTGCCAAGAAAACCTCAAATGGGATCACTATGAGTTGGACGCAACTGAAATAACTGAAAAGCTTAGTATCTCTTCTAGTGATTTACCACAATGCTGTACACATAGTAGATACTCAGTAAATGTCTTTAAAGTATATATTTGAATTTTTGTTTTAGTAATAGATAAACTGAATAGGCTTAATAGACTGAAGCCAAAGAAGCTAGATTCCAAAGTGTCCAGAAGGGAATTGCAGGATGGAGGGCTGAGGTAATGAGAATGTATAGTGTAAGTAAAATGCTATCTCATGTCTCTTCCGCAACACACTGGCAATGAGAATGCCTCGAATATCCAGAATAAGGAACTGAATAAGCAATCAAGCTTAAACTTGAGGGGAGAGATTTTAAAATATGGGGGAGTGGCCTTCAAGGTTTTGCAAGTATCCACTGGTTTGCCAACTGCCTTGGCATCTTAACTGTCATAGTGGGGTGGAGATAACTCAGATTTGTCTAATGTTAAAGAAATAGACACAATTAAATAAAAACACCTAATACCTGGAGATAGGAAGAAGAATCCTTGTGCTCTGAAGAAAAAACTGTGGCCATGCTGTTTGGTTTACTTAGTTTATTTACCACCTTCAAGAGAAATTCCTAGAAAGAGCCAAACCTTTTTATTGCATCAATGTGAAGTTGTTCTGCCCCAGTCACTGGCAAATAAAAAAGTCCTTAACCAAATCTGTTGTCTGCAACCAGAAACAATGGGGAACTGAATGTCTAGATTTTTTAACCCCCCTACAGCTTGGAGGACTTGAGACCCAGAGGTACAAGAACTTGATATAATCACACTGGGTAGATTGGTAATAACTTACAATCTGTTTCCCTGCTCTTTTGATTAAATGTCTTTTTAGAATAAGTCTTTGTAAATGATTTTAAATTAAACACAAGTAAGGGATGAAGGAATCTCTCTTTTCCTACCAGCTACATTGCTTTTGGACTTCTATGAAATCGCCTAACATTTTCTAGGCCTGGCCTGGTATCTTCTTTTTTCCCCTCCCTCCTTTTTTGACTTACTTTGGTGTACAGACTTCCCCCACTGGACTGCAAAGTCCTTTAAGGCAGGGGCTGTCTGTTTTTATTTATATTTGTATCTCTAATCCTTAGCATGGTGCCAAACACACAGTAGGAATTTTTAAGTTTTTATTTTTTGCTTCTTGGAGGGGGGAAGGTAGGATAATTGAGGTTAAGTGACTTGCTCAAGGTCACATGGCTAATTTAGTGTTAAGAATCTGAGGCCCGATTTAAACTCAGGTCCTCCTGACTCCAGGGCCAGTGCTCTATTCACTGCACTACCTAGCCACCCCAACACAGTAGGCATTTAATAAAAGTTTATTGATCACTTGAGTGAGTGGGAGTGGCCAATAAGTGGGTTGGGTCAGAACGTGAAGGAACCTACAAGCCATGAGTTCTGATTGGAAGACCCAGATGTACCTCATTGACTGAAATAATCTAATCTTAACCACAAAGAGGCAGAGCTAAGGGGGTGACTGACAGCTAGCTGTTTGGAAGAGCCAAAAGAGGCACTGGGAGCTTGGCCTTTAGCACAGGGTGCCCTCTTGTGGTGGATTGCACACATGCTATGTAACATTCTAGGTATTTTGCAGGTAAAAAATCAGAAGTATAGTTTAAAATCTAATTAAAGAAGGACATTCAAAGAAACATGGAAAGAGCACAAGGGATAGGATGTTTCAAAGAAAGAGGACTTTTATGGTTACTTTCTTGAAAGAAATAAAGCACGTAAAAGAGAGGAAGGTAATGAATTTCAGTAAAATGAAACCTAAAGAGACTTGTGGCTAAGCAAGTAAGGAAGAATTAAAAGCTATTACCATTTACTGGTATCCATGAGCTGCTAGGGGTTGATGCTGTTGCTTAAAAAGGTAAGGAACAAACAGAAGGGAATAAATGTAGAATGAAACTGAGATAATGACTCCTCCTTTTTCAAACACTCCACAGTAAGAGCACCGAAGAAGCAAACACTGATAATAAGAGTAATCTCAGATGAAAGTCTTAAAGAATAAGAGGAGAGAGGAACCAAACGAGCCAATAAAAAGGAAAATCATACAAATGACTCAGAAGACTATGAGGATGAGTAGTAATAGCAAGAGCTCACATTTATTTGGGGTTTTAAATTGAGCTTTCCTTATGAAAACCCTGAGAGGTAGCTAGCACCATTTTACAAATGAGGAAACTGAGGTCCTTCCTAGCATATCATACTGTGTCTATGAGCAAGACAATCGTAAGTCAGAAGCTGAAGGGAACTAAGAGCAGCATAAAATTTGAAGTATTGTGACTATTATGATTTATTATCAGAATCCAAATAAATTGATGAACCAAGACATCCTCCCACATTTACAAATTTATTTTTTGGTTTGTTTTTCCTAGTCCGTTTACTGGTGATCCTAGACCAAAACTTTTAGAATATGCTTTTAGTAGAATTTCACTTGGAAGGCCCTCATATGCAGATTCCCAGAAAAAAATGGATCAGAACAAATAGTATGTGGCTGTATTTTCATTTATTAATAACAATAATTTTAACATCTATATAGAATTTTAAGGTTATTATTACTAATAAAGGTTATTTGATTCTTTCAACATCCCTGGGAGGTAGGTACTATTGCTATCGCTGTTTTACAGATGAGGAAACTGAGTCACAGAGGTTAAATGACTTGCTGAGGGTCCCCCACAAGTAAGTATTTGAGGTCAGATTTAGACTTAAGTCTTCCTGACTGCAGGTCCACAGCTCTCTCCACTGAGTCACTGAGGGTCTTTCAAGTTTTGCTTCTCCTCCTCCTTCTTCTTCCTTATCTTCATTTACCCCCATCCCATTTCCCTCCTCCTCTTCCTTCTCCTTTGTCCATTTTGACATTTAAACCATAGGTATATAGAATTCTAATACTTTTCATAGAACAGAACTAGAAAAATTCAGAGCTGGTAAGGACCTTAGAGACAAAAGGGTAAAAACCTTCTCATTTTTATTGATGAGAAAATGGAGACATGGAGAAGAGGAATAGGCATGTCAGACTCCCACTTATCCATGCAGTTGAGGCCAACTGAGGCAAGGATCAATAAAATTTGGATAACTTTAATTCTATCCATTATCTCATATGATCTTCACAATAACCCTGTTAGTTTTCAGAATCCCTTAAGATGAATCAAGTTCCACAAGGGGAAAGGAAAGGTCTGGAGACAGCTTGGACATCACCTTGGTTGGAGGTGCCCAAGGCATGCCAGTCATACACATCAGTCAAAGGAGCATCTCCATTCCTCAGGGTCCACAGCTTTCCTTCCTCAGTCCATGCTATATCCTTTTAGTTGAACTACTTTCTTTTTTTGTTTGTTAGGAAAACCACCTAAGCAAAGGAAACAGCTAAGGGAGTGTACTCCCCGGCATCATCTCCTATTTGACCCCGAGCAATTCCCGAAAGGAGACATGGTATTTTAACAAGAACTGTGGGAGTAGACACATCTGGGTTTAGCTTTGTCCTTACCTGAGGGTTTTGCCCACATACTTTTTCAGAGAGAGAAGTAGAGAAGGAATGGGGAAGTTCGGAATCGCTGAGTTTGTATGTTGGATGAGATTTCTGTGGTCATCCTACACATGAAAGAAATCCCCACTATAAGTCGTCATCTGACCTCCATGTGAAGACCTCCAGTGAGTGTGAACCCATTAGCTCTCAAAGTAGGAATTAACTCTCATTGTGGAACATTACATGAATAAGATCTGAGGTCTCTCTTCATCATGGATTTACATTTAAAGGCCTGAGAGAACAAGGCCTGGAGCTTAGTCCTTCTTCTATCATCATATCTAGTGGTCTTCCCACTGCATGGGGTTCCTGTTGCCTTTTGGACTCTCATGTTCAGAAACTTGTCTTTGATCCCTTTCTATGTTCCCACAATTCTTACACCTCTTATACATTCCTGGTGCTTCTAATTCTAGTGTGCTGAGGTTTCCCAAAGTAGCACAACTCAACAAACCTTCCATTTAAGGGAAAGTAGCATACGGCCAGCTCCCACTCAGCCCCAGTCAAAATCTCTATCCTTACCATAATCTTACTTTCAATCAGCTGTTAGAGAAGAAACAAATCTGATAAAATAACTCATGCCAAGGATTTCATAACTAATCTCAGCAAAAGTATTATCCTTATGTAAGGCCCCAAGTGTTTCAAAAGAACCCTTGGGAAGGCAACATATTAGCCAAAAGGATGATTCTCTAATTGTGAAATTCCATGCAGTTTGCTTGGCAGAGAATCAGGTAGATTAGAAGGAGGAGGGACGCTGGGGAGGTTGCTTTTCATAGAGCTCAGATTTTAGTTCCATATAGAGTTAGGTCCACTATGATTCATCACCCACAGACAATACTTAAGAGGATACCTCTAAGATTCTGATGCTAACTCTTTTTTTGTGATATAGGGAACATGGTCCTGAAATGGGTAGAACATTAATGATATTTACTCACTCATAGTTTGTTTACAGGAAAGAAGAAGAGCATAATATAGTGAAAAGAACAATGAATTTAAAGTTAGAAGATATGAATTCATACCTTAGCCCACATGCTAACTAACTGACCATAAGTGAGCCATATCCTTTCTCTGTGTCTGAGTTTCTTTATCTATAAAATAAGGGGTTTGGGGTAAGTCATCTAGAGCCAAACATCCAGGGAAATTATGGAGAGGTGAAGATAAAGTTAAAGAAGGGATGTAGATAATATTAATAATTTGATTTTGTTTTATATCATTGAATTGTGAGTGCCTCATCCCTCAAGTCTAGCACCCAGGATTCAGGAAAGTTGAGGGACATATCTGTAAATCATTGGCAAGGTGAAGTAAGTGCATTGAGCCTCATGCACTGAAAACAGGCAGTTTAAAATACAAGTGGACCAGGAGACTTAGCAAAAAGTCATCAAAGGACTGTGGAACTTGCTTCAAGCAAGTAAAAAAGGCAAGGAGAATTTTGTTGTGACTTGCAGAGAAAACTATGAAGTCTTGAACAAAACAAAATAATACCTTGGGACATGCATAGGCAATGTATTTGTTTCTATTTCAAATTTACTGTAAAAGATGTATAAAACAAAGAGTATGCAAAGTGGATAATGAAATAAGATAATGTGTAAAATACAATTTGTATTTCTGGAACACTGCTTCAAATAGAGAAATGAAGAGTTGTTAGTTAGGTATGGAGTTTACATAGCAAGGAACTTTTACAGAAAATGACCATGTATTAGGGCACAGGAACATTGCAGACAAATGTAAAGAGGAAGAAATAGTAAACATATCGATTAAGGACCACAATGAAATTTAAAATAATCACCAGTTCAGGGAGCATAACATTTAGGTAACAATGTGCTATATATGCCATGTATTCTGCCAAGTGCTTTACAATTACAATCTCATTTGATCCTCACAAACACCCTGGGAGGGAGGTGCTACTATTATCCTATTTTATAGGTGAGCAAACTGAGACAAAGAGTTTCAGTGACTTGCCCGGGATCACACAGCTGCTAAATATCCGAGGCAGGATTTGAACTCAGATCTTCCTGACATCAGGCTTGGTTGTCACCGTGTCACCTAAATGGAGATTTAACAATGAAATCCTAAAAAATGAGTGGGTCAAAGAACAAATCACAGAAACACTTAATCATTACGTGAAAAGAATGATAATGATAAAACAACATACAGAATTTCTGTGATGCAGTTAAAGCAAGCCTCTGGGAAGGGGGTAGGGAGGGGGAAATCATATCCCTACAAGCATATGTTAACAAAAATTAGAAAGTCAATAAATAAGCAAAGCTAAAATAAGCACAAACAGGGAGATACTAAAAATATAAGAGAGGGACGGCTAGGTGGCGCAGTGAGTAAGAGTGCTAGCCCCAGAGTTGGGATGACTCGGGATCGGATCTGGCCTCAGAAAATGAGCACCCACACATAAATAATGACTGGCTGTGTAACCCTGAGCAAGTTACTTAACCCCAATTGCTTTTTTAAAAAATACAGGAAAATTAACTTAGAAACAAAAAACCTAAGGGAAAAATAAAACAAAAAGCTATCTATTTGAAGAAACTAATAAACCTTTTAGCCAACCCGACTAAAAAGAAAAGGGCAGAAAATCAGATCAACAAAACATTAAACAAGGTAAAATCATAACAATGCCAGAGGAAATAAAAAGAATTATCAGAATCTCCTATATATAGTTATATGCTAACAAAACTGAGACATAAAAGAAATAGAGGAATACTTTCAAAAATTTAAAGTATCCACACTAAGGGAATATCAATAGAAATTATAAATAACACAATCTGAGAAAAGGAAATAAGAGTTGCCTATGAAGAATTATCAATGAAAAAACTTCTAGTCCTAATGGATTTACAAGAGAAATCTTCAAACTTATAAAGGACAATTAGTACTAATACTACATAAATTATTCTCAAAAATTCGGAAAGCACAATATCAGATTCTTTTTATGAGACAAAAGTCATCCTAATACTTAATTCAAAGAAGGATAAGGCACAGGAGGAGAACTATAGAATAAATCCACTAATGAATATTGATTAAAAAATCATGTCAAACAACTATATGCATTCATCCAATAAATCATTCATTAAGACCAAATTGAATTTATATTAGAGATGCAAGGAAGGTTCACCATTAGGAATACAATCAACATAATTAGTTATATTAAAAATAAAAACATTTAAAACTGACATTATCTCACTCATGATTATCTCACTAGATTATGGAAAAAGCTTTTTATAAAGCTTTAAATTTCATATCATAAAAATATCTAAAAATCGGGGCAGCTAGGTGGCGCAGTGAATAGAGCGCCGGCCCTGGAATCAGAAGGACCTGAGTTTGGAGCCGGCCTCCAACACTTAATCCGCACAAACAAAAACCTAGCCGTGTAACCTTGGGCAAGTTACTTAACCCCAATTGCCCTAAAGGGGCGACTAGGTGGAGCAGTGAGTAAGAGCGCCGGCCTTGGAGTTTGGATGACCCGAGATCCGGCCTCAGAAAATGAGCACCCACGCATAAATAATGACTAGCCGTGTAACCTTGAGCAAGTTACTTAACCCCAATTGCTTTAAAAAAATATATATATATCTAAAAATGAAAGCAAGTATTATATGCAATAGGGATATACTAGAAAATTTTCCTATTTTTTATTTGTTTGGATCTGTTTTATAGTATCTTGATTTCTCATGAAGTCACTAGCTTCCATTTGCTCCAATCTAATTTTGAAGGAATTATTCTCTTCAGTGATTTTTTGAAATTCCTTTTCTATCTGGCCAATTCAACTTTTAAAGGCATTCTTCTCCTCCTTGGCTTTTTGGGGTCTCTTCTGCCATTTGAGCTAGTCTATTTTTTAAGGTGTTATTTTCTTCAGTATTTTTGGGATCTCCTTTAGCAGGCTTTTGATTCACTTTTCATGATATTCTTGCATCATTTTCATTTCTCTTCCCAATTTTTCCTCCACTTCTCTTACTTGATTTTCAAAATCCTTATTGAGCTCCTCCATGGCCTGTGACCAGTTAATATTTTCCTTGGAAGCTTTTGATGCAGGAGTTTTGCCTTTGTTGACTTCTTCTGGTTCCATGTTTTGACCCTTTATGTCCCCAAAAAAGGATTCTATGGTCTGATTGTGCTTCCTCTGCTTGCTCATCTTGCCAGACAATTACTTGACTTTTGAATTCTTTGCCACAGTAGAACTCTGCTTCCAGAGAGGAGAGAGCTATGTCCCAAATGGCTGGGGTTTTCACAAATGTTGTCTGAACTATGATAAGGGTGCCCTCTCTACAGCCACCACAAGCTCTGGCACACTGGCCACACACCCAGATCCAAGCAGGTCAAAGCAAGAGTGATTACCCTCTAAATGCTTGCTTGGTCCCCCTATGATCTGTAGGCCAGGAGCTCTGGAGGCACCCACACTGCAGCAGTTGCAGTTGCCATACCTCTGCCACCTCTTGCCCCAGGGGCAGGGGCTGGAACATGCTTTACCATCACCCAGTTCCAAAAGAGTTCCCCACTGACGTTTTACTTTCTCTTTGGAGTTTATGGGTTGGGAAGTCTGGAAACCACCACAGCTGCTGGTGATTCACTCTCCTTAAGTCTTCTCTGGCCAGTCTGGGCCACTCCTCAGGGCTGCCCTGGGGCCAGAACTATGCAGCTCATGTGGGACTGTGCTCACCCCCTAGCAGGGTGCTATAGACCCTTCCTGTTGGCCTGCCAGGCTGCCTTCAGCAGGAGATTTGTTTCTCTCTTTCACTTTGTGGGTTCTGTAGCTCTAAAAATTGTTTGGAGTCATTTTTTATAGGTATTGGAGGTGGTTGGAGCAGGAGCTCAGCAAGTTGCTGATTTTACTCCACCATCTTGGCTCCATCTCTGAAAATTTTCCAATAAACATTAAAGTAAGGCTACTCATTCTCATTATTATTTGATATGATTCTGGAAACGACATATTCAAGTTGTTTCAGTTGTGTCCAATTCTTAGTGACCCCAGTTTTGGGGGGTTTTCTTGACAAAGATACTGGAGTGGTTTGCCATTTCCTTCTCCAGCTCATTTTACTAATGAGGAACTGAGGCAAACAGAGTTAAGTGATTTGCCTAAGGATACACAGCTAGTAAGTATCTCAAGACACAGAACTCAGGAAGCTGAGACTTCCTGATTCCAAGCCTAGTGCTTGGAGCTAGACAAGAAAGAAATTAAAGGCAAGAGCAGATAAAACTATCCTTCTTTGCAGATGATATGATGGTTTACTTAGAATATTACTAGGGAATCAGAAAAGATAGAAATTGAGACAATTAATAGTTTCAGAAAAGTTGCAATCACAAAACAAACCCAGACAAATCAACTGCATTACTATATAATAACAAAATCCAAGAGGCCATAATACAAAGCAGAATTCCATTTTAAATTTATGCAAAATGAATAAAATAACTGGGAAGTAATCTACCAAAGCATACAAAATACTTGTATAGATTCAATTACAAAATGATTATTGAAAATATAGAACAACTTAAAAATTAGAATAATATCCAGTGATCATGGTTGGCCCATGCCAACATAATAAAAATTAAACTAATACCAAAGTTAATTTACAGTTTTAATGCTATACCAATCAAATTATCAGAGGGATACTTTACAGAACTCAAAATATAAACAAGATTTATTTGGAAAATTAAAAGATTTAGAATATCAAGGGAAATTATGAAAAGAGGTAGGAAAGGGGGAATAGAACTTACAGACTTCAGACTACATATTAGCAGTCATCAAAATAATTTGATATTATAAAGAGACACAGAGGAACAGACTAGACAAAGCAGAATAAGAAACAACTGAACTCAACAACCCAGCATTTAATAAACCAGAAAGCATAAATGACTCAGGGAAGAACTCATTATTCAATTTAAAAAAATCAACCCTCCTGGGAAAGCTGGAAAACAGTCTGGAAGAAATTAGGCTTGGCCCAATATCTTATTCTATAATCCACAATACTGTCTAAGTATATACATGATCTCAATGTTAAATATCATACTATAAAAACCTATTATAAGAGAAGCAAATCCTATACCTCTCACAGTCATCGATAGGAGATATGTTCTTAACCAAATAAGGCATAGAGGCCATTACAAAAGATAAAACAGAGAAATGTAATTACATAATAACAATAATGATAGCCTTTGTATAGTGCCTACTATGTGCCAGGCACTGTGTTAAATGCTTTACAGACATGAACTCATTTGATCCTTACAACAACCCTGTGAGGTTAGTATGGTAAAATTATTTTACAGACCAAGAAACTGAGGCATAAAGAGCTGAAATGATGTGTACATGGGTTAATAGTTGCTAATTGTTAGAGGTAGGATTTGAAACCATGTCCTCCAGAGTCCAAATCCAGTCCTCTTTCCACAATGCAATATTGCCTCTCTAAGTGAGATAGAGAATGTGTGAGTGAGGACCAATAGATGAAAAAGTGAATGAAGAATCAAATTATGAGTTTGGGAACCACTCATGAACCTGGCACTAAAAGCTATGAGGAACTTCAACTATTCACTATGTAGGCAACTGCTGTAGGTGTGTGTGTGTGTGTGTGTGTGTGTGTGTGTGTGTGTGTGTGTGTGTGTGTGTTTGCAAGGCACTTGATAAATGTGTGATTTGCCCTAATGTTAACTTCACTTGCGTGTGTGTATGTGTGTTTGTGTATGTTTGCAAGGACTTGATAAACGTGTGATTTGTCCTAATGTTAACTTCACCCTTTAAAAAGATGATGAAGCAATAAGGGAATTGCTCTTCTGGGATTGCTTCAGACCAACAAGGACCATTGGGTTGTTACAGTGAAAGTAAAAGGCATCCTGGTGGCATGTGACTACTCCATCACAGGGTAGAGGAACAGGAGGAGAAAACCATATATACTTAGACATGGACCCTAGATTGAAAAACTCTAAGAGCAAAGTCTGATTTAATTCTATTAAGAAAAAAAAAATTGTGGGGCAGTGTGTAAAGGTGCACTTAGTATTTGGATGAAACACCTATAAAAATTAATGTCACTAAGTTGCCAGGAAATAAAGTTTTGAAGACTTTTAGCTCTCTATTTCTATTTTTATATATTTACAATAATAGAGTCTTACTCTTAATCTCTATTTTTATTGAATTGAATTGAAAACAAAAGTATATTGTCCCCCATCTCCATCTCCCAGTACCAGATAGGCTCCTTACTAGACAGGGATTGAACACAATGTCTCAGCCCCTTTGATCTGCTCTGGGACCACTCATGTAGTATGACAGGGTTCAGCCCTGGAATATGCCTGACCCCTAATAAGAAGGATTGGTTCCATTTTCTTATGCTTTTTAGGTCATTACAATCTCATCCTGGGACCCCAGGGATTATTTATTTAAAGTTTTGACTAATGTCTAAAGTCTTTCCTCCAAAAAGGAAGCTGTGGGAGAGCCTGGGCAACGTACTGATGAGGATCAAGTTTAGAAGCAAGCAGACCTATGGAAACAGAGCAAAGTCTCAGTTCCAGTTTCTAGTCCAGACTGAAACCTACAGGGGAATAACTAGTGTAGGACTCACAAACCTTACATAAGACTTACAGATCTGTCCCTCTAAACCAGCATAGTTTCCCAGCTGGCTGATAGAGGCTGAGTCCAGTAGCAGTTACTATTGTTCAGCCCCAAACTCTTGACAGGAACTTACATAGCTCAGACCAAGGGAGCAGCAATCAGACTTTACTCTAGATCAGCACTTCAGGATCCTCATAACTTACAAATCCCCAGCCTGAGCTGTCCTTGAGATCCTGGAATAACATAATTCTTGGTATTTCTAGGAGCAACAGGACCACACCAGATCTTTCTTTCAGGTATATGAAAAGCCTGACTATAACACCAAGTATCAAGTTCAGGAAGGGGACTGGAAAAATGAACAAATTTTAAGAAAAAGATCCCATCATAGAAAACTATTTTGTTGACAGAGATGCTCAAGACACACATTCATAAAAGTGTGACTCTAAAACACATACAAACAAAACCTCAAAGGAAAACACAGAATGAACACAAATTCAACTAGAATTCCTGGAGGAGATGAAGCAAGAGTTTAAAAAAAGAATTTTAAAAAAGAACAATCAACAAACATTTATTAAGCACCTACTATATGCCAGACATGGTGATAAAAAAAAGAGGCAAAAGACATTCTCTCCCCTTAAAGAGCTTAGCAAGCTAATTGGGAGAGACAACAAGCAAACAAATATGCACACATAAGGCTATATACAGGAAAATATAGGAAATAATTAAAAGAAGGGAGGTACTAGAATTAAGCCAGGTTGGGAAAGGCTTCTCATAGAAGATGGCATTTTAGGTGGGATTTGAAGAAACTCAGGGTAACCAGCAGGCAGAGGTAAGGAGGGAGAGCATTGCAGGTAAAGCAGATGGAGAAAATTCCCTGAGCCAAGAAATGGAGAGTTATGTTTGAGGAACAGCCAGGAGGCCAGTGTTACTGGATCAAAGAACATGTGGTGGGAAATGGATGTAAGAAGACTGAAAAGGTGTGTAGGGTGAGGGCTGGCTGGGTTTTATCAAGGGCTTTGAATGCTGAACAAAGGATTTTGTATTTGATCCTGGAGGCATTAGGGAGTCATCACTATTACTCTGAAACCTCTCTTCCTTTGAGGTTTACTCTATTCATCTATATTGTCCTACCCTAAACCTGTTGTAATCTACATTGTCATTCTACTTTTTTCCTCCAGGAGTACAGGACCTGGCTCCTAATCTTCCTCTCTACCATCCTTCCCTAAGACTTGGTAACTTCAATATATATGTTAATGTCCCCTTGAACATTCTGGTTTCCCATTAAATCTATTCTATCTTCACAGATGTAATTTACTTTCCTTTGGGGGCACTCTCACTCCTTCCTCAAGAAATTCAGTTCTTAGGTCAGTCTCTTTCATTCCAACCACTACACTTACACTTACTTGGCAACATCAGTATAAAAACTGATGTGTCACACATCCTGGTCTTGAAAACTCAGGTCTCCTATTTTATCAGACTATGCAACACCTATAACATCTACTTTGACTCCACTTCAGGAACCCAGGAGTGTTTCTGAATGATCTAAATGTCACTGTCATATATACTTGTGCCATCTCCAAGATCTCAAAACCTAAAATTCTATGTTATGATTACACTGAATGAATGAAAATCATTTATTAAATGCTCACTATGTGCTAAGCTCACTATATGCTAAATACTGAGAATATTCATATAGTCAATACTGAGACTGTCCTTGACATCTCTGCCCCTTTGGGGCTGTTGATCACTTTCTCCTTCCTTGGTTTCCAAGACACTGTTGTCTCCTGTCTCCCCTACTACATGTCTTGACTATTGTTTCATTCAGGGGCCTTTCAGATCTCTGTCCTGGTCACTCTTCTCTTCCATTTCTGTGTTTTCTCTTGGTGCCATTGTCATTTCCTGTGGGCCTAATAATCATCTCTTAAATGTATATCTCCTGACCTAATCTCTAATCCCACATGACCAATTGCTTGTTGAACAGCTTCACTGGAATGTCCCATCAGAATTCTAAAATTCAACAAGATCAAAATGGGCTCATTTCCCCCTAAACCTGCCTCTCCTAAACTTCCCTACTTTCACTGAGGTCACTACTATTCTCCTAGTCCAGGGGTGGGAAACCTATAGCCTTGAGGGCACATGTGGTCCTCTAGGTCCTCAAGTTTGGCCCTTTGACTAAATCCAAACTTCACAGAACAAATTCCCTCAATAAAAGGATTTGTTCTGTAAAACTTGGACTCAGTCAAAAGGCCACACCCAAGGACCTAGAAGGCCATATGTGGCCACAAAGTCACAGGGTTCCTAGTCATTCAGGTTCATAACTGGAGTCATCCTTGACTTTTCCCTTTCCCTTATCCCAAATCTAATTAATTCTGAGGTTTTCTCAATTCTCTCCATAACATTTCTTGTATCTGCCCCATTCTCTCCATTTATTTAGCCACCATCTAATTAAGGACTTTGTAAGATCTTAAGGTCACAGATTTATAGCTAGGAGAGGTCATCTGCTTCCCTACTGCCATTTACAGATGAAGACACTGAGGTCTAAACCTAGGTTGCATGTCACTGAACCGATATCTGAACCCAGGTTCTTTGACTTCAAATCTAGCACTCTTTACCCTTCACAAAATGTTCTTTTCTCACCCCTCAATCTCCTTGACCTCTCTGTAGCTTTGAACACTTTTGACCACTCCTGTTGGACAGGACACTCCTGCTGGGTGCTTTACTTTCAGGTTTCTGTTGTTGTATTACCCCTGATTTTCCTTCTACCTCTCCTCAGCCTCCCAAGAAGGAAGGTAGTAACAATGAGATGTCAGGATTTAGAGTCAAAGGACCTCATTTTAGATTCTGGCTCTCCTGTTCACTAGCTGTGTGACCTTAGGAAAGTCACTTCACTTGCCCACTTCACTGCCCTATGACTCCATTTTTTCATTTATAACATGAAGGGTTGGCCTAGATGACGTCTAAATTTATGCTCTTAGGGTAGAATGAGTTGGATTATCACCCATGTCCAAACTTTGTGGCATTTTTTCTCTCTACACTCTTGGCGATCTTGTTGAATTTCATGTTAAATTATAATTCTCTATGCAAATGACCCACAAATCTGTATTTCTAGGTCTCATGCTTCTGCTGCATTCCAGTCCTGCCTCAACCACTGTCCACTGGACATCATCACCTGGATGCCCCATAAGTGTCTCAAACTCAGTGTCTAGAATAAAAAGCTTTATCTTTTGCCTCAAACCCACCCCTTTTTATCTTCCATTTTTTTCTGTCAAGGGCACGGTCATTCTGCCTAACTCCAAGTCACATCGATCATCACTGTACCCACAGTTGCCACCTCAACTCTTCATTTTCTGTGATCCTTTAAATCAAATGAATTGCTGATTCTACCTTCATATTGTCTCTCTAATCTGTCCCCTCCTTTCTACTTGCTCTCCTACCACCCCAGTTCCTGGGCTTAATCACCTCTCCCCTGAACTATTTCTATAGCTTCCTCATTGGTCTCCCTGCCTCTTTTCCCTACAGCATTCTGATCCATTCTATACACAGCTTTCAAATGATATTCTCAAAGCACAAGTTTGACCACAGCACTTCTAGTGGCTTCCTATTATCTCTAGGATAAAATACACACTCCTGCCTTCCATGTTATGGTTTCTAGACTGTCTTTCCAAATTGATTGCACAGTACTTCCCCTAACATTCACTACAATCTAGTGAATTGGCCCATTTGCTATTCCTTATGCACAGCATTCCATATCCTGGGCTTTGTGCCTTTGTGTAAGAGACCTTTCCTGATTCCCCTCAGTTGTTGGTTCAACCTCCCCCAAATTACTTTATATTTTTTGTCTTCTCTCTCTTTCTGTGTATCTCTCTCCTCTCTGTCCCTCTCTTCTTTCTCCCCCTCTTCCTCTTCTTCTCCTCCACCTTCTCCTTCTTCTCGTTGTTGTTCTTCTTCTTCTCCTCTTCCTCCTCTCTATTTCTATATTTCACACATAATGTCTCCCCCTCTCAATCACCCAGCTGAATGTAAGTACTTTGAGGCAGAAACTATTTTTATTTTAGTCTTTGTATCCTTAGAACCTAACATAGCACCTGGTACATAGTAGGTGTTAAAGAAATGTTTGTTGAATAGAACTAAAAAAAAAGATCAAAAGCACATACTTAATTGCCACAGGCTGCTCAGTGTCCAGCACTTAGCATGATTCGGAGACATGAATAAGAAATGACCAGGCCATGTCGGTAGCTCAAGGAAGAACCATGAACTCCCTTTATTGATACTCAGGGAAAGGTTTTTATAGAGCAAAGAGACAAAGGACGGGAAGGAAGAGAAATCATTATCTTAGTCTGTTGTATCCTGGAAGTAGCATGGTAATAAGGCCTATTGTTTCCTAGGTGCCATAGAGTCTTGGGCAGTTATCTCTTAGTCAGTTATATCAGAAAGGATGCTCTTGAGAGCTGGCCTCAAAGCCTAATGGCCAAGGCCCGCATCATCAAGAACATCTGCATAAGAACTGACTTCCTGCAAATGTTTTGGACAACTAAAGTTTTGGGGCAGAGCCTGTTAGCCTCAGAACTCAAATACCATCCTTATAAGTGTAACCCATCTCGAAGAGGTCTTTGTTGTTCAGGTCTGATGGGGTCCTTGTGATGTATATATGTTTATAGTATCAATCTGTAACATCAGTTTGTAAATGGGGTGCTTTGGGATTTATGTCTGTAAAATCAATCTGTAAAAGCAGTCCGTAAGATCACATTTCCACCCCCCCAGCCTCAGAGCATTGACTCTGCCCCTTCCCCCTTCCAGCACTCTGCCCAGCAACAACTCATGACTTGTTTATCTCTGCTTGAAACAATAAGTTATGTAAATGTTATCTCCCTTAGTTAGAGTGGCCAGCCCCACCATAAATTCTTCAATACCTTATCTATAGGGTAACTCCTTAGTCAATTATATACCCACACTGTCTCTGATGACCTTGGTGGGTGGCAGACTGGGCACTCTTTAGTGACGTATCAGGCCTAGAACCACACCTCCAGCTAGCCCCGCTTGAGCTATTTCCCAGTGAATCATGGGCAATACACCTGCGCAGTTGATATTAAAAGTGTATGGTCCTTTGAGCACTGACCACTCCTTAACTCCTCCCTGATCCCACCCTTACTTACCTAGTTAGCATAATTGACCCCTTAAAACTATGCCTGCAGCCTCTGCGAGTTTGCAGGTTCCATAAGAATCTATCCCGCTGTTCTCTACAGCGTAACAATAAACTTTACAATTTCGGCTTCAAAGTCTGCTTGAGCCTGGTGAATTCCTTCCAGACTGGATGCCAGGAGAGGTATCCCTGGCAGAACCACTTACCCTCCCCCCCTCCTTATCACCCTTCCCTCTTCAGGTCCACTGATATCAGGGTAATTATCTGAAGTCCTGGCTCAGGCCTCTTTGGCTTACCACACTTAACGAATTGTCACAAGCATTCTGAACTTATATTGTGGAATATGAGAATGATGATCTACTTCTCAGCTCTTTCCAGAAACTCAATCTCCTCAAGAAGTTTACAATGTAGTTTTTCAATGTTAGTTTGGTTTTTTTTCCCCTTCAGGTATAGCCAATATTGTAAACTGCTTTTCAGCTTCCAAGGCATCACATGCCTATTCTTTTTCTCTTTTGGAGGCAATCGAGGTTAAGTGACTTACCCAGGGTCACTCAACTAGTAAGTGTCTGAGGCTGAATTTAAACTCAGGTCCTTCTGACTCCAGGGCTGAAGCATTGTCATCTCATCCCAATTCTTGAACCAGTTTACCTCATCCCCTTTCACTGGAACTACTGTTTTAGCCTTAAAAAATCCAATAAACCTGTGCTAAGCACTGAGTATACAAATAAGAAAAAGAAAGACAGTCCCTGTCCTCAAGAAGCTTACAATCTAATGGGGAAGACAATACACAGAAGCAAGCTAGAAGGCAGTTGGGTAAGGAACTACCAAGTATCTGGAGCTGAAACCATGAAGAGTTACCTAAGGAAAGAAGAAAGAAGGCTCTGTAACAGCCTTCTGAATGGTCTCTCTCCTTTTACTTCATCCATTTACCACATTGCTTTCAAAATATTTTCCTAAGGTCCAGGCAGGCATGGACATTCACTACTCTGCTCAACAACCTTCAGGGATAACTTCAAGATACAAATTTTAATCCATCCATTCAGGGTGCTGAACAATCTGGCTATAGCTGCCTTGCCAGGCTCATTTTATATGCCTCCCCAATATACTCTATATTCCAGCCAAGCAGAACTATTAGGTATTCCCTGAAGTTGGCATTCTGTCTCTCTCACTTCTGGGCATTTGCATGAACTAATTCCAGCCTGGAACAAACTCCCTTCTTGCTGGTTCTGAGAATAATTTTCTTTTTTTAAGGCTTACTTCAGTTGCTACCTCCTCTATCAGTCTTTCCCTTATTTCTATAATAATACTTCTTCCTCAAATTACCTTGTATTTACTTATCTGTATCCCATTAACTAAATTTCTTGAGGGGAGACATTTATTTTTTGTCTTTGGGCTTCCAACATCTAGCACAGTTCAGGTTCAAAATATGGTTCCAGAGAGGTATAGTTTATTTAAAAGACTCAGACACTGGACACTTACTAGCTGTGTGACCTTGGATCAGTTACTTAATCCCAATTGCCTTGCCTTCATCCCTCTCCCCAAAAGAAACAGAGTAGGTAAAAGTAGTATTGTTTATTTTTTTGTTCATTTTTAGTTTTCAACATTCATTTCCACAAGATATGAGTTTTTTCTCCCCATCTTTCCCCTACCCACCACCCCAAAATAGCAATCCTACTGAATACACCTTCCCCTAGTCTGCTCTCTCTTACATCCATCCTCCCCACTGCCCCTCTGACTTTCTATTAGGGCAAGATGGATTTCTATACCCCAGTGCCTGTATATCTTATTTCCCAGTTACATATAAAAATAATAATATTTTTTTTAACATTTGATTTTAAAACGTTGATTTCCAGATCCTTTCCCTTCTTCCCTTGTCACCCACCCCTACTGGGAAGATAAGCAATTCAATATAGGTTGTACATGTGTAGTTATGCAAAACATTTCCATAGTAGATATATTGTGAAAGACTATTATACCCTCAACCCTATCCTGACCCCCACTTATTCTATTTTCTACTTTGACCCTGTCTCTTTTCAAAAGTGTGTGCTTCTAACTACCCTCCCCCCACAATCTGCCCTCCCTTCTATCATCTCCCCTATTATCCCCTTCCCCCTACTTTCCTGTAGGCAAGATACCCAATTTAGTGTGTTTGTTATTCCCTCCTTAAGCCAAATTCAGTGAGAGTAGGGTTAACCCATTCCCTTTTGCCTTCCTGTTCTTCCCCATTGTAACAGTTTTCCTTTGCCTCTTTTATATGAGATAATTTACCCTATTTTGTCTCTCCCTATCTCCTCCCATTATATTCCTCTCTCACCTCTTAAATTTATTTTTTAGATATTGTCCCTTCCTAATCAACTGATCCTGTGCCCTCTGTCTATATATATACACATACATATATATAAACATACTTGCATATGTGTTTATATGCACATATACCCTCCTATATAAACATATTTATGTATGTATTCATATACATATACATACATACATATATATGTATATATATGTTCCCTTCAACTATCTTCATACTGAGAAAAGTCTCTTGAGTTACAATGATCATTTTTCCATGTAGGAATGTAAATAAACTTTAATAAGTTCCTTATGATTTCTTTTCCCTGTTTACCTTCTCAAGCTTCTCTTGCTTCTTGTATCTTAATGTCAAATTTTCTATTCAGTTCTGGTTTTTTCATTAAGTGTGACTTAAAATCCTCTATTTCATTGAATTACCATATTTTCCCCTGAAGCATTATATTCAGTTTTGCTGGTTAGGTGATTCTTGGTTTTAATCCTAGCTCCTTTGACCTCTGGAATATCATATTCCAGGCCCTTCAATCCCTTAATTAGAGGCTGCTAGATCTTGTGTTATCCTGATTGTGTTTCCACAATAGTAAAATTGTTCCTTCCTGTCTGCTTGTAATATATTTTTCCTTGATCTGGGAACTCTGGAATTTGGCTATAATATTCCTAGGAATTTTATTTTTGGGATCTTTTTTCAAGAGTAGAATATTAGGGCAATTTTCTTTGAGAATTTCTTGAAGGATGATTTCTAGGTTCTTTTTTTGATCATGGCTTTCAGGTAGTTCAATAATTTTCAAATTATTTCTCCTGGATCTATTTTCCAGGTCAGTGGTTTTTTAAATGAGATATTTCACATTGCCTTCTATTTTTTCATTTGTTTGGATCTGTTTTAGAGTATCTTGATTTCTCATAAAATCACTAGCTTCCATTTGCTCCAATCTAATTCTGAAGGAATTATTCTCTTCAGTGAGCTTTTGAAATTCCTTTTCCATCAGGCAAATTTGACTTTTTAAGGCATTCTTCTCCTCATTGTCTTTTTGGGCCTCTTTTGCCATTTGAGTCAGTCTATTTTTTAAGGTGTTATTTTGTACAGTCAGGGTGTTAACTCTCTTTTCATGATTTTCTTGCATCATTCTCATCTCTCTTCCCAGTTTGTCCTCCACTTCTCTTACTTGATTTTCAAAATCCTTCTTGAGCTCTTCCACAGCCTATAACCAGTTCATATTTTTCTTGGAAGCTTTTGATGCAGGAATTGTGACTTTGTTGTCTTCCTCCCATTCCATGCTTTGAGCCTTTTTCTCTGCAAAAAAGGAATCTAAGGTTTGATTACTCTGATTGCTTTGCTTCCTCTGCTTGCTCATGTTGCCAGTCAATTACTTGACTTTGAGCTCTTTGCCATGGTAGAACTCTGCTTCCAGAATGGAGAGAGCTTTGTCCCAAATCACTGTTCTTTTCTCACCTGCTGGAGCTATTAGTTGGGTGCCCTCTCTGCTGCCCCCACAAGCCCTGGCCCACTGGCCACACACCCCAGGACCTCCACCCAATACAGCGATTCAAATCCAAGCAGGTCAAAGCCAGGTCTATTATCCCCTGAATGGTTGCTCGGTCCCCTTATGATTTGCAGTCCAGGAGCTCTGGAGGCAGCTGTGCCGAGCAGTGGCTGCAGCCACCATGACTCCATCACCTCTTGTCCCAGAGGCAGGGGCCAGACCAAGCTCTTCCTTTCCAACAAATTTCCTGACTGACCTTTTACTTGCTCTTTGGCATTTATGGGTTAAGGAGTCGAGTATGATTGTTTATAAAGAATGTATACTCATATGAGAAAATCTAGGCAGTTAGGTGGTAGGATGCTGAACCTGGAATCAGGAAGATCTAAGTTCAAATCCAGCCTCATGCACCTCTTAGCTGTTTGATACTGGCTAAGTTACTTAACCCATCTGTCTCAGTTTCCCCATATAAAATGTGGATAATAATAATTTCTACCTCCCAATGTTGTTGGTAGGGTAAAATGACATAACAATCATAAAGCATTTGCAAACATTAAAGAATTGCATAAACACTATTAATGATTAAATCCAGGAACCAAAGGGAGGAATATTGATGTGGGAAGAAACATGTAATTTTGTAATCACAGCATATTACACACTATGGGGAGAGAAAGAGTTGATAGATTAGAAGATTGGGAAATAGATTATGAGCCTAGAACAGACATCAGATAGTAGAAATGAAAGATTTCAATTGTTTAGATGTGAACTGGAACTCTTTCTTTGCTAAAAGGACAGCAGTCAATAGATTGCTTGCTTTTAATGATAATTTCATCCTTCAAAATGCAGAAAAACTAACTAGGGGAAATTCTACTATATATTTGATTTTCACTAATAGTGAGAAACTGCTTACTGGGTGTGTTTGGGGGGTGACTCACAGAGCAGTTGTTCAATAGTTCAATGTCAACTTCGCAGATTTCCATTAGAATGTCTCAGGTATCTGTGCTTGACTTTGTGCTATCTAGTTATTTTTTCAATTAATTAAACAAACTTTTTTTTTTACAGTTAATTTTTTTTTATTTTTTTTAAACAAATACTTTATTAACTTCTGTTTTACATCATTCATTTCCGCCAGATTTTGAGTTACAATCATTTTCCCCCCATTATTCCCCTACCCAACCTCCCAGAATAGCAGTCCCACAAGATATCGCTTCCTCCAATCTGCTCTCTCCCATACCTTCTCCCATACCCCCATCGACTTTTCCATTAGAGGAAGATGAATCTTTGTGTCCCAATGCCTGCACATCTTATCTCCCAATTATAGGCAAAAGAGTATTAATAATAGTATTTATATATATTTGAAACATTTAATGTTACGACCTTGAATTTCAGATCCATTTCCTTCCTCCCTTGTCACCCATTCCTTCTTGGTATATAAGTAATTCAGTATATGTTGTACATGTCTAGCTATGCAAAACATTATCATAGTAGATATATTGTACAAGGCTGCTTATAATTCCCTCCCACTCATCCCACCCCCCACCTGGTCCATTCCCTACATGATCCTGTCCCTCTTCTATAGTGGGTACTTCCAACCTCCCCTCACCCCAAGGATGCCCTCCCATCCATCATCCCTCCTCTCATCCCCCTTCCCCCTATCCTGCTGCAGGTTGAGATATCCCATTTAGTATGTATGTCATTATCTCCCTGAACCAAATTCAATGTGAATGTGGTTTTGCCTTTTTAGCCTTCCTTATTCTCCCCCTCCTTTGCACCCACTTCCCCTACATGAGATAGTTTACCCTACCATGTCTCTCCCCATCTCCTCTTGCCACTTTCCTCTCTCACCTCATAATTTCATCCCTTGAGTACTCTCCCTTCCCAACAAAATCAACCTATGCCCTCTATCCATATATAACTGTAACCATAGACACACACATTCACATATGTATTCTATGACCACACCCCCTTCTTCCATTATTTTCATAGTGAGAAAGATATCATCAGTCACAGATATTGCTTTTCCATATAGGAATGTAAATAGTTCAACTTTGATAAGTTCCTTTTGATTTCTTTTCCCTGATTACCTTCTCAGGCATCTCTTCCTTCTTGTGTCTGGATGTCAAATTTTCTATTCAACTCTGGTTTTTTCCTCAAGAATGCTTGAAAGTCCTCTATTCCACTGAATGACCATATTTTCCCCTGAAACAAAATACTCAGTTTTGCTGGGTAGGTGACCCTTGGGTTCATTCCCAGTTCTTTTGCCCTCTGGAATATCATATTCCATGCCCTTCGATCCCTCAGTGTAGAAGCTGCCAGGTCCTGGGCTATTCTGATTGTGTTTCCACAATATTGAAATTGTTTCTTCCTGGCTGCTTGTAGTATTTTCTCCTTGATCTGGGGATTCTGGAACCTGGCTATAATATTCCTGGGAGTTTTCTTTTTGGGATCTTTTTCAGGAGGTGATCGGTGGATTCTTTCAACCTCTATTTTGCCCTCTGGATCTAAAACATCAGGGCAGTTTTCCTTGAGAATTTCTTGAAGGGTGATTTCTAGGTTCTTTCTTTGATCATGGCTTTCAGGTAGTCCAATAATTTTTAAATTGTCTCTCCTGGATCTATTCTCCAGGTCAGTGGTTTTTCCCATGAGATATTTCACATTGCCTTCTAATCTTTCGTTTGTTTGGATCTGCTTAACAGCATCTTGATTTCTCATAAAGTCACTAGCTTCCATTTGCTCCAGTCTAACTCTGAAGGAATGAATCTCCTCAGTGAACTTTTGAGATTCTTTTTCCATCTGGCAAATTCGACTTTTTAAGGCATTCTTCTCCTCAATGCCCTTTTGGGCCTCCTTTGCCATTTGAGCTAGTCTATTTTTTAAGGTGTTGTTTTCCTCAGTCAGGCTGTTGACCCTCATTTCATACTTTTCCTGCATCCTTCTCATTTCTCTTTCTAATTTTTCCTCCACTTCTCTTATTTGATTTTTAAAGTCCTTCTTAAGGTCCTCTATGGCCTGCAACCCGCTCATGTTTTCCCCTGGGGCTTTTGGAGCAGGACTTCTGACCTCACAGTCCTTTTCCCGCTCTATGCCCCCAAAATAGGAGTCTAGGGTTGCATTTTTCTGTTTGCTTTGCCTTGGCATGTTGTCACTTAATTGCTTGACTTTTGGGCTTGTTGCCACACTATGGCTTTAAGGCCAGATAGAGGAATTTTCGTCCCGAACGTGTGGGGGGCAACTTCCGTTTCTGGCAAGCTGTAAACCCACCCACAACTTCCACCCTAGATCACAATCCAGATCCAGGGAGGTTAAAGCAAGAGCGATTACCCCCCAAGACTGATCGCTGGATCTCCCCACGATTTGTAGGCTGGGAGCCGGAAATGCCTCTGAAAACTACACAGTGGCGTGTCTCCTCAGCAGCTTCTAGTCCCCAGGGGAGGGAGCTGACGCATTCCCCAAATACAGGTCCCAAAGTCCATAGGACACTAACCTCTTACTTTGTCCTAGGCAAGTCTATGTTGATAATTCTGGAGTCTCCACAGTTCCTGGTGTTCTGGGGTTCCTCCAGCCTGCTGCTGGCCCTGCCGCCCTGGGGCTAAAACCTCGGCTCACGTGGACCTGGGCTCGGCTCGGCTCCTGCGCTCTGCGCGCTGCCGGCTCCCAGACCACTGCACTGGTCCTTCCTGCAGGGTGCTGGGCTGTCCTTAGCGGGAGGTTAGCTTTTCTGTGTCGTTCTGTGGGTGCTGGGGCTCCAGAAGATTTTCAGAGTCCTTTTTTTACATGATTTGTGGAGAATCTGGGGGCAGAGAGGCTTGGACGAGCTGTTTCTACTCCGCCATCTTGGCTCCGCCCCCCAATTAAACAAACTTTTATTGAAGCATTAAGTTTTATGGTACAGATTTTTAAAATACATTTTAATTCATTAAAGTTCAACATGAAGAAATTATGACACCAAATCTTCCCCTTTTCTGATTATACTAGATTCCAAGTTACTTCTAGATTAATACCTAGATTATAAACAAATTCTAGATCAAGATGAATAAATAAATTCTAGATTGGTTTTGTCAATTCAACAGCATTCACTTTTCTGTCAGTGTATTATATTTTCAGATTTATATAAATTTTTATATTTTTCAACTAGTTAGACAGTGACCTGCAGTACACTTTAAAAAATCAGAACTTAAGGGCGGCTAGGTGGCGCAGTGAGTAAAGTGCTGGCCCTGAAGTCAGAAGGACCTGAGTTCGGATCCAGCCTTAGACACTTAACGCACACACAAACAAAAATCTAACCGTGTGACCTTGGGCAAGTTACCTAACCCCAATAGCCCTCCAAAAAGCAAAAAAAAAAAAAAATCAGAACTTAAATCAACAAATGTCATCAGTAAATCTCTTGGGATGTTGTTCAAGAATAAAATCCCTTTGAATTACTGGTTCTCAAAAATATGAAGCAACAAAAAGTATCAGATGCCACATTACTTATAGATTTCAGAATCAAATTGACCATGTTGGTAGAATGCTTCTTCAACAAAGCCTTCAGTCAACATTGCAAATGCTTTATGATTGTTATGTCATTTTACCCTACCAACAACATTGGGAGGTAGAAATTATTATTATCCACATTTTATATGGGGAAACTGAGACAGATGGGTTAAGTAACTTAGCCAGTATCAAACAGCTAAGAGGTGCATGAGGCTGGATTTGAACTTAGATCTTCCTGATTCCAGGTTCAGCATCCTACCACCTAACTGCCTAGATTTTCTCATATGAGTATACATTCTTTATAAACAATCATACTCGACTCCTTAACCCATAAATGCCAAAGAGCAAGTAAAAGGTCAGTCAGGAAATTTGTTGGAAAGGAAGAGCTTGGTCTGGCCCCTGCCTCTGGGACAAGAGATGATGGAGTTGTGGTGGCTGCAGCCACTGCTCGGCACAGCTGCCTCCAGAGCTCCTGGCCTGCAAACAGTGTTCCAACCACTTGATTACCAATTGAGCAGATTTTTAAGTTTAGAAACATTAAAAAAGAAAGGTTCATTTATAAATACACAAGGAACAAAACAACACTACATCAGTCCAGAAAGAGTCAAAACAATATTGTAAAGACAAGAGGGAAATACAAAATTTAAGTTAAATTTGCTGGATCCAATAGCTGCCCAAATTCCTGAAAATATTGATTCTTGAAAGCCTGCATCTTCTAGTCATCTATTAAATGACCATTTATGAACATGTCTTGTTTTGTGAACAGCATTTTACTTAACTCTCTATCTTAATAATCTAGATAGTTTTCACTTTGTGTGCTATCAAATCATGGTTAAAGGAATTACCACATTAATTAAGAGGACCAGCAGATGAAGTCACAAAACTATCAAATATGGCATAATAATTACATGTATTACAATATTACAAGATTTTTAGTCACAAGAGAAAATTATATTGTTTCTGCTTGGAACAACATTAGGTTAACAGTATATTAATCACAATTGAGACTGCTAAGGAAAAAGTTATGATAAGTAATCCAAGCTAACCAGTTTATCTAGTCTGAGAAATTCCACATTCTTTATGCTAAATCTCCCTAAAAATTTTGTTCAAAAAATCCACTTTAGTAAGAATTTGAAATCTGTGCCTATACATTTGGTGCTCATTTAATTGTAGAGTCTGGACATTGCAGTTAGAACCTTCGTATAACTCTGCCAATGCATTTTACAAACGCAAAACATACTAGAGTAAACCTTGGTGCCCCCAACCTCATCCTGACTACCACCAACCTTGCCAATCACACATAAAAAGAGACCATCAAACCCACCATGACACTAATTAAGATCTGAACTAAGGATTTTTCCTCCCAAAGGTGAAAAGCTATAGTGTCAACTCCCCGTAATAATATATTGCTAATTTTATAAAGAGGGAGTGAGAATCACTGAGCTTAAAGAACTAAAGATACAGGGAGCAAAAGTAATGTTCTGATATTCAAAATTTGCAATAAGCAAAACCATTAGATGTAGTTACCATTAATTTTCTTAAGAAAGTAAAATCTATCATTCAAGTGAAAGGACATTTTTATGTTAAGTAGGAATTCCTGAGTGTTCTACAAACAAGACACCCTATCTGTGGGCTCCAGGTATTTTCTCTAGCTCTCCCCTCTTCCTGGAATGCTGTCTCTATACTCCAACTACTGACTTTCCTGGCTTCCTTTAAATCCCAACTAAAATCCCATCTTCTACAGAAAGCCTTCTTTCCATTATTTACTAATCATCCTGTATATAGCTTGCTTTGTACTTGTTTGCATACAATTCAAAATAAGTATATTATGATTATACCTGGGGCTTTCTACAACTACAAGGTGGTGGATGTGGAAAGCATGGCCCCTTGTATCATTAACTAGAAAGCGGTCTTCTATTTGTGTTTGCTTTTTGCATTTCTCTTAATCAACTCTGCTGTTGCTATTGATTCTTAGTAAAACTGGTAAGACTGAAACTGCAGTCATTGAACTGAGTAATCTGGCTATCAGGACATTTAAACCCTTCAGTCTTTTGAGCTAATGAAAATAATGTGTGACATTTAGAATTCTGATTTACAAAGACAGTAGTTACACATTTTCCAGGCTTAAAAAATTCCACTACCTTCCTCATCAGGTCATTGTGAGAGGTCTGACTTAGAGTAGTTTCAAAACTAATGTAAGAAAATTCCGGTTCTCGAGGGATGTAACTAGCTCAGTAATTTCCATCTGATTTTATTCCATTAATTAAATAACCCAAAGGACTGAATGGAGGTATACTGGACAGAACCTGGCTTCACCACATCCATTCACACCAGTGAAAGCATTTGCAGTTTACACCATCTTTCATGTAGAATAGGTCTTTAGCTGTTGGGTCAAGCTCACTCATCAGCATTTGTGGGATCTGATACCGCTGATTAATATCTGACTCTTTCAGAAATCCAGAGTATATAAGTATCAGCAATCAAAATTCACACACCTCATTCAATTGTTGTTCAGTCATTTCAGTCATGTCCAGCTCTTTGTGACCCCATTTAGGGTTTTCTCAGCAAAGATACTGGAGTGGTTTGCTATTTCCTTCTCTAGCTCATTTTTTTTTTTTTTGCTTTTTCATAGGGGCAATTAGGGTTTAGTGACTTGCCCAAGGTCACGCAGCTAGTAAGTATTAAGTGTCTGAGGGCAGATTTGAACTTAGGTCCTCCTGACTCCAGGGCCAGTGCTCTATTCACTGTGCTACCTAGCTGCTCTCTAGCTCATTTTACAGATGAGGAAACTGAGGCAAATAGGGATAAGTGACTTGCCCAGGGTTACAGAGCTAGTAAATCTGAGGCCAGATTTGAACTCAAGTCTTCCTGACTCCAGGCCTGGAGCTCTATCCACTGTGCCATCTAGCTTCCCCATATAATATGCAGCTTCATTTAGAAAAATTTCATTAAGGAATTCTATTTCTCTGGGGAAATTCCTGTGTGGGTACTCTTGGTGGGAAGCTTTCATGAAATTATTATGAGAAAAAAAGAAGCTTTGAAATGAGTCAAACCCACAGCATTTTGTAGCAAGCTCCCAAATTCATTGATTCTATTATTTCTTTTTTTAAATAATTAATTTATTAGTTTAGTTTCAGTTAACAACTTTCAATTCCATAGTTCCTTGATTTTCAAATTTCCTTTACTTCCCTCCCCCCTCCCCACATGACAGCATATAGTCCAGTATATGATCTGCAAATGCATTCATATTAGACATTATTCCAATTACAAAGGCGTATTGTACTAGGTGGGATGAAAGATGGTAAGGAAGAAATAAAACCAAACAATGAAAAGAACAAGATCATTTAGTTTGCTTCCATCAGGATTCAGGTTCAGTTCTTTCTAGTTATATCTCTGGATGGTGCATTTCTCACTTTCTTGAGTCTTTCGGGATTAATTTATATCACTGCATTGCTGAAAAGAGTCCAGTCTGTCATAGTTGGTCATCACAGATATGGTATGTCTGTGATTGTATACAGATTTCTTCTGATTCTACTCTTCTCGCTCAGCATCAGTTTGTATAAGTCTCTCCAGGTAATTATGAAATCTGTCACCTCTTCATTTCTTATAGCACAATAATATTCCATTACATTCATATACCACAACTTGTTTAGCTATTCCCCAATTGGTGGGCACCCCTTCAGTTTCCAATTCTTTACAACCACAAAGAGGGCTGCTAAAAATATTTTTGTACATATGGGTCTTTCTCCCACTTCTATGATCTCTTTGGGATATAACCCTAGAAGTGGTTTGGCTGGGTCAAAGGGTATGAAATTATTTATAATCCTTTGGGCGTAATTCCAGATTGCTCTCCAGAATGGTTGGATAAGTTCACAACTCCACCAGCAATGTATTAGTGTTTCAATTTGTCCACATCCTCTCCAGCATTTGTCACTTTCTTGTTTTGTCATCTTAGCCAATCTGACTGGAGGGATGTGGTATCTCAGAGTAGTTTTGATTTGCATTTCTCTAATTAATAGTGATTTAGAGCATTTCTTCATATGCTTATAGATATCTTTAATTTCTTTCTCTGAAAATTTCCTGTTCATATCCTTAGACCACTTATCAATTGGGGAATGACTTGTATTCACATAGATTTGGCTCAATTCTCTATAAATTTTAGAGATGAGAACTTTATCAGAGACACAAGTTGTAAAAATTCTTTCCCAATTTCCCACCTCCCTCTTGATCTTGGTTACATTGGCTTTGTTTGTACAGAAGCTTTTCAATTTAATGTAATCAAAATTATCCATTTTGCATTTTATAATGCTCTCTAATTCTTGTTTGGTCCTAAAGTCTTCTCCTCTCCACAGATCTGTCAGGTAAACTATTCCTTGCTTTCCCAAATTGCTTGCAGTATCATCCTTTACACCTAGATCATGCACTCATTTGGACTTGATTTTGGTATATGGTGTTAGATAATGGTCTATGCCCAGTTTCTGCCATACTGTATTCCAGTTTTCCCAGCAGTTTTTGTCAAATAGTGCATTCTTATCCCAAAAACTGGGGTCTTTGGGTTTATCGAACAATAGATTGCTATATTCATTAACTGCTGGGTCTCCTGCACCTAATCTATTCCATTGATCCACTACTCTACACCTCTGCCAGTACCAAGCAGTTTTGATGACTGCTGCTGTATAATACAGATTAAGATCTGGCATAGCTAGTCCACCTTCCCTAGCGTTTCTTTTCATTAATTCCCTTGATATTCTAGACCGTTTGTTTTTCCAAATAAATTTTGTTATTATTTTGTCTAACTCTAGAAAGTAGTTTTTTGGTAAAATGATTGGTATGGCACTAAATATATAGTTTAGTTTGGGTAAAATTGTCATTTTTATTATGTTAGCTCGACCCAGCCATGAGCAATTGATATTTTTCCAACTATTTTAGATCTGCTTTTATTTGTGTGAGAAGTGTTTTGTAGTTGTGATCATATAGATTCTGGGTTTGTTTTGGCAAGTAGATTCCCAAATATTTTATGTCTACAGTGACTTTAAATGGGATTTCTCTTTCTATCTCTTGCTGTTGAGTTTCATTAGATATGTACAGGAATGCTGAGGATTTATGTGGGTTTATTTTATATCCTGCAACTTTGCCAAATTTATTTATTGTCTCTAGTAGTTTTTTTACTTGATTCTCTAGGATTCTCTAAGTATATCATCATATCATCTGCAAAGAGTGATAGCTTGGTCACTTCTTTACCTAATTTGATTCCTTTGATTTCTTTTTCTTCTCTAATTGCTACTGCTAGAGTTTCTAGTACCAGATTGAATAAGAGGGGTGATAGTGGACACCCTTGTTTCACTCCTGATCTTATTGGAAAGGCTTCTAGTTTATCCCCATTGCATATAATACTTGCTGATGGTTTTAAATAGATGCTATCAACTATTTTGAGGAAGGCTCCATTTATTCCTATATTTTCTAGTGTTTTTAATAGGAATGGGTGTTGTACTTTGTCAAAAGCCTTTTCTGCATCTATTGAGATGATCATGTGGTTTCTGCTAGTTTTATTGTTGATGTGCTCAATTATACTGATGGTTTTCCTAATATTAAACCATCCTTGCATTCCTGGAATGAATCCTATCTGATCACAGTGTATTATTTTTGTGATAACTTGTTGGAGTCTTTTGGCTAATATTTTATTTAGAATTTTTGCATCTAAATTCATGAGGGAAATTGGTCTGTAATTTTCTTTCTGTTTTATCTCTTCCTGATTTAGGAATCAGTACCATATTTGTGTCATAGAAAGAGTTTGGTAGGACTCCTTCTTCACTAATTTTCCCAAATAGTTTGTAGAGTACTGGAACCAATTGTTCTTTAAATGTTTGATAGAATTCACTAGTAAACCCATCTGGCCCTGGAGATTTTTTCCTAGGGAGTTCTTTGATGGCTTGTTTGATTTCTTTTTCTGAGATGGGGTTATTTAGGTAATTCACTTCCTCTTCAGTTAATCTGGGCAACTTGTGATTTTGTAAATATTCATCCATTTCACTAAGATTGTCATATTTATGTGCATACAATTGGGAAAAATAATTCCTCATTATTTTTTTGATTTACTCTTCATTGGAGGTAGATTCACCCTTTTTATTTTTGATACTCATAATTTGGTTTTCTTCTTTCTTTTTTTTTATCATATTGACTAAGGGTCTATCAATTTTGTTGATTTTTTCATAAAACCAGCTCTTAGTTTTATTTATTAATTCAATGGTTTTCTTAATTTCAATTTTATTAATCTCACCTTTGGTTTTCAATATTTCTAATTTAGTACTTAATTGGGGATTTTCAATTTGTTCTTTTTCTAGCTTTTTCAATTGCATGTCCAATTCATTGACCTCCCTTCTCTCTGCTTTAATTAAGTATGCACTCAGGGATATAAAACTTCCCCTGAGAACTGCCTTTAGTGCATCCCACACATTTTGGTATGTTGTTTCATTATTATCATTCTCTTGAATGAAATTATTGATTGTTTCTATAATTTCTTGTTTGACCCACCAATTTTTTAGGATTAAATTGTTTAATTTCCAATTAGTTTTTAGTCTATCTTTCCATGGCCCTTTATTGCATATAATTTTTATTGCATCATGATCTGAGAATGATGCGCTTAATGTTTCTGCCTTTCTGCACTGGATTGTGAGGTTTTTATGCCCTAGTACATGGTCTATTTTTGAGTATGTACCATGTACTGCTGAGAAGAAAGTAAATTCCTTTTTATCCCCATTCAGTTTTCTCCAGAGATCCATCATATCTAGTCTCTCTAAGATTCTATTCACCTCCTTAACTTCTTTCTTGTTTATTTTGAGGTTAGATTTATCGAGTTCAGAGAGGGGAAGATTAAGGTCCCCCACTAGTATAGTTTTGCTGTCTATTTCTTCCTCTAATTCCTTTAACTTCTCCTCTAGGAATTTAGATGCTATACCACTTGGTGCATATATATTAAGTAGTGATATTGCTTCATTCTTGATGGTGCCTTTTAGTAGGATATAGTTTCCTTCCTTATCTCTTTTAATTAGATCTATTTTTGCTTTTGCTTTATCTGAGATAAGTATTGCTACCCCTGCTTTTTTTACTTTAGCTGAGGCATAATAAATTTTACTCCAACCTTTTACCCTTACCCTGTGCATATCCCTTTGTTTCAAATGTGTTTCTTGTAGACAGCATATTGTAGGATTATGGTTTTTAATCCATTCTGCTATCCACCTCTGTTTTATGGGAGAGTTCATCCCATTCACATTCACAGTATGACTATCTGTCTCTTCCCCTCCACCCTATTCCCTCCCCTGTTTATGTTTTTTTTCTTCCTTCTCCCTTCCCCTCCTTGAAGTTTTCCCTTTTGACCACCCCCTCCCTCAGTGTTCCCACCCAGTGATCCCTCTTCTTAACCTACCCTCTCCCCTTATTACTGTTTCCCTCCCTTCTAATCCCCCCCTTTAGTCTCCCCTTTTTCACCCCCCCCTTACCCTTCTGCTTTCTATAGGACGAAATAAGTTTTTATACTTATCAGAATGAATTACTCCCCGTTTGATTCCAAACCAATGAGAGTAAATTTCAAACATTGCTCCTCCCCCTCCCTCCTCTTCCTCTATTTAATGAATTTATGTGTCAATTCACATTAAAATCTTAAACTTCACTGATTTAAGTTGATCCTTCTTTGAACCAGAACCAGTGAGAATAGTGTTTAAATGATGTTCCTCTCCCTCTTTCCCCTCTTCTATAGTGTGTTTTAATGTCCCTTCAGATGGCATATTTTACCTTTTCCTAGCTCATCCTTTCCTTTTTCCCATTACAGTACCTTTAATCCCCTTAATAATTTTGTTTTTTTTTTAGACATCAGGTTAGTGCATTCATACCCACACCCTCTATCTAAGTATAACCCTTTTGAAGGTCATGATAATCATAAAGATTTTGAATATTGAGAGTTATCAGCTCCACATATAGAGATGTGAACATTTTGCTCTTGTTGCATCCCAAGTAATGAGCGTGTGTTTGTGGGTGTGAGCGTGTGTGGGCTTATGCATGTGTGAGTCTGTGTTTCTCTTGTTTATCTTTTTATGTCTTTCTTGAGTCTTGTAATTGGAGATCAAATTTTTCATTGAGCTCTGGCTTTTTCATCAGGAACATCTGGAAGTCTCTTATTTCATTAAACAACCATCTCCTTGCCTGGAAGATTATGCTCAGTTTTGCCGGGTAGTTAATCCTTGGTTGTAGTCCTAGCTCTCTTGCCCTACGAAATATCAAATTCCAGTCCCTCCCCTCTTTTAATGTAGAAGCTGCTAGGTCCTGTGTGATCCTAACTGTAGTTCCTCGATATTTGAATTGTTTCTTTTTGGCTGCTTGTAGAATTTTTTCTTTAATCTTGTGATTCTGGAATTTGGCTACTATATTTCTTGGAGTTTTCAGTTTGGAATCTCTCTCAGGAGGAGTCCAGTGAATTCTGTTGATAGTTATTTTATCTTCTGATTCCAGGACCTCAGGACAGTTTTCTTTGACAATCTCTTGGAGGATGTTGTCTAGGCTGCTTTTTTCATCATGGCTTTCTGGTAGGCCAATAATTCTTAGGTTGTCTCTCCTGGATCTGTTCTCTAGGTCAGTTATTTTTCCAGTGAGATATTTTACATTTTCTTGAAATTTTTTGATCGTCTTGTTTTGTTTGATTGACTCTTGCTGCATCATAGAGTTCTGAGCTTCAATTTGATTGTTTCTAATTTTTATCGAATTACGGTCTTCAGTTATTTTTTGAAGTTCCTTTTTAAGGGAGGTATTTTCTCCAATTACTTCACTGAGACATTTTTCCAAGTTGGTCACTGCCTCCCTGATTTGGTCTTTAAAATTCTTCTTAAGCTCCTCCAGGAATGCTATTTGGGCTTGAGACCAGATCATGTTTCCTTCTGTGGTCTCAGGTGTGGGTAGAGAGTCTATATTGTCCTGTGTGTTTTGTTGTTCTTGCCCTGCATAGTATGCTCGAATAGACTTTTTTGCCTTCCCCTTCTCCTTCTTGGCTTCTTTTTTTCCCATTGTGACTTCCTGTTTCTTAGTTTCTCAGGCTATGAGTTTAGGGCCTGATCCTTGACTTTGAATACTTCTGGGTGGCTAGTTTATGGCTAAGTCAGGGAAGTCAATGAGGGATGTAGATGAGTAGGTATGGGTGAGTCTGACCATTTCAGATTTCTGCCTCTGTACCCCGGGCTATAAGTAGGCTTTTGTTGGTAAGGAGAGGTGGGGCTTGTTGGGACCCCACCCTCTCTTCTCTTCAGACTCCTGGCTATCTCAGTTACACCCCTTCTTGTAGACTCTGAAGCCTGGGGCTATTTCCATTAACTTGGGATTTCAATCTGGGTGGGAGACTTATCTTTGGGTTTTCTGCTTCATGAAGGAGGGATGGGAGGATCTGAGTAGCTAGAATTTACTTTGCCATTCCAGCCCCTGTATTATACAGGCAGGCAGTTTCTAAACTTCCAGGCTGGGGGCCGAATGCAGCCAGAGAAGCCGCTCTTTCCACTGAGGCCCAACTCTCCTACCTGACTCCAATGATCCTACCCGTCAGATAGATGGCTGTGATTCCTCCTCCGTAAGTCTGCAGGCTGGGGCTTTTGCTCTCTCTGGTGTAGTCTGCTTGTCTGCTCTTAGGTCTGGGCTGTGCAGACACCACTCGCTCTGCGCTCGACCAGTCTGGACACACTGGGCAACCTCCTGGGCTGGACTCTGCCACACTTCGTCTTCCAGTGGGCTCCGTCACTCCGGATTCCACTCAGATTCACCCTTTGAGCCTTAGTGACCGAGGAGCTCAGCGAGGTTACTGCTTCCTTTCCTCCATCTTGGCTCCTCCCGATCGGGTGTGATTCTATTATTTCTTAATACCAGGTTTTGCTGAAAGAGACTTGTGTTCTGAATACTATTTGAACCTATTCTTGAATATCAAAAATCTCTGAGTACTTGCTTACCTCTTGATCTTGAAATTTTTTTAAATGACAAAATATCACATTTTAAGACATAGTATTTTGAAAAAACAACCCAAATATTTATTTTACTTACATGATAAATACAAATTATGTAAGAACACTAATATTAATGCAACTTCATATTTTTTTTCAGTTAAAACATGGAAACTAACATGCATTTCTCTCGTCCATTAATAAATGCTCTTTGGAAATTTCTAATTCCAGGTTATCTCTATCTCTACTGCTTGCGTGGAAGATTAAGCAATGAAGTCAATTTAAAAAGAGAATGAAAAACAAATCATGACAAGTGGCAAGCTCTTCATAGGATCAGCCAAAGGGACCTGCTGACAAAACCAACATTCACTTCAAGCTGGCTGTTCTAGGTTATGAGTCACATACGATTCCTGCTGCAGTGTCATTTGATTTTCTACAACACTTTGTTTATTTTTAAGTTATTGTTTGTACTTTAGCAGAGTTTATTAGCATTAAACTTTATTAACCTCATATTGATTTGAGATGTCGGGAGAATACTTTTTAAATCTTAAAGTACTAATAAAACATCAGTGATTTCACATGGTATAACATTTGACAGAGAAAATTAAAAGGATTATCAGTATGGCAGCTGGGACAACTTCTCCCTGTCACATGGGATTCCCAGAAAAGTTATCTCAAGTTTAAGGGATTCTCTGGGCTCATATTCACATAAAATTGATTTGCTCCCACAACTGTGCTTCTTCTTACCAGTTAGCCAGAGAACATAGTTCAAATTAAAAGCATTTAATGAAATAGCAGTTTTTGTTTTAGTGTAACAATAGAATAATCCATAAGCCTGGAGCACATTCCCCCACCCATACACATAATATTAGTAGGAAGAATGGACACACCTGAAGAACAATTATGGAGGGCAAACTTGTAAGGAACATTTGAGGCCATGGTGCATACATGTAGGGGGCATGGATAAAAGGAATATGAGTAGCCAAAGGAGATATGTGGAGGAGCAAACAATGTTTCTAACACCATAAGACTGCTGATGTATTCTGAGGATGACATTGTGCTTCTCCCAGTTCTTGCTGGGCTTGGATAGTATACTGTCTCTTCTTGATAATGCTTCACTGTCCTAATGGTTATTGATGGCTAGAGCTCTGACAATCTTATGATTACTGCCAGGTGAGATTCCACTGGGTATATGTGAAATTTCTTTTCCTTCTGGCTTTGGTTGGAGCCTTTGGTTGGGGTGCTGTTTCCCATAAGAGGAAGAATGGGCTCTATCACATTCTTTAGCTTATGGGTCAGAGGCATAAGGTCCAGTTTGTCATAAAACAAGCATTTATTAAGCAATTTCTATGTACCAGATACTGAACTAACTACTGGGGTGAAGAACCAAAATATGGTGACGTCCATCAGCGTTCACATTCTAAGCGGGATAGAAATAACTATGTACACAGAAAAAATATACATCATAAATATAAATACAAAAATATACAATATACAATAAACATAAATAACCTCAGAGGGAAAGCACAAATATGTGAGAAGTCCTCAGGATAGGGGGAACTAAGAAAGTCTTCTTACTAAATGTGGGATATGAGCTGAATCTTGCAAGGATAGCCAAGAGATAGTGAACATTCCAGGCATGATGGACAGCTAGTGAAAAAGCCTGGAGCTGGGAGATGAAGTGTCTTGGGTGAGGAACAGTAAGTAGGTTAGTATACTTGGATGATGATCCAGTGTACATCAAAAGAAGTAATGTAAGAAGATTAGAAAGGAAGTAAGGGTCCAGGTTGGGAAGGTCTTTAAATACCATATACAAAAGGAGGTAGAGTCAAGATGGTGGGGTGAGAGGAAGCATTTTATGCCTAGCTTACCCAACATACCTCCACAACAACCTAGAAAATATATCAGATCAAATTTTGATCAGGAAAGTCAAGAAAAAGTCAGTGAGTCATTTTTTCAAACCAGGGCACCTTGAAAAGAAAAAGACACTGGATGGAGAGTAGGGGTAGGGGGTCAGGAATGGGAAGCATTATAGTATCCAGGGACTGAAAGTGAGCTAAGACAGAGTACCAGGGCACTAGGGCAGAAAGAGATCTCAGAGGACTCTTGAACTATCCTTGGGAGTAGAAACAGGTTCCATCTGCTAGCTCTGTTGCCCATTACTCAGTCTGGGATCACAGATCTAAGGCAGAGAGAACCAGTCCTGAGTAAGTGTGGTAAGGACCCTTAGCTGAGTACTGAGAACAAGTTTTGGAAATGCAGCTATGTGGCTGAATTGAGGAGCAGATCAGCAACTCAGTTCTAACCTTTAACCTAGGAAATAAGAATAACCAAGAACAATAGAATGGGACAACAGAACAACCAGGGCAGGGGACCAAGACCAATGGAGAGCCATCAGTTCAGTTGCTCTGAACTTACAGCATCTCCCAGCATGTTAACAGTGAACCCAGCAACAGTCTACTACCACACACAAGCTAACAGACCCACACCTGAGTCAGGAACTTGTTAAGGAAAAGTTCAATTAATAGGCCCAACACTAACAAGGTTTAAAGGCAAAAAGCAGGCTCGAAGAATGACCAAACAAAAAAGAACTCAACCATAAAAAGCTACTATGTAACAGGGAAGCTCAAGGCAGAAACAAAGATTTGAAAACACCTACAAGTAAAGAAAAATACAGATTGGACATATGCTCAACAAGAATTTCAAAATGTGTTAAAAGAATTTCTTTAAAAGACCAAAAAAAAGATTTTGAAAACAAAATGAGTGGCTGAATAAAAAATGGGAAAAGGAATGAGGGCTATGTAAGAAAGAGAATTAACAGCTTGGTAAAAGAGGTACAAAATATTACTAAAAATAACTTCTTAAATATTAGAATTGGGTCAAATTGAAGTTAATGGTCCTATGAGACATGAAGAAATAATGAAACAAAGTCAAAAGACTGAAAAAAATAAAATATCAAATATTTCAATTTAAGAACCATTAGATTAGCATCACAGAACCAGTTAGAATTACACAAGATTTAGCAGCCACCACGCTGAAAGAATGAGGAACATGATGTTCTAGAAGGCAAAGTGAGGATTACAACCAAGAATAACCTACCCAGCAAAACTGAGTGTAATCCTATAGTGGAAAAATTATATTTAATGAAATAGAGGACTTTCAAGCATTTCTCTTTTTTTTGGAGGGCAATTGGGGTTAAGTAACTTGCCCAGGGTCACACGGCTAGGTTTTTGTTTGTGTATGTTAAGTGTCTGAGGCCAGATTTGAACTCAGGTCCTTCTGACTTCAGGGCTGGAATTCTACTCACTGCACCACTTCCCCCCTTCCAAGCATTTATAATGAAAAGACCAGAGATGAAAAGAAACTTTTGACATTCAAACACAGGAATCAAGAAAAGCATAAAAAGTAAACATGAATGAGAAACCATAATGTATTAAGGAAAGTTAAACTGATCATATTCTTATATGGGGAGCTGATACATGGAACCCCTCAGAACTTTATCATTATCATGAGTTTTATAGCAAATTAATTTTAATTAATGTTTAATTTGACAGAAGGCCTAGATGTGATTCTATTGTGTTTGGATGATCTCAAAAGATGAATTGTGGGGAAGAAAAATTCATTGAGAGAAGAGGGGAGAGAGGAAGAAAGGGAAAAATTATCTGCCATAAATGAGACATGCAAGGAAGAATTTATACAATGGAGGAGGCAATGAAGGTGGGGAACAAGCAACATTTGAACCTTACTCTTATCTAAACTAGTTCAAAGAGGGGAAGAAAGAATACATATATATGCACAGCTGGGTACAGAAATTCATATTACTCCAGAGGGAAGTAGAAGAGAAAGGGACAGAAAGAGGGAGGAATAAGAGGGAAGGTAGATTAAGGGAGGTAATGATCAGAAACAACAGATTTCTTAAAAGGGGGGCAGTACAAAAAATATAACAGAATAGGATGGAAGGAAACAGTGATCACAACTGTGAATGGGACAAAAATAGAAGTGGCTAACAGAATGGATAAGAAACTGAAATCCTATAATGTGCTGTTTATAAGAAACACTTGAAACAGAAATATACCACATTCACTGCATAATCATCACACCCTAGTTTTTTTTTTCAATCTAAAAATTGGTTTGTAACCTTTCATCATATAATCATTTCATAGTATAATTCTGTTTGTCATGATTGCTTAAAAGGTAAAACAGCAGCAATGTATTCACCAGGGCTTATGGGTACACATTTATCTCTTGCACATTGTGAGCCAGGGGCCTAGAATTCTCAGTGCAACTGTATTGTGAGTATATTTCCAAAAGCCGACTTGCATGATTTATTTAGAGTGCTGCAGTACTAATAGTATTGTCACTCAACTCAGTGAAGAGCCATAGGCACAAGGGGAGTGGGTGGGCAGGTGAAGCTGCCATGATTAAGTCACATGACATGGTAAGACTTTCATTTTCCCAATTTTAATGAATATTCAGTAGTATTCTGTGCATCCTAATCTTGTACCAAAGACAGTTTGGGAATAAATGACTTTTAAGTAATACCAGCACATTAAAAAAAAAAAGCTTCATATAATGGTTACACCTCCCTTTTTTGCAGAAAATTTGGCATAAAATCTATGATGATTATGTGGTGAAATACAGTACACACAGAATTAAAACACTTAGTTGTTGTTTAGTCATTTCAGTTGTGTCTAACTCTTCATGACCCAATTTAGGGTTTTCTTGGCAAAGATACTGGAGAGATTTACTATTTCATTCTCCAGCTCATTTTACAAATGAGGAACTAAGGCAAACAGGTAAGTGACTTGTCCAGGGCCACACAGCTAGTGTCTGATACCAGATTTGAACTGAGGTCCTCCTGACTCCAAGGTTGACATTCTATCCACTGTGTCACCCAGTTGCCCAGAAAACAAGCTTAATGTGGCTAAAAATTGTCTAACCTGGGTGGCTGACCTCAGAGATGTTCCAGCAAAGCAGTGCCTATTTTAGATCAACCCAAAACACTTATGTTTTTAGCTAGCCCACCTTGGTCTTGGGTTCACCCAAAAAACTTCTGTTTTTGCTTTGCCCGCATTTTATTAAGTATTTATATTTACCTTCTGATACACACCTTAAGCAACCTTGGAACCTCTGGAAAATGTCTAACTTCCTATGGGAGCCAACCAGCTGCTTGTCCTTAATGCTCTTGTTTGAATTCCATAGAATGTGAAACTTGCAGAGACTCCAGAAGGAGCCACACCTTTTTTTTTTTTTTTGACTCTTTCCTGTGCTCAACCAATTTAATAAAATTCTTTCTAAAAAGCTTTTTAGGTTTGGGGTTTGTTCTCAACAATTTTGGTGTCAGAAGTGGGATCTCCAATAGTCTACCTCAAATAGAAGAATGACCAATATAGGATCAAATTGGGCACTGTAACATAACTAATGTGGAAATGTTTAATATAAATGTACATATATGGCCTATATAAGATTGCATGCCATCTTGGGGAGGGGAGGGGGGGAATCTGGAACTAAAAATCTTATAAAAGTGAATGTTGAAAATTGAAATTAAATTTTAAAAAAATGGGAAAAAATGGGCATTTTAAGAACCTGGTGAGTACCCAGACTGGTACTTGTGTGGATTGAGAACTAACCTGGCTACCCTTGTCAGCAAATTAGTAGTTTGTTTTTGTGGATGACTAACGTTGAAATGGGTTTTATATGCCATATTTATATAAGGTTTTGTTTTTCTTGCCTTTTCAGTGGAAAATGGGAAAGGGGAAATTCAGAACAGAAAATAAAATAGAATTTTAAAAAATGACAGAGGATTTTATATTTGAGGGAGTTATCAGAGAACCATCTGAATTTATTAAGGAGGGGTGACACAGACCTACATTTTAATAATAACACTTTGGCAGTTGAGTGGAGGGAGTAGGGAAGAGATAAGTTACCGGGACTTATTAGAAGACTATTGCAGGGGGCCGCTAGGTGGCGCAGTGAGTAGAGTGTCGGCCTTGGAGTCAGAAGGACCTGAGTTCGGATCCGAAGTCAGACACTTAATGCACACACAAATAAAAACCTAGCTGTGTGGCCTTGGGCAAGCTACTTAACCCCAATTGCCCTCCAAAAAGAAAAAAAAAAAGACTATTGCAGTAGCCTAGGTGAGAGATGATGAGGGTCAATATTCATAATAAAGTCATCAGGCTTCTGAGCAATCTAAAAGCCTTTAGCTTTTAAAAAATTTCTCAGTCTACAGTCATATTTTCAAACACATATGTACATATATGTGTATATATACATAAGTTTGTATGTATATATCCACCCATTCTCTTTCCTAGTTTCAAACTGTAGTCAGCAAGTTAGCATGATAAATACTTTTGATTTGGTTTGGAGGATCATGCATTTAAAGCTTCAAGGGAACCTCAGAATCTATCAATTCCAACTTCCTCACTTTATAGATGAGGAAATTGAAATCTAGAGGAGTGAAGTGACTTCAGAGTTACTAAGTGATAGAGCTGGAGTTCAAATTCAGGACCTCTAAATTTCTACATACCACAATACCTTTCAATAATTCAGTTTCTTTACTTCATCTTTGCAACAAATGTTAGTATGTTAGCTAAAATTATCTTCATTGTGGCCTTTTTTATGTTTGCTCATCATGAGCACTAACTGCAAATGCAAGATGACAAAAGGTTCCACGAAATGTTGTTTCACTTAGATGTTCAATGAAATTAATTTGTGTAATGGTAATGGTAATTTGATGATAATATTCCTTGCCCCCTAACAGGCTGAATGCAATCACGTGGAACCTATGGTGGGAGGAATCTGCTGAAGAGTACAGCAGAGCTCACAGGAAGCTGGGAGTCAGAACAGCTAGACAGTGGGTGAGACAGGACACACCCTGGGAGACAGCTAAGGTTGTGAGTGTTGTTTGTGGGAAGGCTAAAGGATGGCATGACTCTCTGTGGTGTTAACTTCTTTGCTACTATGACTTTCTGATGTTGGGATTTGGTTTTGTGGTGTCTGAATAAATGTTTTGTTTCTGTCTTTTATATGGAGAGTCTGCTATATTTTGCAACCAAGAACTATGCCAGCATATTTACAGTCACTGTCAGCACTGTGAATGTTGCATTGATGCTATAACTTGTTCAACTCTTACTTCTCTCTGAAGTGAATTTATGAGTTCCCTTCCATTCAATTGCATTTTTTAAAAATTTCATCTTATTAAAGCAAGCATATTAGTATTGATGAATGAATAAATTAAAAGAGTATTTATTAGATATTTAAAGCAAATATTATATTTATAAGTATCTGCCAGGCATCATGCTGATTCCTGGGGAAATTACTGGCCTGGAAGGACACTGGATTGGTTTCTGGCACAATAAGGTAGTCAACTGATAATGACTTTTCCAGATTGGTAGTGTTCTTTTGATTACAGTTCTCAGCAAAGGAAAGCAAGAAAGCTATGTATAGATAGGAAGGCTGGAACATGGCTGGAGTAAAAAAGTCTGGTTGGTTCTGGGCCTGCCTAACATAGTGAAGTCTCACCAATCAGGACACCCTCACCCCCTCCAATTGTATACAACTTCACAAAGCTACTGTAAAGATTGTCAACTCAATGAAGATTTCACATTTGGAATATCAACAGCTAAATTGATGTTTTTATACTGCTGATAAATATAGATTGTTTTATTCTTAGGATACTTTCCACCCTTTTCCACCACTCTGCTACCAGCACTACAGAAATAGATTGGGACTACAAAGGACAAAAGGACATTTTCTTTTTGTTGTTGTTGATGATTTTATCAACTACCATGGCTAAATTATTCTGGTAATCAGTCTATGTGATTTTTGCTAGGACTTTAGAATTTGGACAACAGATTGAGTCTGGGTCTGGGATCACATTAAAAGTCTTTCCAGCTTGATAGAACCTAACAAAGTCTGTGTTTTGCCCACCCTGGATCTATCCTAATGAGGCATCAAAGCAGGGTTTTTACTGAAGACAATCATCATATATTTTTAAAAGCTAATTAAAGACACATACTGGCATACACACATAATGACTTGCTCTGACACCACTCAAATAAAAATCCAGATCAAAGAAATTCTGAATAAGAGAAACCAGTGAATTTATCAAGTACAAACTTGTTTATTGATTAGCATAAACTGAAAAACATTGTTTACACAATCATGCAAAACTACTTTTTGAGGTCAAAATTTAAAATAAATTATATTAATAAGTAAAAGGTCTTTCAGGAAAACAGCATTCAATAAAGTAAAATTATGAAGTATTTGTTAAACTAATGTTATCTCTCCTGATGGTTTAATTTTTTCTTTTTACATGGGTTCAAGTACTTTGGAAGACAGTTATGTACAAACATGATAGCCAATTTTATACATGCAACTATGGCCACTCTCATCAAATGTAAAAGGAAACCCACAAAAATGAAATTTCAAAGAATACAATAGGGATTGGGCTAAATTTCTTAACAACTTTAATTTGCTTATCACCACACAGCTGTTTCAAACTACTGGCAATCGGCAAGTTATCTCCTCTATTCTGAGTATAACTTGGGTTGGGGAGAGGGCAATTCTCTCAAAGGTTAGCAGTCTCATTACTAAAACTGCCAGCAGAGCCAGGTTCAGTCTATGTCCAAGGGGAAAAAATGGCAAACTGTTTTCATTATAACTTTGTAAAGTTCACTTGCCCCAGTGCTATAAATTTAATACAATGCCAGTGACAAAGTACAGATTCCTAAGTGCCCTTGTCATAGAATGTGTAGGGGAAAAGCTACATAAGCAAAAATGATGACTTGGAAAGAACCAAAAAAGAATTATCCCAAGCCTTCAAATGTTGTCATTCATATCGCTTATCCCTTTGTATCATGGTTCTAATAACTATTTCAAATATCTACATAGACAGTTTTTCACGATAGAAATGCCTGAAAAGGACCACTATAATGGTACATTTCAAAGAGTTTATCAAGAGTTACCTCTTTCTCTGGCAGTTTTGCTGAGGGGTGGAGAGAGGCAGGAGGTAGTGTGTCCTAGATTTGAACATGACTGTAGATGACTCTAGGAAACAGCACAGAGTTCTACTAGTTGACAGCATTTGCCTATATCATTACCTCTAGTACTGTTGACATTTATGTATTTTTGTTTGGTGTTTGAGATAGTAGTAGAATTAGGATGGAGAAAAATTGCATATGCTTGAAGGTCAAACTAGATTATTTGATATCACCAAAATATCCAATGTAATTGATGGAGATGCATATGTAAAAAACTTAAAGTGTTGAAAAATGACTTTTTGCATAATCAATCTGCTTCTAAATGAGAATATAGTTATATTTTCAATATAAATTATAGTGAAAGAAAAATTTCAGTTAAGCTGATCAAGAAATTTTTGAATGGCTGTTTGTCAACATAGCATCAAAATAGTTTAGTGTAAATATTACCAAATATAAGGTATATATTCAAAAAGGTGGTTTTATTTTGCAAGGGTTATACATATTTTAAAAACTGTCATGTCATTGTAGAAGTTACTCATTTTTAACTGAGGAATATGGAATTTATAAACATAAGGAGGTTCAGTTATAAAAAAGTCTAAAAATCTGAATGAACAATTACTATGTATTGGACCAAATATTGGCTACTCTTGGATACAAGCTGTATCCCTCCTTTTTTTCCTTTCACAGAGCTCTATAGCTGAATACTGGGGTGGGGGGGATTACTGGCTACATTCAGATTTTATACAAGCCATATTTGGAGGTAAGGTGTGGCCTATATTTGGACCAACACAGAATAGAAAAAGTCCATTCATAAAATGGATTTAGGTACACTGGAGCTGGAAGACAGAACAATAAAATCAAGATTGATCTAGGAAAAAAAGAGTTGTGGTGATTCCTACATTTTTCTGAAGTATTTTTTTTTTCTTTTTAAAAAATATGGCACATTATTTATCCCACATGCTACTGCAGAGATAAGAGAAGCAAGATTACTTTAGTTGCTGAAGAATCACAGTGTTAAGTATATCTGCTTCTTGAAGTGTCAGGCTTTCATCAGTTAGCTCTTTGTTTGGAAATGATGTAACAAGAACAAAGCCAAGAGTTGCAAATTCAGGGCGGGACTGTACAATAAATTCTCGGACATCCACAATCCTGAAGAAAGGACATCATCATAAGTTATGGTTGAAAAGATCTGTTTATTCTAAAGAGGCTGAGGACACTTGAAGACAGAATAACAAACATTCCCCACCAATCTTGCTTACATGACTAATTTTCACTATGCAGATTTTGTTTTCTTTAAAAACAAAAGCAATGTTCAAGCCAGTCTCTTTTAGGTCGATCACAAATACCCTATTAATGAAGTTCTAAATTAATAAGGGTTATATTAGTAAGTAATGGTTTTCAGAAAAATTCAGATATTTATAACTCCTATATAGTCACTCATCAATGATGCCTCTATATATTCCAGTTCTCATGTTTTAGAATCAGTGGGAAACTATGCTTTCTGCCTGGATTTATTTTTGTATAAGTATTAAGATGCAGAAAAATATTTGTTATGTGAAACCATTTGCTTTTTACACACTTAAGGGCACTTTTATTTTTCATTTTTTCACTGAATATTTATTTTAAAGGTACTATCCAAACCATTTATGTTTCTATACTATTAATTTACTATTTTGTATAATTTTAAACGAGATAGCATAATATATGCTTTTATTGTAACTGATAGTTTGACAGCACAGTTCACTTACCTATGTGTATGGTTGAATCTTTGTATCAAGCGGCTTCCATCTGCTAACCTGATTTGAATTTTTGTTGTTGGCACTGAATCATCAACAAGAACAACTGCATTTACTATTGACTTTTCCTCCTCTTCAGGGGAAGAAGGTGTACTGACTATTTCAGGTGTAAGACTAGGAGATGACAGAAAATAAAAATAATTCCAGATGAGAATTAGCAAAAAAAACCCAGTGTTTTAGCAAAAAGGTAACTAAATAAAACACTAATGTAGCAATAGAGATGATTCAACTTTTCCCCAACTAATACAGTAACGGATGATTTTCAATGTTTTTCCCCAGTGGAAACTGTCAGGAACACTACAACTTCTGAGTTTGCTATGTTTTCACCTTCTTCTTATGATTTCAAAAGTAAATTTCATGTTAATTATGAAATTTGGATCATTCATCTATTTGAACTATTGTCAAAACCTTTATCTTTCTAACCTGTTAATCAGAATATTGTCTGAGCAGAGAGAGAAACAGTTAACTATATGATAACGTTTGGGAGCAATGAGCACCTTTGCCTTATTCCATTATTTGTATAAATGTTCTAATAACATTTATATCTATTAACCCATTCTAATGCCTCATTCTGTTATGTATCAGGTGAGCCTGAATCCTCAAGCTATTAAGCACAATTCCTAGTAGATTCTGCTAATGGGGAAAATCTTAGTTACGGTCTCATTGCAGACTGTCCAGAGGAGCTGTGAGGCCGGGTCTGGAAAGGCACATCAGTAGAGGCCTGGACACAAAAACATGATTTTTTTTTTTACCATGGCAACCCACAGGACAAAAATATGTAGTCTAGATGGCCCTGTTTTCATAGAGTTAATGGAAGAATGGCAGAAAAGGGGACAGAAGGTGCTAAGAATTAAAAAATTCTTAAGACCCTTTTAAATTATTAAATTATTGATTTCTTAATGTGATCTTTGGCCAGTGAAACTGGTTGACACACTGCAGCAGGAAAGAAAGCACATTTATGCTGATTATTCTTCATATAAAAACTTGAAGATTAATAGGTTTTAGCTACTTAGGACAGCTCAGAACTTCTCAGAAAGGTGAATAAATGAATTGATTGGCATTTAATTACTATAGTGAACCCAATTCTGACTAATAATCTTAGATATACGGAACTGGAAAATTGGGGAGCAAAAATAAGTTTTGTCTTCATAATTGTGTCTGCTTACTTGCCACTATATACAGATGAAGACACTCTTAGTATGAATGTATAGCGCTGCATATGTATAGCATAGTAGGAACACTGCTTGAGCATAGAAAAACAGCAATATTGTTTCACATGATTTGTCAAATAAAAACTTTAAAAAGATATCAATTTCTTCTATGAAGGACCTTCATTGCAGTATAATTATAGCATAATAGTCTGCACATGGAGAACTTAGCTATTATTTTTAATTGCATACTCTTGACTTTAGGGAGTCAATACCTTAAGCATGAAGAAATTTGTTGTTCTATTCAACTTGTCCACCAGTTTTAGAATTAATTAATTTTATTAGGCTTGTATAAGTAGAATTATGGGGCACATATAGTTAAAAATCAATAAAGGCCTGGAAAACTCCAAAGGAATAAATCCTAGGAGAACTCAATCCAACTTGCCTTCATCTTGATCAAAGACAGGCCTTCCTATCTGTGAGTCAATGCTGCTTTGGAGCTGTCTATGTCTAGGTTTTTAATGGAATGGCTTTCAAAATTCAAGAACAATTTCTCACCATTGATATTTCTTTTTTCCTCTTTATATTCTTTTTCCTCCCAACCCTATGATAAATATATAAAAAGGATTTTCTTCTTTCATGTTTTACCTTCCAAGTTTTTGCCCTTCTCCACTAAAAGCCTTGAATCGCAATCTAGGTTTTATGTATTCTTGCTCCTGGTGATCTTCCATATCCAAATTCACCTGTCCACCATGGACCAGTCGCTGAAGCTCCAGAGGAATTTCACTTTGCAGGGGGGAAAATTTAATTGATTGTTATTATAACCAAATTGGGGTGAAGAGGGCAAAAATGTATTAGTACAATAGCCTTAAGTAGAAATTTTCTGTAAGGTTGATAACATTTATTGCCTAAAGTTAAATTAATTCATTATTTCACTCTAGGGGCTAACTTTGAATTCAATTTTTTGGATAGCAGAACCTTGAACAAGTCACATCTGAATTTTTGTTAATGGGAGAAAATTATGATGAAATTTTGATTGATTTTTTAAAAATTATTTTGTCATATAAAATAACTCATATTTCACATGTGCACTCACTTAAATTTACACAACATTATGCAGACTTATGTTTTCCCTTTCTCTCATCATTCTTCTCCTCATTACCAATTTCTGATGCAGTGGGAAAGGCACTGCTTTTGATATTCACTTAGCAGCAGGTTAGCTGAATACTGGCATTGACCTGCCTCCAACTCCTGGCTCTGTCTTAGGCCACTACTGATCCTGGTGAGCCTTTGTATCCAAAAGGCTGAAAAACAACCCTCAGTCTTGATCCCTGGAAACATCTGAGTGGTTTGTTGATTATCATTACTTGATAATGACAGGATGGGTTAGGACTTAGAAAAAAGTAAGGACCTTTTGTAGCTTGTTCACAAGCCTTTTTACTTGGAGAAAGATCAAACAAATTTAAGGGTGAATTTAAACATGGAATAACATGGTACTCTATTCACCTCAGCTCAAAAGCTTTGGATAATGTATTTCCTTCTAAGATTCATAAGTGAAACTTACCTTATGTTTCACTGATAGTATTAACAAAGATATCATTTGCATATTCACATTTATAAAACACTATACAAAATTAATAAGGTTTTAAAGATTAGAACAGTATAATTTGCAGATACATTCAGGGATAATTATAGTACAAATGCAGATCACAAAGTTCCTGATAATTTATGGAAAAGGAATATTTCTACTGTTTGAGATCTACTGATAAATTTTAAAAAAACATAATAGAAGACCTCAATACAAATAAAACAAATATGACTGATTAAATTTTAAACTTGACTAAGTACTCAGTCTCAAAAATCATTTAAAAATACTAAGTTTTCACTAATATATGCTGCTTCTAAGTGTAAACTGCTATAAAAAAATAACCTGGATGCTGGAACCAACTGACACAGTAAAAAATTAACTGATGCTGTTTCACTTTCCTGTTGCCCGCACCGAACTTTGTAGAGGGAGTGAGTAAAAGAAGACAAGCTACAAAGTTTTGATGGAAGGGACAAACTTTCTGTGACCTTTAACGTCTGCCACAGTGCTCGACCCATATTAGGGGCTTAAGGATTGCTAAAAGGTATCATGGTGTGATGGAAGGAGTGGTTAGCAAGGAGTCAGGAGGGACCTAATTTCATGTTCCTACTCGTAATGCTTCCATATTATATGACTGTAGGAAAGTCATCTAACCTTTTTTGCACCTCAGTTTCTTCATCTTTAAAATGGGGATAATAAGGCCTAGAGCACTTGCCTCCTAGGGTTATGAGGACATGAGATAATATATGTAAATATTTTGTGAGCCTTAAGATACTCTGTCAGTCATTTTTACTATCTTCAAATGAATGACTAAATCAAAAGATGACAGAGTTGTTGTGTACTAGTTTTCCTCATTCTCTTCAACACTTTTTCAATTACTTTAGATTAGGGGTCACAATTTTCCTCTCCAACTAATCTCATTATCAAACTCTCTGTTGTTCAGTGTCTATGTTTGTAATCCTAATACCCTAGCCTCTAGATTTCTCCATCTTAAACTTTTTATTTTAGATACCTACAAACAGAATGTCCCTTAGCTGGCATCATCACTCAGATGCACCACTGCCAGATGCTGAACTTATTAGAATGTGAATTCCTTGAGGAGGGGCTGTATTTTCGCCTTTCGTTATATCCCCAGCATTTAGCACAGTGCCTGGAACACAGTATGCACCTAATGTTTGAAAGACCAAATCCTGAAATTCCTCTCCCTGGTTATAATCAAAAAGTATAAACTCCATGAAGGCAAAACCTGCTAACTTTGAATTTTTATAGCCTGACATAGTATCATAGGTACTTAAACAGTCCCGAAAGTGTTAAACTGAATTCAACTTTTTTACTTATTACTCTCTCACACCTGTCTGAATCTATTATTCACCCTCACTGAGAACTCTATTCCCTTGACTTCTCTCCAGTCTCTCTTGTCTACTACTTAGTTCCTCTACTCCATCCTTAGTCTGGCTTTATTTACCTTCCCATCCAGGGTAAAATTTATATTTAGCTCCTTTTAAAAATATTGTTTGCCCTCAGATTTTCTGCCACACCTTCCTTGCTAATTACGAACCCTGTTGAGTCAGTGATTTAGTCCTACTACAAATTCATGCTATCTATCCTCAATGGAGCAGCCTCAATGAAGCATGGTAACTTTCATTTATCTTTGATTAACTGTTTCATGTTCCCAACATAAGCTGCTTTAAAGCTTTTACATTCTTGCTATGCCTTCCTGTCCCTACCCCCATGCATTCTTGGAATCTGCTGAGCATATTCCTCCTTACATAATATATTTATGTTTGATAGACTCAAAAACAAACTATTGGGATAAGGTCTCCCTATTTAACAACTATCAGGAAAACCACAAAGCTATTTAGCAGAATTTAGGTTTAGATTAACATCTTTAGACCATAAAATAAGATGAGCAACAAACAGACCTGAAATCTAAGTATTATTTATTACCAAAAATGTTTTGGTAGCACTGAAATCCCTACTCCCTCAATTAAAAAAAAGATAATGGAAGTGAATATTTTGCATGATGAGTTAGGAATAGAATTCTTAACCAAACAAGGCACACATAGAAGTAATTATAAAAAGTAAAATAGATAATTCTGGCCAAACAAATTAAAAAGCTATACATGGACAAAAGCAATTCAGATAGAATAAGAGAAACTGTGGATTGGGGAAAGCTTTCAAAGTAAATATCCTTGATAAAGATGAGACATCTAAGACATCTAGGGAACTGAAACATAAAGAATATGAACCGTTTCCTTCAACATAAAGTTGCCAAAGGATATAAAGAGACATACTACCAACAGCCACATGGAAGAATACTCTAAATCATTAAGAATAAGTGAAATGAAAACTAAAAGAAATCTGAGGTTTTTCTTTATGTGCCCACTGGATTATTAAAAATGACAAAATATGAAAAATGGAAAATACTGGAGGGGCTGTGGAAGGCAGATACCCTGTTGGTGCAAATAGAGATTGGTTCAATCATTTTGAAAAAAAGAAGGGGGGTAGGTATATCAGAAGCCACTAAACTGTACATACCATTTGACCTATTGATATCACTAGAACATAGGCCATGGAGGTCAATGACAGGAGAAAAGAAAAAAAACTACACTGAAAATCATAATTCTGATCAATGCAGCTTCCAATCTTGACCTCAAAAGGAATAATGAATCAAGACTCCTCCTCAAGAAAGAGATGACAGTCTGTAGGTGTGGAATGAGATGGTTAATGTCTTGATTTATTCTGCCTAAATGTACTTTGACAAAAGGGAAGAAGGGGGAAGGGCATCACTAGGAAGTTATGATGTTTTTACAAAGAACATAAAAATATTAATGAAACATAGTCTTAAATTGCCTGACTGAAACCCAAAATGCCACTTCCTAGTCATCTCTATTACAAAAAGGTATACCATTCTATGTCCCACATTCCTTGTCCTCTGTAAACTCTAGTTTTGAATGTAAAAGTCAAATCTATACTACATTCCTGGAAAGGATGTGTCAATATATTGCCCTACAACTCTAAGCACTATCCTCTTTGACTTTCCTGTCCAAAATCATTCCTCCTCCATTAGAATGTAAACTCAGGGTGGCTGGGTGGCACAGTGAATAGAACACCAGCCCTAGAGTCAGGAGGACCTGTGTTCATATCTGACCTCAGACATTTAACACTTAACTAGCCATGTGACCTTGGGTAAGTCACTTAATCCCAAATTGCCCTGCCTTCCCCCCTCCAAAAGAAAAGCAAAAAACAAAGAATGTAAGCTTCTTGAGGGCAGGGACTTTCAATTAGTCAAAAAACTTTTATTAGAAGCCTACCATATGCCAAGCACTGGGCTAAGCAATGAGGATATAGAATAAAAACAAACAACAACAATAAAATAATCCCTGCTCTCAAAGAGCTCACCATCTGATGAGGGAAATAAAATGCAAACAACTATGTACAGATAAGATATATGCAGAATAAATTGGGGATAATCTCAGAGAAAAGGTATTAATATTAAAGAGGCCTACAGAAAGGCTTCTTGCAGAAGGTCAGACTTTACTGAGACCTGAAGGAAGCCAGGGGAGCTAAGAAGCTGGGAGTTCCAGGGATAGAGAACAGCCAGATAAAATGCCCAGATTTTTGACGATGGAGAATTAATTCTGTGTAAGATACAGCTAGGAAGTCAATGTCACTGAATCACAGAGTACATGGGAGTAGGTAAGGAGTAAGAAGACTGGAAAGGTAGGACAGGGTCGGGTTATGAAGGATTTTAAAAGCCAAACAAAGATTTTATATTTAATCTGGAGACAAAAGGAAACCACTGTAGTTTTTCTGAATGAGGTGGTACAATGCAAAGCAAAGCAAATGCTCCAACTGCTGAACACAGAATGAACTGGAATGGGGAAGGAACTGAAGCAAGGAGACCAAACAGAAGGCTACTGCACTAGTACAGCTATGAGGGGATAAGGCCTATAGCAGAGTGGTGGCACAATCAAAGGAAAGAATGGGGCATGTATAAGGGACATATGAAGGTAGAAATCTGAATATGGGGTATGGGGTGGGTAAGAATGAGGAGTGGAGAATTTCACCTAGGTGGTGGTGCCTTCCACAGTAAGAGGCGAGTTAGGAAGAGGAGAAGGTTTTGGGGTGAAGATAATGAGTTCAGTTTTGGACATGTTACATTTAAGATTGAAGGGACATGCAATTTGAGATGTCTAATAGGCAGTTGGACATGTAAGACTAGACATCAGTAGAGAGGTTATATATAGCTGGATACAGAGATCTGAGAATCATGCATAGACAATGAAAATTTGGCAAATGAGATTAACAAAGAGTGGTCCGTCTAGGAGGAGGAGAATCAGAGACCAATGTGATGAAAACCTAAAAAGAAGAGACTATTAAGAAGAGGGTGAATGACAGTGTCAAAGGCTGCTGGGAGTTCAAGAAGCATGAGAATTCAGAAAAGGCCATTAGATTTGGCAATTCTCCATACAGTAATTAACATTCTGTTTATGACATTTTGACTTCTCTTCAATAACACATATGAAACTAAAAATGGGGATATATACCAAGGGGAAAAAGTACATCGGTGACAGAGGAAATTTAAAAGGCTTGGAAAATGGATATAAACTATAATAAAAAATAAGGAGCCTCTCCCCATTTTCTGAAGTCTTGATAATGACTAGAAGGCAAAGCCCAGGCTTCAAACTAGACCATACTACTCCTAACCATGCTTTCCTGTTCCAAGCTCACTGGCATTTCAGATGCCACTTTTTCTGATAGTACCTACAATTTTCTAGCCAAAGACAACTTAAAAGGTGGGCAAGAAAGATGTGTTTCGCTGAGGTCAGAATGGAGTGTAGGCTGTGCCCCTATAAGTCAACAGCAGGCTCTGGGGAAGACTGAATCAACAGTAGAAGCTTCCAGAGCTCTCAGCCCACAGATGGTAATATGGTTGGACAAATAAGAGAGGTACAGGAAAAATTGGTAAAAAAAAAAAAAAAAGACATAAAGAATGATGGGGAAAAAAAAAACCACGAAAAAAGAGTCGTTTGGTAAAGGAGGCACAAAAAATTCTGATGAAAATAAAAAAAAATAGAATGTTAAAAAACAGAACAGGCCAAATGAGAAGAGGCACAAAAATCTACTGAAGAGAAGAATTAAAAAGTAGAATTAGCCAAATGGAAAAGGTGTAAAAAAGATCCCAGAAGAAAATAATGCCTTAAAAATCAGAACTGGGCAAGTGGAATATAATGACTGCATGAGACATCAAGAAATAATAAAACAGTGGTGGCTAGGTGGCTCAGTGAGTAAGAGCGCCGGCCTCGGAGTTGGGATGACCCGGGATCAAAACTGGCCTCAGAAAATGAGCACCCACCTATAAATAATGACTAGCCGTGTAACCTTGAGCAAGTTACTTAACCCCAATTGCTTTAAAAAAAAAAGAAATAATAAAACAAAATCAAAATAATGAAAAAAATAGAAGAAAATGTGAAATATTTCACTGGAAAAACAGCTGACCAGGTAAATAGATTGAGGAGAGATATTTTTAAATTATTGGACTACCTGAAAGCCATGATTAAAAAAAAAGAGCCCAGATATTTTATTTCAAGAAATTATCAAGGAAAACTGCCCTGATATTCTAGAAATAAAGAGTAAAATAGAAAATGAAAGAATTCACTGATCACCACCAGAAACCCCAAAATGAAAAGGGGTTTTATAGGAATATTACAGTCAAATTCCAGGGCTTCCAGATAAAGGAGAAAACATTGCAAGCAGCTAGAAAGAAACCATTAAAATATCATGAAACCATAGTCAGGATAACACAAGATTGAGTAGCTTCTGCATTAAAGGATTAGACAAGGCTTGAAATGTGATATTTCAGACAGCAATGGAGCTAGGATTATAACCAAGAACCACCTACCCAGCAAAACTGAGTATAATCTTTCAGGGGAAAAATGTTTATTTAATGAAACAGAGGATTTTCAAGCAATCCTGATGAAAAGATCAAAGTTGAACAGAAAATCTAAATTTCAAATATAACACTCAAGGGAAGCATAAAAAGGTAAATAGGAAAGAGAAATCACAAGGGATTCAATAAGGTTATACCGTTTACATTCCTACACAGGAAAATTATACTTGTAACTCCTAAGAATTTTATAATTATTCAGGCAGTTAGAAGGAGCATAGGTAGAGGACATGAGTATGAGTTGACTATGATGGGCTATCTAAAAAAATAAAATGGGTTGAAAAAGAGGGAAGCACTGGGAGAAGGGAGAAGTCAAAGGTAGAATGGTATGATTTATCTTGCATAGAAGAATCATAAGAGCTTTTACAAAGGTGGGGAAGATGAGGGAAGGGTAGGGGACAATGCTTCAATCTTACTCTCATCAGAACTGGTTCAAAGAGGGTATAACATATACATTCAGTTAAATATAGAAATCTATGTTACCTTACAAGGCAGTAGGAAGGAAAGGGAATAAAGGAAAGGGGGTGATATAAGAGAGGGTAGATCGGGGGAGGCAGAGGCAAAACACTTCTATGGAGGGACTGGGTGAAAGGAGAAAGAATAAACAGGGTGAAAATAGGATAGAGAGAAATACATGGTGAATAATCATAATTGTAAAAAATGTCTTAGCAAGTTTCTCTGATAGAGGTCTTAGTTCTCACATATATAAACACAGTCAAATTTATAAGAATACAATCATTCCCCAATAGATAAAATGGCAACTATGCCCAAAGGGGCATATCCTTTGATCCAGCAATACCATTAATAGGACTATTTCCCAAAGATATTTCCACAAAAGGAAAGGGACCTATATGTATAAAAATATTTATAGCAGCTCTTTCTGCAGTGGCAAAGAATTGGAAATTGTGAGGATGCCCATAACTTGGGAAATGGCAGAACAAGCTGTATATGACTGTGATGGAATTCTATTTTGCTGTAAGAAATGATAAGCAGGATGCTTTAAGAGAAACCTGGAAAGACTTATGTGAACTGAAACAAAATGAAGTGAACAGAACCAAGAGAACAGTGTACATAGTAACAGTGACTATATATGATGATCAACTGGGAATGACTTAGCTTTTCTCAGCAATACAATGGTCCAAAACAATTCTTAAGGATTTATGAAGAAAAATGCTATACACTTCCAGAGAAAGAACTAATGAGCTTTGAATGCATATCAAAGCATACTTAAAAAAAAAAAACAACTTTCTTTACTTTTCTTGAGGTCTTTTTTTTGGTCTGTGTTTTCTTTCACAACACAACTAATATGGAAATACATTTTGTATGACTGGACCTATATCAAACTGCTTGCTTTCCTGATGACAGGTGAGAGGAGAGAAGAAAGGAGAGAATTTGGAACTCAAAATTTAAAAAAAGAATGTTAATGTTACATGTGATTAAAAAGAAATTTTTTTAAGAAAGAAAGAAAAGACAGGCTGGAGTCAATTTGTAAAGTCCTTTTTTGTATTAGGTATGATTTATTATAATCACTTTTTATGCATATTTGTTCTTTTTTTGAAATGGTCATCAAAAATTTTTTTTTAGTTTACATCATTCATTTCCACAAGATTTTGAGTTACAAATTTTCTCCCCAATTTTCCCTACTCACCACCCCAAAACAGTGTTCCCCCTGAATATCCCCTCCCACAATTTGTTCTCTCCCATATCTTCCCCCATTCCCCCTTCTACTTTCCAGTAGGGCACAGTGGATCTCTATGCCCCATTGCCTTTATATCTCATTTCCCTGTTACATGTAAAATATTAATAATAATATGTATATGTTTTTAAACATTTGATTTTAAACTTTGGATTCCAGATTCTTTCCCTTTCTCCCTTGACACCTAACTTCACTGGGAAGATAAGCAATTCGATGAAGGTTGTCCATGAGTAGCTATGCAAAACATTTCCATAGGAGATATATTGTGGAAGACTGACTATATTTCCCTCTATCCTATCCCACCCCCCACTTGTTCTATTCTCTACTTTGATCCTGTCCCTTTTCAAGTGGGTGCTTCCAACTTCCCTCCCCCCAAGCCTGTCCTCCCTTCATTATCCCCCCTCACTTCCCCTTCCCATCTACTCTCCTATAGGGTGAGATACTCTATTTAGTGTGTATGTTATTCCTTCTCTAAGCCAAATTCAATGAGAATAAGATTGACTCATTCCCTTTTGCCTTCCTGTTCTTCCCTTCCATTGTAAACAATTTTCCCTAGCCTCTTCTATATGAGATAATTTACCCCATTCTGTCTCTCCCCATCTCCTCTCGTTATATTCCCCTCACCTCTTAATTTCACCTTTTAAGTATCATCAATTCCTATTCAATTGGTCCTGTGCCCTCTATGTATACCTGCAGACATATATACACACACTCATATATGTATTCATACACACATATACCCTACTATATTGACATGTATATGTATATATACATATACACATATACATACATATATCCACACACACACATACACACACATGTTCCATGCTTTGATCCTTTTGTCCCCCAAATAGGAGTCTAATGTCAGATTGCTCTGATTGCTTTGCTTCCTTTGCTTGCTCATGTTGCCACTCAATTACTTGACTTTTGGGCATTTTGCCACAGTAGAACTCTGCTACCAGAAACAGGAGCTTTATCCCAAATGTTGGGGTTTTCACAGCTGCTGAAGGTATTAGTTGGGTGCCTTCTCTGAAGCCTCCACAGGCTCTGGAAAGCTGGTCACATACCCCAGGACCTCCACCTTAGACAGCAATCCAGATCCAAGCAGGTTAGAGCAAGAGCAATTACGCCTCAGACTGGCTGCTTGGTGCCCCTACAGACCTCCTTCAGACCAGGAGTTGAAGCTGCCCAGTGGTGGGGGCCACGGGGCCATGGCGCCTCAGCTGCTTCTCGCCCTGGCGGCAACAGCTGGATCCCTGAATTCCCAGGTCCCAAAGTCTACATTGCACTGACCTCTCACTTTGTCCTTGTCATCTATGGGCTGATAATTCTGGAAACCACCATAGCTACTGGTGATCTGAAGTCCCTCCAGCCAGTGGCTGGTCAGGCCGCCCTAGGGCTAAGACCTCTGGCTCCAGCAGGGCTGGGGTTGGCTCCCAGAGCACTTTGCTGGCTGCTTGCTGCCAGCCTGCTGGGCTGTCTAACCTGTGGACGTTAGCTTCTCTGTGTCATTTTGTGAGTTCTGTAGCTCCAAAGTTTGTTTATAGTCATTTTTTACATTTTTACATTTTTACGTGTCTATAGTCATTTTTACATGAATTGGGAGCTGGAACTGTGAGGAAGTCCTGTTTCTACCTGTAAAGTCCTTTTAAAAATGCCAAATGGGGGGGGGGGAGCCAAGATGGCGGTGTAGAAACAGCACTTCCAAGGTGCTCTGCCCCACACCACTTCCAAACTATGTAAAAGGGGACTCTGAACAACTTCTGGAACCCCAGTACCCACGGAATGACACAGAGAAGCTAACCTGCCACTGAGGACAGCCCAGCAGCCCTGCAGGGAGGGCCAGTGCAGCACTCTGGGAGCCGACAGCCCAGTGTGCAGAGAGCCAAACCCAGGTCCCCGTGAGCTGCGGTTTTAGCCTCAGAGCGGCCGGGCTAGCAGCCAGCTGGAGGGACCCCAGAACACCAGCAGCTGTGGCGATTCCAGAATTATCAACACAGACATGCCTAGGACAAAGTAAGAGGTTAGTGCCCTATGGACTTTGGGGCCAGTATTTGGGGAATGCGTTGGCTTCCTCCCCTGGGGGCTAGAAGCCATTGTGGAGACACAGCACACTTGCCATTTTGTAGCTCCAGTGGCAGCATCAGCTCCTGGCCTGCGAACTGTAGGGAGATCCAGCGATCAGTCTTGGAGATTAATCGCTCTTGCTTTAACCTGCTTGGATCTGGATTGTGATCTGGGGGGAGGACTGGGGTGGGCATCCAACTTGCCAGAACCGGAAGTTGTGAAGACTCCAACGTTCGGGACAGAAGCTCCCCATCTGGTGGCAGAGTCATACTGTGGCAACAAGCCCAAAAGTCAAGTAATTAAGTAGCAACATGCCTAGGCAAAGGAAATAAACAGAAAAATGCAACATTAGACTCCTATTTTGGGGGCAAAGAGGATCGAAGGATAGAATAGGAGGAGGACTGTGAGGTCAGAAATCCTGCTCCAAAAGCCCCAAAGGAAAATATGACTGGGTTACAGGCCACAGAGGACCTTAAGAAGCAGATAAGAGAAGTGGAGGAAAAATTGGGAAGAGAAATGAGAAGGATGCAGGAAAAGTATGAATAAGAGTCAACAGCCTGACTGAGGAAAATAACACCCTAAAAATAGACTAACTCAAATGGTAAAGGAGGACCAAAAGGGCAATGAGGAGATGAATGCCTTAAAAAGCCAAATCTGCCAGATGGAAAAAGAATCTCAAAAGCTCACTGAGGAGATTCATTCCTTCAGAGTTAGACTGGAGCAAATGGAAGCTAGTGACTTTATGAGAAATCAAGATACTGTTAAACAGATCCAAACAAATGAAAGAACAGAAGGCAATGTGAAATATCTCATGGGAAAAACCACTGACTTGGAAAATAGATCCAGGAGAGATAATTTAAAAATTATTGGACTACCTGAAAGCCATGATCAAAGAAAGAACCTAGAAATCACCCTTCAAGTAATTCTCAAGGAAAATTGCCCTGATGTTTTAGATCCAGAGGGCAAAATAGAGGTTGAAAGAATCCACAGATCACCTCCTGAAAAAGATCCCAAAACTCCCAGGAATATTATAGCCAGGTTCCAGAATCCCCAGATCAAGGAGAACATACTACAAGCAGCCAGGAAAAAGCAATTTCAATATTGTGGAAACACAATCAGAATAGCACAGGACCTGGCAGCTTCTACACTGAGGGATCGAAGGGCATGGAATATGATATTCCAGAGGGCAAAAGAGCTGGGATTGAAGCCAAGGGTCATCTACCCATCAAAACAGAGTATTTTGTTTCATGGGGAAAATATGGTCATTCAGTGGAACAGAGGACTTTCAAGCATTCTTGAGGAAAAAACCAGAGTTGAATAGAAAATCTGACATCCAGACACAAGAAGGAAGAGATGCCTGAGAAGGTAATCAGGGAAAAAAAATCAAAAGGAACTTATCAAAGTTGAACTATTTACATTCCTATATGGAAAAACAATAACTGTGACTGATGAAACCTTTCTCAGTATGAAAATAATTGAAGAAGGATATATGGGCATATGAATACATATGTGAATGTGTGTATATATGTTTACAGTTATACATGGATAGAGGGCACAGGTTGAATTTGGTGGGAAGGGATGATACTTAAGGGGTGAAGTTATGAGGTGAGAGAGGAAAGTAGCAAGAGGAAATGGGGAGAGACAGGGTAGGGTTAACTATCTCATGTAGAAGAAGCAAGGGGAAGTGGTTGCAGGGGAGGGGAAGAACAGGAAGGCAAAAAGGCAAAGCCATATTCTCATTGAATTTGGCTCAGGGAGAGAATGACATACATACTAAATGGGATATCTCACCCTGCTGGAGAGTAGGGGGAAGGGGGATGAGAGGGGCATGATGGAGGGGAGGGCATTCTGGGGGGAGGGGAGGTTGGAAGTACCCACTATCAAAGAGGGACAGGATCAAAGTAGGGAATGGACCAGGTGGGAGGTGAGACAGGTGGGAGGGAAATATAAGCAGTCTTTTACAATATATCTACCATGGTAATGTTTTGCATAGCTATACATGTACAACACATACTGAATTGCTTATCTTCCCAGAGGGAATGGGTGACAAGGGAGGAAGGGAATGGATCTGAAATTCGAGGTTTTAAAATTAAATGTTTCAAATATATATAAATACTATTATTAATATTATTTTGCATGTAATTGGGAGATAAGATGTTCAGGCATTGGGGCACAGAGATTCACCTCGCCTTAATGGTAAAGTCGCAGGGGGTGTGGGAGAAGATATGGGAGAAAGCAGATTGGATGAGGGGATATATTGTGAGACTGCTATTCTGGGGTGGTGGATAGGGGAAAAAAATGGGGAAAAATTGTAACTCAAAATCTGGTGGAAATGAATGATGTAAACCAGAAATTAATAAAGCATTTGTTAAAAAAAAAAAGAACTTAGGCATTCTGACTCCAAATTCCATGCTTTTCCCACTGTATAACATTGTCTTTCATATCATAGGCTTCTTTGTATGCCTAGAGAGTTCAGAATTATACCTTACACATAGTATACCTTCAAAAAATGTATTTGTTGATTCGAAAAAAAATGCCAAACCGAAGGATTTATTTTAGTCTAAAAACCAGAGGAGCCACTGAAACTCTTGAACAGGGAAGTGGCATGATTAAACATGCAATTTAAGAATATCAATTTGGCAGATATGTGGAGGATAGATTGCAAAGGAGAGAGCACAGAGATCAATAAGGAGAATATTGCAAGAATTCAGAGAAGAAGTGATGACATCCTGGATCAGGATTTGTTGGGGGTAAACAGAAAAAGTAATGAATGAAAGGGATTTTGAGAAATATGATCAACAAGACTTGGGAGGGTGACAGAAAATGAGATGTCTGACAATTACTAACAGTCAACAACTGAGGCTTATGACTTTTTAGAGCGAAGCCCTGAGGCTTCTTTTGTAATCAAGAAAGGAAAGAAAGTATTCTATTTTATCTCAATCATTCATATGAAATCTGGCAAGTTCCCTTGGAAATACAGGGAAGGGAATTTCTGCCACTTCTAAGGGGCTAATAACATTGCTCTGAAAACCATGGGAAATTTTTTATCTTCATCCCACAACTGAAGGCATGTGATTAGACTATAATGCAGAAATGGCACCAAGTTTTCTGATATAGCATTACCTCACCTATGTCAGGAATTTCTTTAGTCCCTCACTATTCTTACTCATCAAGGTAAAAAAAAAATTGGTTAAAATTATCTTCTAGGCTCTTATCCCCTTTGATATTCTAGTGGCACCCTAGGGACATGATAAGAGCTGTGATAGAAATTCTCTTTATCCTTTAGAAAAATGTCTAGTTCTGATAGTTTTCCTAGAGAAAAATAAAATTTTATACTTTCATAGCTCTCTAAAAGGCAGAGTAAATATGGCTTACACATATGAAGTACTTAATAAGGTACAACACAACCATAAGAGTTTCAAAGGAGGTAAAATGGATAATTTTCATCATATAAAATTTAAAAGGTTATGCATAAATGATACCAATGCACCTAAATTAGAAGAAAAGCTGGTAACTGGAAAAAAAAATCTTTGCAACAAGTTTCTCTGATAAAGTCTTACTTCATAGGGAAATGAGTCAGATTTATAATAAGATCCACTTTCCAATTAGAGTGGTCAAAGGATAGGAATAAGTGGTTTTTAGATGGCAAAATCAAATCTATCAATAGTCATAAGAAAAACTGATCTAAATCACTAAAAATCAGGGAAATGCAAATTAAAACAAATCTGAGGCACCTTTTCACACCCATCAGATTGGCAAAAATGACAGAAAAAGAAAATGACAAATGCTGGAGGGTATACAGGAAAACAGGTACACTAATGCATTGCTGGTAGAGTTATAAACTAATCTAAGTATTCTGGAAAACAATTTGGAACTATGCCTGTGGTGAGCCAAAGAGGCCTGTCCTAGGACTCTGATAATTACCCTGATATCAGTGGACCTGCATGTCAAAGATCTCTTTGAGATGCGACTTTTCACTAAGTCTGCTCTGGAGTTCTTTTGATATAGGTTGCATTTAAAAGGATGGTATTTGAGTTCTGAGGCTAACAGGCTCTGCCCCAAGACATATCTGATTCTGCACTCAGGTATCTTTGGGTGGCCAGCTCTAAACGTGTTGACTTTTGAGGATTGCGCTTCAGCCTTGAAGTCTGCTCTCAATTGTATCCGTTTATGACTGAGGCTGCATTAGCAGGTACCTGAGGCCTAGATCAAAGGGCTTACCCTAAGACTTTAGTCTCCTAGATAAGAAATCCTTATCAAATTATCTATTCCATGCTACTTCCAGGATACAACAGACTAAGGTAATGATTAGAAAACTTGAATCCCCTTTCTTTGTCTCTTTGCTCTATAAAAACCTTTCCCTGAGTATCAATAATCGTTTCTTATTCACGTCTCCGGATCATGCTAAGTGCTGGACACTGAGCAGCCCACGGCATATGCCAAAATATCTATGAAATTGTGCAATGAAAACCCAGCAACACTGTCAGTAGGTTTATAACCCAGTGATGAAAGAATGAGCAAAAGGACCCATTTATACAAAAATCTTCATGGCAATTCTTTTTGTGGTGGCAAAAAACTGGTAACTTAGGGGATACCCATCAATCAGGGAATGATTGACCAAGTTGAGGTATATAATGTGATAGAATATAATTATGCTGTAAAAAATTGTAAAAGTCATGGTTTTGGAAAAAATTTTGAAGACTTAAATGAACTGATATAGGATGAAGTGAGCAGAATCAGATCAAAATAGTAACAGCAATTTTGTAAATATAATCAACTGTGAAAGACTTAGTAATTCTTATTAACACAATGACCCACCACAATTTCAAGGGATTCACACTGAAAAATGCTATTCATATTCATATAAAGAACTGATGTAGTACAGATTGAAGCATAATATTCTCTCTCTTTTTTTGGAGGGGTGGGGGAATGGCTAATGTGGAAATTTGTTTTGCACAACTCTGTATTTGCAATGGGTTTTATATTTCTTGCCTTCTCAATGGATGTAGGAGGTTGGGAGAAAGAGGGACAGAATTTGAAACCAAAAATAAAATAAAATTCAATATAAAAATAGGGTGTAACACAAATTATATCATCAATTAGTATTTGATAAGGGCTTCAAAATAATCCCCTTATAAAAGTTCCTAACTATAGAGTATCTGAGTATAATCTGATTGTTTATATTTTAAAAAAACACAAAACTGAAAATACCTAGAGTTTATCCTCTTCTCGCACTAACCTTTTGAAATCTTCTGCCAGTAGTAAATGCCACTTAATAGATTTCTAACATAAGTTGCTGAATTTCAGGCATACATGCACTGAGAGTCACCCTGTCAACAGTAAGCAGGACAGTGGCTTAGTGTATGGGAAGCTGCATACTAATCCATTTAGTGAATAGTACTAAATCATCAAGATTAAACAGATTTGGCATAAAAGAAATAAAAGTCTTTTCCTTAGAAACAAACCACTTCTTATGAAACAATTTGTAGTGAATTTTCAGGAAATGGCAATGATTCTCCCTCGTATTTCCAGTAACTCTTAGAGAGCTCCTATTGCACATAAGCATTTGAAACATAGACAGCTTTACGGTGGATAAATTAAAGAGTAAAAAAAAAAACTATGTATTTAGGAAGTAACCACTTGAATAGGGAGAAACACATGATTTTTCGTAATATATCAAATGCTTGACATTTCAGTAGCCACACCTTGAAAACTCTAAGTACACTACCAAATCATAACATTATAATTTTTAAAATCCCCATTTTTTCAATACTGCATAAAAGACAAGATTATCTTAATATATATGTATATATCTTACCCTCTTTTAACAGACTCCAGAAACTGGGCATTTGTTGGATCAGTATATGATCTTAATTCTCCATCATCTAAACTGAAGCCATTGCTCCAAAGTTTGAGCAAAATTTGAACCTATTGAGCAAAAACAATTAAACATGTAAAAATAATACATTTTTGCTAAATATTTATTTTTATATTTGGCTAAATATCTATATTTAAAATATTAACTTATCTAACAACACAGTGTCACTCATTTAATCTAAGACACTATTATTTATATCAAAGCCAAAAGATAAAACATATCAGAAACCATTCTTTTGCTTGGCAGATTATATATTTAGATTACAGATTAGATATAAACTTGCCAAAATTACTTGTGGGTCATGGAATTCTGATAATGTCTTTAGAGGTAAAACTATGTAATAAACTAATAAACCAAACAACTTACTCAGAAAATTAACATCAACTTCAGTCTTACAATCAATAGCTTGGATGAGATAGCTAATAAGGGTAGATTTTATAAAATGTACACTGTGTTAAATTAATGATATTTTTTGGTACTATGATTTATATAATCTGTACTGAAATATATACATACTTTTAAAGTCATAATTTTCCAGTATATCAGAATTGGAAGGGACCTCAAATGTACACCTAGTAAAATGCAAACCTGAAAAAGAACTCCTTATACAATATAACAGAACTTAGTCATTCAGCCTCCACTTCAAAATCCCTAGTTATTATTATTCCATTCAATTTGAGTGGTCCTAGCCCTTTCTTTGATTTTCTTTTCTTTGAAAAAAATTTTAAAAAGAAAAACCCAAACCAAAACACACTCTAGCCCCCCAAAGAGAAAAGAACATCAAGAAACTTTTTTGTTGTTCTTTGTTTTCTCTACCAGTCCCAGATCATTTTGAGCATTCCTGACACTATTATTACAGGATTATGCCATGCATTTATGTTCATGTACCACCTTCTACATAAAGCCTTTCCTGATTCCCCCAACTACTAGTGCCCTCACTCCTTAACTACCACATATTTATTTGTATTTATTCTCCTTATATTTATTCTGTATATACTTACATATGTACTTTTTCTCTCCCATTAGAATGTACTCTTGAGTATAAGGATTATACTCAAGTATTTGTTATACTCAAGATTTTGGTATTTATATCCCTAGTGCCTAAGATAGGGCCTAGCACAGAGTATAGAGTTTGTTGGTTGAACTTGTTTTCTGTTTTTTGTTCTAACTTTCTACATTAACATTTAAAAATCTACCTACACAAATTCTACTCTGATGCGGAGGCGATTATGGATTCTTTAGGGCTAGGCAAACAGAGTGTAAGCTCTGGAAGACTCTATTATGCTGGAAAAGCTTAGCATATAGGTCTGACAACAGAACAAAGCTATTTTCCAAGTATCAGTCTAACTAAGGAAAGATACAGTACCAGTAGGCTGGCCAACTGGTAATAAATCTGTTTGGCCTAGCAACCAATAAAACAAAGAAAAAAGTGTCTCTTCGTTTTCTGTAGCTCTGCTTCCACATCTTCAGTTATGGTGGCAGAGAAATGAAAGGTGTTAGAGGGTGCTAAAAATCAGTTTTCAGTATGTCAATAAACTTTAATTTGCCTTTTGGTATTCTAAATGTGAGATGCTTGTCCAATGACTTATGAGAACATATTACTGAAAAAATCCAATCAAAAGGATCTAGATATCCTTGTTACAAATGAAAATAGAAGAAAGGAGGAAGGTGTAGTAAAATGGAAAGATGGCTCATTCCTATACTTTCTGAAGACACAAAGAGTTGATGGAGTGGATTTTATTGTATGCCCCAAGATAATAAGAAATATTGGTTGCTAAGGATGAAATTTAATTAATTCTGCAAAGAAACTGCCACAAAAAAAGAGATGGAAAAGAGGCCAGAAAGCTTATTAGTTGGCAACCCCTATCTTATTTGCCAAAATGAGATGAATGTCAACCATCTCTAATGTAACACTAAGTAAGAATAAAAACTAATTTGTAAAATCTCATAGAGGATGATGGACAATTATGAGCGGTATCATTTCATAAAGCAAAGAGATGCAGCATAGGGTAAAAACCAGTTTAATGAAAGTTTGGCAAGATGTCCAATTAATCAAAATTATCTCAGGTGCATTAAAGGAATAAAACAGAAGGAAGACTACGAACAGAAGAAAAGTGGGAAAAGATCTTTATAAATCATTTAATAGTTTTCATCAGCAAGGACAATGAAACTACCACATTTGGACCCTGACACTGCAATCCCAGATATGCTTTTAAAGAAAACAGAAATAGAGGACAAAGATGGGGAAGGAAGCTGGAATATATCAAATGTATAGAGGAAAGATCCATGCTGAAGGAAATAGAATTATGAGGGCAATGAAGGTCCTATATACTAGCTATCTGAAAATGGAGAAAAAAATTAAAAGAAGGGAAAAATTTTTAGACTTTATTCATACTAAAAAAGGCAACTGAGAGAATATCAGTAACTATTTAATTATACCCCTACTTTCCTATCTAAACAAAATTGTTATGAGAATCATCTATATACAACTGAGGGTATCCTTGCTGAGGGTATCAGTAGGGCACAAGCAGGTTTATGGAAGTGATATTCAACAGACCACATTTAGATTCCTGTGCTTACTGAATGTTGAATATGAAAAAGCATTTGAATCAGCAGAATAAAATGCTTCCTCACAGGTCCTTTTAATACAAATTGTTCCCCCTTCATTCATCAAAATCATTCAAGATGCTGGAAGATATAACAAAAGAAATAACCTCTTCAATGGTCATTTGACAATAAACATCAGGCGAGGCATAAAACAGGGAGATATATGCTCACCAAAAGTATTCACTACTGTGAAGGAAGAGATTTAGTGCAGAGTCCAGGTCAAAGAGGGATTCCTTTAGGGATGATGAGATCCTCCATATGCTCCTGTCTGCAGAGTGACACTGTGCTGATTGCATCAAGCCCCAAAACAGTGCAGAGCCTCCTGGAAGAGATCTATAATCACTCAAGAGAATTTGTCTTGACTATGCACATAGGTAAAATCAAGCTGATGAAGAACTGCCTATTGCCCAGGTTACAAAACATATTTGGACAAACAACCTATAGAGTTTGCTCATTGATATCTATATCTTGAACAGATAATACAGATGCACAATAAGTTTGATTTAGAGTTAAACAGGAGGAGAGGAACTTGGATGGCATTCAGATAATTTGCAAAGTTCCTATTTACTGATCCCAAAGTTCCCATGTAAGCAAAGGTCCATCTTTTTAACATCTATATTCTACCCAGTGCTGCTATATAGGATCAAGACATGAAATATGATGATCTCCAATGAATTAAAAATGAATACTACACCAAGAGCAATGGAGAGGCTCATGGTGTATAGGAAGAGGCCACCACACATAACCAATGAAGAACTTGAGGAGAACAGGAGTAAAAGACATCATCAAAGAATTGTTTGACAGGAAGAGAAGATAGTCTGGTTATATGCAAGAGCAAGGGATGGCAGATGGTCAGCAGGAGTGCTTTACTACTATCCTCATACTGACAGGAGATTGTAAGGAAGGTTGCTTGACAATGGCAAACTTATGTGAAAGCAAGAAAAGACTTACACAAGATACAGAGGCATATGTGAGTAGCTTCACTGGAGGGGACTTTCAAGTGAGTGTGATCAGAGATTTGAATTATTTAAAATCTAGCTGAAATAGGGCATTCCCTATGCAGCCACATTGGTCTCTTTGGACAATTCCTCCATTTCTTCCTCATTAGAATTGCTTCTCTTTAAGTCTAGAGGATTTCATTCTTCAGAGTTCCCCATCCGTCCCTTGTAGCATGTTGGGTCATAGGACTGTACTTATGCTTTCTTTGACACCTTTAAAATATGCTCTCTAAAATACAGGGTACATATCAGGCCATTTCCAGTTTTCCTTTTCTTTTCCATCACAATCTCTAAGATGAAGTGGCCAATTTGCACTTGAGGGTCTTATAATTTCTTTCTGAGTAACCCATAACTCCCTGGTGGTGAAACAGATCCAAGAGAAATCGACGTTTGTTCTTCAGCTCTTTGAAGGATAAAATAATCATTGAGGTAGTTGTTCTACTTTTGGCAGACGGCACTCTAGTAAATACACCTGAAAGATGAAACATATAATATGGATAGTCTGGTCCATAGGGCATGTATAGGAATTCTCTGCTTTGGTCCAATTTACCACATGAAACTTTGGGGGCATGCTTTTGGTCATTTGTGACTGAAAGACTTGTACTGTAAGAAGATGAAGAGTTCCATAATTGGCTGCTAAATTAGAAGAGCAGATTACTCGGGAGTTTGCAACAGTAAATATCAGAGTTCCTTAATTGACTGCTGAGCCAGAACTCAATAGATACACAATTGCCTCTCTGTAGTATTTTTTCCTTCATGGCTGTGAGTGAACTACTTCCCAAGAATTAGGTAGGGGGAGGGATAGTTAGCTTCCTTCCTTCATCTGACCATAGCAACCCTAAGCATGTTCCTGCCTCTTTTTGTATTCATTCTTTTTCGAATTTTGGTGAACAAGCATCTCAAGTTAGAAGTGTCTGGGCAATAATTTATAAATTATTCCCTCACAACTCTCTGAACTAGGTTGTACAAGAATAATATCCTCTTTTGCAGAATTTATTAGTCAGGTAAATTATATTTCATCTTGCCCACACTAACACCTTTCAAAATCCCTGAATGATATTGGAAAGGGGACTGCAAAGAGTAATGTCTACAACCATCAGTCACATTATGGAACTTAGTTCCCACCACTTGAATATGAAACTCCTGAGGGTTACTGGGGATACAAGGCATAGAATAGGGATTTTTTTTTTGGGGGGGGTACTTCAATGGTACAGGAAATTCTACCTGGGGAAACCTCTTATAACAGTGACTACAGGCAATTAAAAACAGTTCTAAGAACTGCATTCATCCATGAACTGGCATAACTTAAGATTGTAAACTCAAGTTTCCCACCCCCCCATCCCGATTAGCATTATCTAAAAAAGCATAAGCATCTCAGGCCCAGCTTAAATCTAAGCCTGTGATTCAGTCCAAGAACTAACCAGGATCCTCTAATATGCCATTTATAGGATATCCTCCCTATGGCATTTGGATTTTGTTAGACTTGCAATTCCTGCCATCAAGTTTAAAACCATTTTGATAAATGGTGGAATTTGCATAAAAGATCTCTTCTCATAACTAAGATCCTAGGATGAACAGCTTTAAATACATAATACATTATTTCCTACTAGCTTCACTGTAGGAAGATGCAAACTGTTGAAAAGACTATAAGGCAAGCTAACAATCTGCTATAATAGCCCTTATAATTAATAAATGAGATCAATCAGCTTCTTGCTACAAACAAGAAATTGAGGAATTAAAAAATATATTTGAGCATAATAGATTTTGTGTTTGAAGTGACTTTAAAGACCTCAGAAACAACTAAGAGTACTGATCTTGATATCAGTAAATTCTGAGTTCAAGTCCTGAGACTGGTTTAGCTATATGTGATTCATTTAAACTTTCTTAGTTCATTTCCTCAGCTGTTAAATGAGGATCATAACTACAACACTTATATCATAGAGTTGTTGTGAAGATCAAATTACACACACACACACACACACGCACAACTTCACAAACTTTAAAAGTGCTATATGAATATTAGTTATTATTATTTTTAAAAAATTTCTGTAATTGATTCAAATAGCTGGGTTTTTTGTTGTTTGCAATATTATAAGATATTTGTAAATGATCTTTCCTAAACATTTTTGCTGATTTATTCTCACAACTTAAAAATATTAGTTTTTTTTTCCTTCTCTTTGAATTTTTTGAAATATCTTTGCAGTAAATGTTCTGAGTTTCATTTAGGATCTTGATAGAGTTTTCTACAGAGATAAAGCAGATCATGGTAAGATTAAAGTTCCAATAATAGCTAGCATCAAGGCTGTGGAATGACAGCTTTAAAAACCATGAAGGACCTCAATATCAATAGGTAGCCTAAGATTATGAAGTACTTATTTAAGCCTTCATCTTTATAACTGGACTCAATCAATAATGAATAAATAAATAACACAGTTTTGGACAGTATATAGCTTAAAAGCTATTTTTAGGTATAAATACTACTTTGAACAATTCTAAGAAAGAGTAAGACTGAGTTAGTGGTAAGGATTCAAAATAAGGCTCTATAAGAAGAGTGTAGTGTAGAGAAAAGTGTACTAGGTTTGTAGTAAAAGGCCTAAATTCCAAATTCTAACTTTTCCACATATTCCCACTATGACCTTTAGCAAGTCACTTATCTTCCTTGGCCTAAGTTTCCTCATCTGTAAAATGACAGGGGAATGAAATGATTTCGTGAATAGATCATTAATATCTCTTTCAGAAGCAAATATATGATTCTAAGATCCTGTGAAAAATTCAAAACTACTATAAACATTCTTTTTTTTTTTAAGCAATTGGGGTTAAGTAACTTGCTCAAGGTTATACGTAAACATTCTTAAATATATAAAAATCCCCCAAGCCCCTAGCCAAACAACAAAAAAAAATCTATCTAAAATACAATTATGATATCCTTATCCTTTGAACCATAAAATACTGATAACTAGAAGTTAATTTTAAAAAATTTGTAAATTTCAAATATTTAACTTACATCTTGTAGTTGATTTTCTCCATAGACATATTCTGATCTCTTTCGAGAGGAGTCACCCAATCGATATCCACCACCCAAAAATGACTAAAAAAATTAAATTTATATGTAAGCTAAAATTTTACTTAGTTTCAATGTTAAGTAACACAACCATTTATGTACTAGACTTTTTGTAATTAGGCTTATTTATCTAATTAATAAGGAAGCTTAATATTAGACCAGAGGTCTTGTGGCATAAAGAACTAATGTGATAAGGCAATGAGTTAATTTTTCTGTGGAGGAAAAACCAAGAGAATTAAAAGCTAATGATCCAGTTTAAGTAATCTTAAACACAGAAAAGGGAATGGGATAAACACTGATATTTACTTATTAAATGTATAGTACCATCAAATTAAATTTATCACAAAACTTTAAAAGTGATGGTTTTATAAGGAATAAATACCTCAATACAATTTTACATATGGTTTTACATGATATACTGAGGAACAGGCATTGAACTTATCTTTAAAAATACTTCTATTTTAATGTGATGGCTTAGCTATATCTGCAGCTTTTCTAATTTAAAGTAATTTAGTTTATGAGTTAAAACATGGCATGCATAATGAATTCATCTACCTTATATTCATAATTCATATTCTTGAAGATGGTTACTGATTAATACTTAATATTCTCTTCTTGAGACCACATAATTCGATTACCTATTCTTCAACACTGACAAGAAGTTATTTAAAATTCTTCATAGAATATTGCAATGTGATTGTTAGTAGCGAACTGAAAATTAAAACTTAAGCTTCATTTGGAGCACATAAATTATACAAATAAAAAGATAATAAGTATCCTTCTTCAAATGCCCATGATGTCCCAATGTTAATAATTATGAAACCACTGCAGACAATCTGAACAAAATCAACTATTTTAAGTATCTATAAGAATAAAAAAATGAAATATACATGTATAAAAATGAATAAACAAGTATAAAGATCCTGCAATATAATGCACAAAGATTACAAAAGTAGAGCAAGTAATCAAAGTGCAAACCTTGTAAACTTCTAGATTTCATTTAAATTCTAATTAAAAACATGACATTTGTCACTTACTTTAGATTTGTTACCATCACCTGAAGCTCTTGTGGTTTCATTCAGAGGAACTGCTCCATGTTCCTTTGCTTCTTTAAAAAGTTCATTCACAATTTTTCCAGTTGTCTTTGAAGGTCCTGATATATGTAGACCACTGTACTCATGTTCACCTGAGTATAACCTTTAAATATTGTCTATGGTTAGGCAAGATTTAAAGATTAAATTTAATTCAAGATTGTACCTTTTCTAAGGAACTAGAAAAAGACATTAAATCAAAAAAAGAAAAAAGGCCAATATTTTATTTAATAAATAAAATTTATTATTTATAACTTCCTATCCTTTCATGCTTTCAATCTTATCAAAGAGTTCAGATCCTTGCTCTGCCTGCATTTCCACTTGGGGATTTCAGTATTTCAATGCTGATGCCTCAATTGAGCTTGAGTACCCTGATATATCATTTCTGAACATTCAAGATATGTCTTCATTCCAACTGAGTCACCCAAAGTTGGTATCTCATCTTCAAGGTAACTATTACCCAAAAATGTCATCTATTACTATGTTATCTCCAAGATCCTGAACTCTGAAATGTCCCTCTCTGATCATAATTGCCTGCCCTTTCATCTCTCCCTTTGATTCATTCCTCCTAAACTTATTCTTTGTCTTCACAATTATCTCTAGTTCTTCCATTCCTCCCGGTTTCCCCAGTCTAACACTGCTGCTCTGTTCTCACTTATCTTTTTCAGTCTTGATTCTATAGAGGACTTATTAACCTATGTATACTGTGCTCTACTACTGAAGTTCGCAACCCCCACACCCACTCCAGGTACTGCTATTGCTCATACTCTGCCCTGATAAGCCTCAGGTTATCTCCACTATCTCCCTTTCTGGATACAGCAAACCTTTCTGGTATGCTTTCCCAACTCAAGCTAACATTACTAAATTGGTCCCCAAAGAAGTCCTATTAACCTCAGGTTCAAGGTAAACTCCTAAACTCCTATGAGCCTCTACCAGAGCTTCCCATAAATAATCAGCCAGTGGACACAATTTGTTCTTAGCAAAGTATTTACTAAGATGCTACAGTAAGAGGAGTAGCAACAACCCCACCCCCCCAACCCTAGAAGAGTGGGACATACTCTCCTCAAAACATGTTTAGTATTTGTGGGAATAGCGGGCATACACAGAGAACACATGAGGCCAAGGCAACTCATGATTCCAATACTACAAGGCTTTGATGTCCCTTCTCTCCTTGTTTGGTCCTCTCATGTTCAACTCTCAATTGCCAGGGCTAACTCTCTTCTTTCTCAGGCCTTTAGCCACCTTTCATCTTTGCTTGAGAGGTTCTGCTACTAAAAATCACTTTCTAACTCAGGTTACTGCCTTCCTATATCCATGTCTGTCTGGAGTGTGTAGCTGCTTCAAACTTTTTCAAGCTGACTCCAACTACTGGGTGGTATCTTTACTTTTGGGCTAGAGACCATGGCCAATGAGGGGTGGAGGTGAGAAAGAAATCTCTTTCTTCCTCCCACTTCCAAGATCAGGTCAGGGGTCAGGTTGTGTCTTGAAAGATGACTCTTACCAAAATTACTCATAACTGCCTTAGAAAAAATAATTATTACTATGAAACTGATCACTGGTGATCATTACTGATGATTAATGTCTCATTATCTGTGATTACATCAACTGAGCTGTGGTAGGAGACAGAAACCACAAAATCCCCTTCTGTGCAATAGGCCTGACAAAATATTGATTCACTAATGAGGAAATACAGCTTCTAATTAAAGAAACGTGAATTAAATTCTTCCTTTCTTCTCCCTTTTCTTTTGACCCTCTTTGAAATTTGTCTAAATATGTTTTTTTTTTGTTTTTTATAATTGCTCTTAAACTATGAAAATTTTAACAATAGCCCTCAAATATTTGACTTCATTAAATATTTTGAAAAGTATACTCACTTACTTTTGTAGTTTTTCTTTCTTGTTATTGTTTGATGGGTTTCTCAAATGCTCTGCTCATATCAGTTTATTGTTTCTAAAGAAAAGACTCAAATTCCACTCCTTGAATATCCTTTTTTTCTTTGATGATTAAACTTAGATATGTAATCTAAGTTACTTGAGGAGGAATCTGATTTTTGTTTTTCAGAATATATTACAACTATTTTCCTTTGATTTCTGGCAAACAAGTAATCATTTTGTATGACTCGATCTGATTATCCTTAACTTATAAGGGACTTTCTGGCTGCCAGTAACATTTTGTTGTTTGCCACTGTATTCCTGAAATTTGACCACATTGCTTCTCAGTGATCTTTATTATCTCTTTATAGCTTACCATTGAGCTTAATTTTCTTGGATTATAAAATGTCATCAATCAATCAATATTAAGGCCTACTATGTTCCAGGTACTGTGGTAAGTAGGGAGGACACAAAAAAATGGCAAAAGACAACCCTCTGCCCTCAAGGAGCTTACAGTCTAAAGGAGACAACATGCAAACAAATATATGCAGAGAAAGCTATATACAAGAAAAATAGGAAGTAACTGAAGGAAGGTGCTGAAATGAAAGGAGGCAGAGGAAGGCTTCCTGTAAAAATAGGATTTTAGTTGGGGAGTTTAAGGTAGCCAGAGAAGTTAGTAGTTGGAGCAGATGAGGGAGAGCATTCCAGGCATGGGGAACACCCAGAGAAAATGCCTAGAGCTAAGAGATGGAGTGTCTTGTTTATGGAAAACCCAGGAGGCCAATGACACTAGATTTAAGAGTATGTGTTTGGGAGTAAGGTGTAAGAAAACTTGGAAAGGTAAAGGGGAAGCAAGATTATATATGGCTTTGGATGCCAAACATAGGCCTTTGTATTTGTTCCTGGCGGAAATAGGAAGACACTGGAGTTTATTGAGAGAGAGAGAGAGAGAGAGAGAGAGAGAGAGAGAGAGAGAGAGAGTGTGTGTGTGTGTGTGTGTGTGTGTGTATGTGTGTGAGATGTGATGTGATCAGACTAACATTTTGGTGGCTGAAGGGAGAATAGATAGAGTTAGGAGAAGCCTGAAGCAGGCAAACCCACCAGAAGGAAAATTGCAGTAATTTAGAACTGAGGTGTTGAGGTTTTGTACTAAAGTGATGTCAGTAAAGGAGAGAAGAGGGAGTACTGATGGAAGTTGCAAAAGTGAAGCTGACATGCCTTAGCAACAGACTGGATTTGGGTGAGGTGAGAATGAGGAATCCAGAATGACTCCTAGATGCAAGCATGAGGGACTAAGGACGGTGGTATCCTCTACAGTCATGTATTCATTCTTCCAATTGTATCTTCCAGTTTTGTTCCTTAAATTTTCTTTCCATCTCTGCACACTTTAAATTTCAAATAAACTATTTTCTTCCTTCAGGAAATCTGCTATTTTGGATAGGTTCTCTCTTACTGTTAATTTTAAATTCTCTATTATCTTGCTTGCCTTTTTTTTTTTTTTTTGGTCTCTTTGAGATCTTTAATTTCTTCCATCCTGATAGCCATAATTTATTGCAAAATTTCCCTTGCACCAGAGATTTCTTGTACTTATTCTTCCACACTAAAGCATTTTATTTATAAATTATTTCCTAATTTGTTTGTTGTTTTCCTTCTTTAGCAATCTCTTTGTTGCTTTTTTTCCCCATGGCATCCCTAAAAAATTCTTTGCTTTTTGCTACCACTATTTTTTTCTATTTGGTGCAATCCTTGTTGATTCCCAAAATTAAGACTTCTATGTGTCAGGGACATAGCATACACACATTCATAAATGGGCGTATATTTTAAAAAGTATGTAAGTAATTCTTTAATTAATATGCAAGGAAATTAAGCTTTTATTTATTCATAAAACACACAAACCCAATTCTTATCAATATTAAGCTGATCTGGACCAAGTCTCACCATCACTCACAACTTGAGTTTCCTCACCTGTAAAATGGGGGACAGGGGATAGCACAGCTTACATGAGAAATGTTGGTTATAGTCTGCACTGTTAGAAAGACTGCTGAAATAAATGAGATCACAGAGCTGTAGAAATATACATAATACAGAAAAGAGGCATAGCTTTTATTAGTTTCAGAAAGAAATGACATATACTTGAAGTAGTTTAAAGTCAGATATTGTAGAGTTCTGTACACACCCACATACAAATTAACAGACACGTTTTTCTGGCTGCTGTACATATAGCCTCAAAACCCAAACTTTTACAAGCTAAAGCACTTGGCTCACTAGCTCCATATAGACACAATTGTAAAATATTAAAATTTGAAACTAAAGCATTATTCAAAAGGAATTGTTAAAATACATAATTTGTCAAGTGAATACATAAAAACAGTGGCCTAAACATGTAATTATTTGGAATATTTAAGCCATACTAATTACAAAAGTTTAGGGGTTCAATTTCTTTTTTTTAATTATTTACACTCTAATAGAGGGAGATGATCATAGGTCACAGACAGAATTAAATAAAACCAAAGGCTTGAGCAAATCAATTTCTAGTGTGGAAAGAAAGGAATTTTTAGTTTTAAAAAACTAGGCTGACTATATACTAACTCTAATCTATATTTTGGAAATTGCATTTTTAATTGAATGCATGATACTATCTTATTTTAGTCATTTGCGTCTTTTCTTTTAAAAGTAGAGAATGCGATAGTTAAAAATTACTCAAACTATTCAGGACTTACTGTATCTTACATTCAGATGGAATCTTTATTACATTTTTCCTATTAAAAACTATAGAAATCAAGATAATTTCTATTGGATAGGCCTATTTTAGGCCCAGCTTTTAGGGTACCAAAACCAGTTCCCTGGAACTTCTTCAGATTCATCATGGAGCAGAAGAATTTGCATAACTCCTGAGCCTTTCCTTCCAATGGATTCCCAAAGTACTCCCAACTTTTTTCTCAAACATGTTCATTTTGTTATTTGCTTTATTATGTGAAATAATTTTCATTTATGCAAAATCACATTCTGTATAATGCATCCTATGTTCCAATGAAAATGTATGGTCATCCATCCTGATACCTCTACTTTCTGACCTCTATACTTTAGCTCATGCTGTTCTGTTCTTTGGAATATTCTCTCACTTTTTAAACCTCAGATTAAATGCCAATTCCTCCAAGAAGTCTCTGATCTCTCCAGTCAAGAGATGATCTTTCCCCCTTTAGCCTTAAATAAGATACATAAAAACAGAGCCCAATGCGCTTAATATTTAAGATGGTTATAAACTGTATTGTCTCTACCTATGAGATTTTAGGCTTCATGAAAACAGGCAGTTTTATCTTTACATCTTCCCTGGTGTCTAGCAAAGTGTTCTGTACACAGACAGCCCTTAAGAAATGTCCACTAAATTGAAATGAATGAAATTCATGGATTACTTAACTGGAAACAAAGTAAATGCCTGTCTGCTAAGGGATGGCTAAACAAATTTTTGCACATGAATGTTATGAATATTAACTGTATTCTTTTTTTTTTTTAAGCAATTGGGGTTAAGTAACTTGCTCAAGGTTACACGGCTAGTCATTATTTATGTGTGGGTGCTCATTTTCTGAGGCCGGATTTGATCTCGGGTCATCCCAACTCCGAGGCCGGCGCTCTTACTCACTGCGCTGCCTAGTCGCCCCTTTTAGGGCAATTGGGGTTAAGTAACTTGCCCAAGGTCACACGGCTAGGTTTTTGTTTGTGTGGGTTAAATGTCTGAGGCCAGATCCGAACTCAGGTCCTTCTGACTCCAGGGCCAGCGCTCTACTTACTGCGCCACCTAGCCGCCCCATATTACTGTATTCTTAAGTGATGACTAGGGAGAAGCATGATGAGACTTACACATGAACTTATATGGGGCAGGCAGGGATTGCCATCGTGCACTGAGCACTGGGCTTGGAGTTAGGAAGATCTGAGTTCCAATCTACCCTAAGACACTTATTAGTTGTGGGACTGTAGGTAAGTCACCTGAACTGTTTGCCTTGGTTCCCTCATCTGTAAAATGGGGATAACAGCACCTACCTGCGAGGACTGTTAAGAGGATTAAAAGAGGGGCAGCTAGGTAGTGCAGTGAATAGAGCACTAGCCCTGGAGTCAAGAGGACCTGAGTTCAAATCTGGTCTCAGACACTTGACACACTTACTAGCTGTGTGACCTTGGGCAAGTCACTTAACCCCAACTGCTTTGCCTTCCCCTCTCCAAAAAAAAAAAAAGAGGATCAAATGAGAGAATAACTGCAAAATACTTAGCACAGAACCTAGAACATAGCATTATATGAAATGCTAGTTATTACTGTTATTATTTTTACATAAACAGACACCAAATGAAGTAAGCAGATCCAGGAAAATATGTAACTACAACATATGCAAAAAATATAGGCAATTACAATAATGTAATGGAAAGCACAACAATAACAGAGCAACTGAAATTGAATGCTGTAAAATTATAATGACCAAGCTTGGCCCTAAAGAAGAAGCTACTTTCCTTTGCTCATTTGCAGAAGTAGGGAGAAATTATGCATGATACTGTATATGACGTTGAACTTTCTCTGACATGTTGTTTAGTTTTGAATAACCTTATTTCCCTCTATATAACAGGATGTCAGAGGAATATATTGGGAATGTTAAAACAATATAACAGTAAAAATTCATTTCAAAAAATTATAACAATCAAGGTTAGCCACAAAGAGATGAGAAGGCATCATTTGACTCTGTGGAAGTAGGAGGCTGTGAGTGTGGAAGATATTCTGAGTGTGGAAGACTTTCTGGATGTGCTGGTGGTTTGTTATTCTTTTGAATAAGGGATGGTTCTCTGTGACTATACATTAGGAAATGCAAATCATTTAAAAATAAGATATAAATAAAAATACATATTTAAAAAATTAAAAGCTACCATGATGAGAAATTAATGTTTTATACACTAATTCTATAGCAACTGGACACAGATATTTTATCTTTAGTCTCCTGGACATGGAGGTATTTATAAGGATTGCCCCTCTGACATCACTGTGTCACAACTGCCAGATTATCTTTAGTCATATGGGCTATGAACAACAGAATGTTAACATGCCTGGTTTTTCTTATGATGGCTATTTGTTCTTGAAAGCCTAAAACTGTTCTGGGGTTGGATCAATGACCTTTAATATCATCACAGCAATGTCTCTGTGACATTTACCCTTGTACAGTGTCCCAAAAGAACCTGACCCTATTCTGACTGATAGCATGACTTCACTGGCTTCTATTTCCCTATAACTTGGATCTCTCTGTCCACACAGCCTAATTTTTTTCCCTTCTTCCTGTACTAGATCCTGGGGCTCTTTCTCTATGTGCTGGAACAGGAGTTTTGGACTGAGACCAGCCAGCTGGACTCAGGTGGTTTGAACCACTGGACAGAGCTGAAGGTGAGGCAGATTCACTGTGCCTCTGGGAAAGGGGAGACCTCTGAGGATGGTGGTAATGTGCCAAATGTAAAGGTATGGGGCACGAAATACCTGTGCTGGGAACTAATAGGGATCTGGGAAACTGACTCTTACATCCAAAGCATTGTTAAGGGAGGTAGTGTTGGTACAGCCCTATCACCAACACCGGAATATGGAAACAATAAAAGCTGCCTGATATTACTGCAAACCACACACACACACACACACACACACACACACACACACACACACACACACACACACACAAGGACCTTAGTGCTACAGTGTTTATGAAACTTATAGCCACATGTCTTGACACTGTAATACATCTAGTAGGAACTTCTGAAAAACACCACTGGCAAGTTTCAGGAAAGTTTTTCGAGCAAAACTGTGTGTTATGAGGGGAAAATGACCTAGTAAATCTACCTGAAGCTTTTCTTCCACCAAAAAGCCTGTTAAATCTAAATGTGTTTTTTCCCTTTGTGTTAATAGAAAAGTCTAAAAACTGCATAACACTCTAGTTAGAGGCCTTTTACTTTAAGAGTGTATGAATTCTATGAGGACTAAATGGATACTTCATAAGCTGTAAGTATGGTCAGGTTCTTCTACATGTATACTTCCCTCCCCATTCTGGAAATATTTGTTTGTTTATTTTATGGTCTTGGGAACCCAGGGGATGTGGGAGTAGAATAGAGATGAACCTGGGTCCACCTCAACATTGACACTCTTTGAGAGATACTTTTTTGATACTGAAGAGAAATATTTTGATACATTGATACTGAAGAGAAAGACCAGAATAAGTAAATAAAAGTTTTGTTACAATGAAAAAATAAATAGTATGTATTAAAAGAAGTGAAGTGGTGTGGTATAATGGATAGAGGGTCAGCCTTGGAGTAAGAAAAATGTGGATTCACAGGGTGGCTAGGTGGTGCAGTGAATAGAGCACCGGCCCTGGAGTCAGAAGGACCCGAGTTCAAATGCAACCTCAGACACTTAACACAAAAACTAGCCATGTGACCTTGGGCAAGTCACTTAATGCCAATTGCCCTCCCAAAAAAAGTGCAAAAAAAATAAAAGATGCTTTGAGGAAAATGAAAAAAATCAATTCATTTAAAAAAAAAAGATGTGGATTCAGATCCTACCATTGACATAAACAATCTGTGTAACCAAAGCAAAGTGACTAATGCTTCGTAACTAAGAGAATAAGAGTTCTTCACAGGTGAAGCATGAAAAATAAGCCCAGGAAAACAACCCACTGGATACAGATGTGAAAGCTACACATGCAAAAGTACCAATTCTAAAAAAGAGAAAAGAGGAAAATTTAAGAATTACTGAGACTTTTGGAGAACAAAATAATTAGCTTCTGACATTTACATAATAGCACTTTAAGGCCTGAAAAATACTTTAAATACATTGCCTTATTTTTTAGAATAGCCTGATGAATTGTTATAACCCATAACATGGATGGTTTACAATCCATTAACAGCTTTATTGCTGCTTCCATATACAGGGATTTCTTTATTGCATCTCTATTATAAAATAGAGGATATTCAAACTCTCACCTAACGGAAGACACAGTATAAGGAGGTAATATGACCTACCTGGGCCCTGGGAATTCTACTTCACTTCAGATGAAGATGGGAAAGCAGGGAGTGGGAAGGTGAGGTACAGAAAATTTCAGCCTACAAGGTCCCATGTCTGAGTAAATGTCCTATTTCTAGAAACAGTATCAATGTTGAGGCATCCCAAGTTCATCTCTGTTCTACTCACACCCCCCCTGTGTTCCCAGGACCATAGAGTAAACAAATTAAGTATTTTCAAAATAGGGATGGAAGTAGCCATACAGGAGAACCTGACCATGCTCACAGCCTGAAAAGTATCTATTTAGTCCTCATGGAAATGTCTACATGCCTCAAACTGACAGAAGGGTGTAGTCACTAGCACCCCATCCCTTAAATGGGTACTGGCTTGAAAGATCACCTATCTTCTATGCCACAGATGGTCAAAGGTAGATTCCATAGATCTTCTATGAGTTGATCTGTGCTATAACAAAGGAATCACGTTACTGAAAAAAGGGATCCACAGTCAATTTAAGGTAGAAGGAACAATTCTGTGTCTATGTGGCAGCCAGAGAGGAAGTCTAGTGGGTCAGAAAAATGAAAGGTAGTTTCCTGAGCTGCCCTTCCACAGTTTAGAGTCAGAGTATGACAGGATAGGTTCTCTTTACCCTCTTAAAGTACAAAGGTGTGACTGAGAATTGGATACATGACTGCAGTGATTAGAGGCTTCATTTATGATTTATTTCCAATTCATACAAAGTTAACTAGCTTATGTGTCTAATTCTTATATACTCCCCATTACATGACAATTACAGTCCCATGTAAGTGGCCTGGGCAAGGGACTAAAATTACCATCTAACCATTCCCACTCAAGTTCTCCTCGAAGACCTATCTGGGGCCAAATACTTGGGTATTCCTGTCCCTATGATCAAGGTTGAAAAAGGCTATCTTAGGCTGATGTCCAAATAAGGTTCTCTTCTAGCTTTAGAGTTATAGTTACTCCCACAGTTCCTAGTGTTAAAGTTAAGCCATATTTAGAGGTAATGAAGACAAGATTTTCCCTAACTCACTAATGCCTAGTTTTATTCCTAATTCAATCATATTTCTCTTACTATTTTAACAGACAGTCCAAGATACGGAAAATATGGTATTATCACTAATCCAGGAGCTATTCTACTCTGAGATTTAAAGGGATACCTCTCTTCTCACTTGCTCAGGGGTCTGGTTTGATACATAGAAACACTCTTTTTCTGCGTCAGAAGCCATGGCTTCTATGAAGAAACTGATGACCCTGAAGGAGCAGTACTGAAAACAAAAGCTATTTCTCCAATTACTATAGCTCTGCCTCTTCTTTGGCACTAAAAAGGGAGCAGAGCAGTTCATATAATTTCTGAAATTATGGTAGGATAATATTTTCAGAGCTTCAAAATATCATGCTTCAAATTACTTTATTCTTATTCACAAATAGGACAAAACTGAAGAGATAAAATTCTGGAGTTTTGGTGGAAAGGGTGGGTCCCTGGCACAGCAGTGAGGGTGCTCACTGGTTTACACCCATCTTGCTCTAATGCTTGCATCCTCATGAGACTGGATAACCTATTTACAATTCATAAAGCCAGGAACAAAACCAGGGTCAAACTCAAGTCTAGTTGGAACAGCCTGTCCTCAGTGCCTTACCAGAGGTTCAGGATTTCTCCTTTAGATCATATTTTCATATGATCTCTTATTACAACAACCCTTTGCAGGAGGTAGATACTAAAGATATTATTCTCACTATGGAGATTAAGAAACTGAGGCTCGGAGAGGTTAAGTGGATAGAGAACAGGCCCCTTCTTACTCAAAAATTAATATCCTTATTCCAAAATTAATGTTCATTCTGCAGCATCAAGCTGCAATGAAAAGGTATTTCAGGAAATCAGATAAGAAAATTTCCCCAAAATATTTACAATAAAGGGTAGATTGCAAATGGATAGAACTTATAGCATGCAAGGGTTAGGCTAGAAGTATGGTGGGTGGTCAAGATGGTACTGATGATCTCAGGCATCTTAGGTTTACTTATTTGTTCATGACTAGAAACTGGTGTTGATGCTAGCAGAAAAGTTGAGGCCTTTTTCCAAAAGGATGGCTCCCTCTAATCATGTTTGCAAAGGTCAGGTAGGAAGAAGGGCTGGTGGCCTCTAGATGAGCACTTCTATTTATGAGGCTCTAAGACTTAGAATCCTAGGCTATCTTCACCATATTCTAAGAGTATGCAGTGGTCAAGGTGCTTTGATTCACTTGGCACTTGGTACCCTCCTGTTTTCTGCCTTAGGGTGTTTTGCTGCTTCAGCTAGCCTGGTTTGCCTGCCTTGTCAGTGGTAGCTAGTCATTGGCTGCTGTTGTTGGGAATGGTAGGTCCCTTATCCACAGGGTTACAACCTTGATTAATGTTGCAAGGACTAGTCTGGAAGCAGGTACAGGAGACTGGGAAAACTGCTATTCCTGAGGCTCTGGGGACTATCATCTCTTTGTGGCATTTGAGTATTCATGTAGTATGGTTAATACATCTTTAAGTGACAGGTATACTTTACAAATGTGGAAAGAAATGGTTCTCTCAATTAAATTACCACAGGGGAATTAAAAACAACAATAATATTTTTGGGTTAACTACTGAATGAAGGTTGAGTAGAATAAATTAATTTGAGCTATATATATATATTAAGTAAGAGAAAACAAAATCAGAATAACAAGGAGGGAACAATCCCAGAACAATAATCTCTGCAATAAGAAGGAAGGCAAAGGAGCCAAGTTTTCATAATACTTACAGTGCTGGGCAAATAGAAGACACTCAATAAATGTTGACTGACTAATATCCAAAGGAAAGGGGATTACTGAACGGATTAAAAAACAACGCAACAATATGTTGCCTAAAGGAAATAATACTAAAACACATAAAAATTTAAGGTACTAGGATGACTCAGGCTTATCATACTTTAGTAAGAAGTGACTTGGAGTTATTTTTTCTAGTCTAAATCTCTAAACTTATTACAAACTTAAGATTAATAATAAAATATTACAGAACTTAAAGAACACTTACCTTTGAGGTGGTGTTCTTGGGCTCTTAAATACTTTAGCTTTCGGTTTATCAGACTGAAATGATGATCTGCATTTAACTTCATCTTCATATAATTCTGCTAAGGCCAACTACAAGATAGAAAAGGTTTGTTGTAAAAATATGAAATAAACTTTTCTGGTCAAGTAAAAAGTCAAACACACACACACACAAATATTTATTACTAATGAAGTGGTAAAGGTTCCTTTTCAATCAGAACATGAATACTTGACCCTACTTATAAGGGAGGAGAGGAACATTTTTCTTAAATATATAAATAGAATTACTACTAAATGGGTTAGTTTAGGAATATACCATGAGAAAAAATTATAAAAATTCTATTATATTCACTTTTCTATTTAATGTTTCTAAACACTAAAAGTGAGCATGATATTACTTTTAATAAAAGAATATTTTACTCTCCTAAATGCCTTTGTCATTTTTTTCTAGATTTTTTTTTCTTAAACTCCACAAAAACATTTAACTGTGTAAATTACTGTAAATTACTCTGTAAATTACTATAGATAACACCAAATTGTTCAAATTCCTTATACTTTATTTAGTAATCATACTATATCATTTACATTTAAGTTTAAGAAAATAATTAAGAATTTAATAACATATGTAGTTATAAATAATATACAACCATCTCACCACAAAAGCATAGCCTAGTTCAGAAACCACTTCATGCTTAAAATGCTGCAGCAGCCTCCTAATTGATCTCTCCTCCTTCAATTTCTCCCCTTTCTTTCACAAAGCTGCCAAAATAAGAAATTTCCTAGGGTACAAATCTTACCATGTAACTCCTATGCTCAAAAAAATCTTTCAAAGTTTCTCTGAGCTAATAAGATAAAACAGAAACCTTTAAGGTTGGCAGACATTTAAGTACCTCCCCAATCTACCTATCACTTAATTTATTAGTCCTATTTCACCTTGTTCTACTTCAATAAGTCAACTAGTATTATTAAACATTCATCACGAACCAGGCACTGAGGACAAAATACAGAAAATAAAATTACACTTGCCCTCAAGTAGCTCACATTTTATTGGAGAAACCAACATGTACCTATAAATATATACAAAATAAATGAGATAATTTGGGGATGCTTGAGTTGAGCCTGGAAAGAAACAAGGACTCTAAAACTTAGAGGTAAGGAGAAAATGAATTCTAAGAATGGAGAATAGTTAGAGGAAAGGCATGGAAGTGGGAAATGAAGTATCCTGTGAGACAATGAGCAAAAAGGCCAGTTTGGCTGGGCACTACAGGATGAAAAGGGGAATAATACATATAAAGACTACAAACGTGGGTTGGGACTGAGTTATAAAAGACTTTAAAACCAAACTGAGTTATAAAAGACTTTAAAACCAAACTAAGTTCTTTAAATTTCAGTCTAGGGAAGCCATTTGAGTTTACTAAGCAAAAAAAGTGCCATGGTCAGTCCTGTGCTGTATGAAAGATGAATTTAAGTGGGAATAGAAACTTGAGATGGAGAGACCATACAGAAGGCTACTACAACAGTAAAGAAAAAAAGGTGAGTATTCTGTGTTCTATTTATTTCGGACTACTAACTGTTCACCAAACCTGACATACCATCTCCTACTTGAAGCATTCATCGCACCTTTGTCACACCTCCCTCACACCTTTCAAAATATTTCTCACTTGAGCTTTGGTGTTATCACCTCCATAAGCCTTTCTTTATTCTACCAGGTAAAAATGTTCCTTACCTCTTCAAATTTTCCTAGAGTACTTTGTCTTTATCTCTCCTTTGTCCCTACCATTCCCAACACTGTATTATGCATATGTATAATATATACATCTCTTATGCCTCTTCCAACCAAACATAAAATAAACTCTTTGCACAGAGGGACTATATCTTTTTTTTTTTTCATCATTGCAGCCCTAGCACCTGGCAGAGTACACATACACAGAGTCACTGCTTAACAAATATTTGTAGAGTGAATGGATCCAACTATTTACAAATGGAATAAAGATAAATTTGTTTTTGAATTTGAAGTTCAAAAAGGTTTTATATGTATGTGTATATATGTATATACACATACATATATAAGTGTATTTATATATACATACATGTATATGTGTGTACATACACATAAATATTTTTAAAAATCTGAAAATAGAACTCTGGTGCTGGGAGAAGCCTTAGAGATCTATTCAAACTTCCCTACTTAACAGGGGAAGAAACTAAGGCCCAGAGAAGTGACTTGTCCAAATTCACACAGCTAGTTAGTTCCCAAGAAAGACTCCAAATGGGTGAGGGAGAGTGAAGAAGTGAAGAAAATGCTGAGATTATGAACCTGATTGACTGGAAAGATGGCAGTCTTTCACAAATAAGGAAGTTTTTTTTAAGTGAAGAGAGTTTTTGGAGGAAAGAGGATGAATTTAATTTTAAATGAGTTTGAGAGTCTCCAGAATATCCAACTTTTAAATGTCCAATAGGAAATGGTAATAATAATATGGACAGCTAGCTGGCATAGTGGATACAGTGTTCATCCTGTAGTCAGGAAGACCTGCATACAAATTCAGCCTTCAACATTTCTTGGCTATGTGACCCTGGGCAAGTCACTTAACCCTGTTTTGTCTCAGTTTCCTCATGTGTAAAATGAGCTAGAGAAGGAAATGGCAAACCACTTCAGTATTTTTGACAATAAAACCCCAAATGAGGTCACAAAGAGTCAGACATGACTGAAATGACTCAATGACAACAAAAATATGGAACTGAAGCTCAAGGGGAAAGATTAGTGCTGGGTATATGGATAAGAATCATCTGTATAAAGATGATAGTTAAACCCATGGGAGCTGATGAGTTTACAGAGAATAGAGAGAGAAAGCCCAAGAGAAAACCTTGAAGAACATCTACAATTAGGGGGTGTGGTATACATAAAAAGGCAGCAAAGGAGACTAAGAAGGAGCAGCCAGAGAGGTAGGAGGCTAACTAGGAGAGAATAGTGTCATGAAAACCCAGAGAGGAAAGACCAGCAAGAGAAAGTGTCAAATCTGACAGATATCTTGAGAAGGATTAGGACTAAGAAAAGACCATCAGATTAGGCAAGTGAGAGATCTTTGTTCATTTGAAGAGAGTCATTTCAGTTGAAAGCCAGATTGCAGAGAAGTGAAGGACAGGAAAGGAAGTAGAGGCAGCAAGCATAAGCAACGTTTTAAAGTACTTTAGCTGAAAAAGGCAGAGGAGACAGAGGATGATAGTTTTAGGAGATAGAAGAGTCTAGTAAAGGTTTTTAAGGATGGGAGACCTGAGAATGTTTGAAGGAAACATGGAAGGAAACAGTTGATAACAATAGGTTGAATATTTAGGGGCTTGGGGATAGCTATGTTTGAGGATGCAGCCTGCTTGAGAAGTTGGAAAGGAATGGGTTTAAGCATACGTGTAGATGGGATGTCCTTAGCAAGAAGACAGAGTGCTGGGCCTGGAGTCAGGAAAACTCATCTCCCTGAGTTCAAATTTGGCTTCAGACTCTTACTAGATGTGTGACCTTGGGCAACTCACTTAACCCTGTTTGCCTCAGTTTTCTCATCTGTAAAATGAGCTGGAGGAGGAAATGGCAAACCACTTTAGTACCTTTGTCAAGAAAACCCTAATGGGGGTCACAAAGAGTCAGACACAACTGAAACGAGAAGAACAAAATATACAGAGATAAAGCTACCCAATAATAACAGATTAGATATAACAGATCAAAAAAAATCTATTCAAAGAACATTAAATCAGGTAAAAAAATCTTGATCCCCAATTCCCTCCACCCTCTTACCTCTACAGTATGGGAGGATGGAAGGCAATCCAGTAGGCTAGTCCATTATTACTAAAACTACACTAAACACTTAAGGAAGCACTTGGATTCAGAGTCTGAGCTCTGTAGTTTATTGTAGTTTCCCACAGTGAATCAGATTCCTGGATTAAATCACTTTCATCTTATGTCATAAGAAAGTGATGGTAATTTAAAAGTGATGAAGTCATAATTTATGCAAAACACATTCTTAAAAGGGAAATTTTTTTTTAACTAGGCTAACACAATTAAGTATGATGGAGACTTGGTAGGCTACAAAATGTCATTCTATTGCTATGTCCTGCTTTAATAAAACACAATACCTCAAAAATTTGAACTTAGAAAATAATTAGGGAGTGAACAGAAAATTTCTTTGCTTGAAAAATATTCACCACAAAGCTTCTTTAAGTAGCAAGTTCCCATAAATACATTTGATATATAATTGCAAAATGTCAAGTTACAAAAATAAAAATAAATTGAGCAACATAACTATGTTTATAGCATAATGGAATCATTGCATTGTAAGGTTTTACAGTCTGGTACATTAGGAAAATTGTCTGAGTAGCCATGTGAAGGATGTCCTCTACCAAATGAATGCTGCTGGCACTCTTTTCCTCATCAGAACACATTTGGAGTATTATTTTCAGTCCTGGGTATCACATTTTAATTAGGAAACTGGTCAGTTAGAGAACATTTAGTAAAAAGGCTGGCAAATAGTCTTAAAATTATGCTATAGGATGACTGGTTGAAGAAACAGAGGAAATTTAGCCACCAGAATAAAAGATTTAGGGGATGTGACAGCCTTCTTCAATATGAATGGTTGTTCCCAGGAAGAAGGATTAGACTTAAATCTGCTTTGTCCCAGAGGGCAAAAGTAGAAGTAATAGGGATTCATTGCAAGCAGGCAGATTTAGATTCAATATAACAGAACACTTTCTAATAATTAGAGATACCTAAAAGTGGAATGTTCTGCTTTGGCAAGTAGTGGGCTTCCCCTTCATTACACATCTTCACACACACACAAAAAAATAGTAAACTGATACCTTAACAAAAATCATGCAACAAAACTTTAATAATATGTTATTTAAATTAGTCTCTCTTTCCACTCTTCTAACTCATTTCTCAACCTTTTGCAGTTTGGCTTATGACCTCATCACTCAATTAAAACTACTTTCTTCAAAGTTAACAACTATTTATAGTCTTTTCTCAGTCTTCATCCTTCTCAATTGCTCTGTAAGGTCTGACATTGGTATATTTTCTCTCTTCTAGGTTTTCATGACAGTGCTTTCTCTGTTCTCTTACCAATTTGACTACCCATCTTCTCAGTCTCCTTTGCTAACCTATCTCTTGGTGTCTCACTGATTCACTTTACATATATTATCCCACTCTTCTTTATCAAAACCCTCCCTTAAGTAACCTCATCAGCTCCCAAGAGTGTAATTAACATCTCTTCGCAGATGACTCATATATTAATATATCTAATATAACCCACTGCCTGTTGAACATTTCAAACTGAATGTCCCAAAAATGCCTCAAACTCCATAAAAAGACCAGAATTCAACTTCCTCCTCCCCCCCAAACCATATTCCTACCAAACGTCTCTATTTTTAGAAAAGGTACCACCATCCATCCTTCTTGTCTCCATAGTCCATAGTCTTGACTTCTCCCTCTACTTCTCACCCACTATATCCAGTCAGCTGACAAATCTTGCTTTTCTACCTCCACAAAATAGCTTCCATCTATTTCTTTCTTGCCATTCACACAGCCACCACCTTAGTACAGGATGTCATTGCAATGTCTTCCTAATTTATCTCTCTGACTTCAAAGAATCAAAATTGCTATTTGTCCAAAGAGCAATGGGAAGAACAACTGGATATATTGAGTATTTGAATATTATGAAAATATTACTGAGCTGTAAGGAATGATGAATTCGAGGAATTCAGAGAACCCTGGGAAAACTTGTAAGAACAGATATGTAATAAAGAACTGATTATAAGGAGAATATAATGTAAAAGGAATGATCATAATGTAAATGAAGACAATATAATTCAGACCAAATACAGTAACTAACATTATTTACTAAGAACTGATGTTGGAATATCCTCTTTCTTAGAGTTGGTGGAATACAGAATGTTACATTCTCTTTATGGTGTGAGGCTGGTTGCTAGATCAGTTTTGCTTAATTTTTTAATAAAAGGAAGAGTATTATGGAAGGAGGGGTAAATGTTACTGAAGAGTGATTTTGGTGTAAAAAATTAAATGTATCAATAAAATTTTAAATTAAGAAATGAAATGTAGAAATACACAAGGAATGGTGTAAAAGCATCCAAGGAATGTATGAACTATATTATTTGCAAAGTAAATGTCACAATCATAGTGAAAGTGAGTAGTAACTGTGGGTTTTCAGTGAGTTTGATACTCTAAGGTAGGTTTATGGCAGGATGTAACTAGAAATGCATGATGAGTTGAAAAGAATAATTATAGATGAGTATATATATGTGTATATATATGTGTATATATACATATATACACATATATGTATACATTAATGAGATTATGAATCCACTAAAGATTTTTTCACTTAAGAATTGTAGTCATTTCTAACACGAATTACTGATCTAGATTGAATGTTCTTTCCTAAGATACAGATTTTCAAGGATGGAAAACAACCATGTGTTTACTGCAATTTGCCTAGCACAGCAGGTAAAGCATTGAAGTTTACTACAGGGATAGTTTTCTTGGACATGGCATTTGTATTTAACAACTCTATAGTATCAAATTATTTCTCTCTTAAGGATGTTTCCAGTCCAACTATGTTTCTCTCAATTGTTTTCAAGTCTTACATTTACACTTTTACTTCATTTCTCTAAATTTATCAGCACGGTGAAAGGCTCTATAGAGGCTCAGATTGTCACTGAGCTAATTAAGTGGGCTTTAAACCCAGACCTTCCTGAGCAGAAGTTACTCTATCCACTATTTTTCTGCCTGCTGCTTTTTTTAGGTCCCAAACAAAATATTCTGCCTTTCCTAACCCCTCTTAATCCTAATGCCTTCCTTCTTTTAATTCTTTCCTATTTTTTTCCGGAATATAGCTAGTTGGTGCATATTTGTTTGTCTCTCTCATTAACATAGTAAGTTCCTAGAAGACAGTCTTTTGTCTACAAGTATCCCCAGACTGCCACACAGCAGACACTAATTGTTTGCTTATCGACCACGCTATCACTCAACAGCCTCTCAAGGAAAAGAGGTCAAGTCATAACCATCACCTGTTAAAACAGAAGAAACAAAAGGCCATCTAGGAAAGCCCCTTAATACTTATTAAAATTTGAGCTCTTTAGAATAGTCCAGGGCTGTAGAAAAGCAAAGATTTTCCTTTTTTTAAGTACCCATGCTTCCTTCTATGTGTACATCTACATGAAGGTTTTCTTCTGGATAAAATCTATGGAACACTGGAGAAACCATGAAATTGGGGCCACAAAATATTGCAAAAGAACTGCAGCTAATCCGGTTTCGACAACTGCAAACGGAGATAAAACAGGCTGGGAGTAGAGGGGGAAGTAGGGGAAGAGATTGGTTGAAGAGATGAGAAAATGAGGTCCGGGGCTTATTTCCACAAAGTTTTCACTTTCACAGGGTAACACTGTCCCCCATGCATTCTGACTCACAGACTGTAACAAGGCGACGGTGCCTTTCCGAGGTGACAATGGAAAAGGCTCGGGGACCTAGGGACAAATCCCGGCCTGGCCTTCCTCACTGGTTCCTCTAATACTCAGTCCTCCCCCAGAACCCCACCACTACCCCAAGCCCCCGCCTTCTTTTCTGCCCGAGGCGGGAGAGGTGAGCGGAGAAGGGTAATTAAAGTAAAGTGCAGCAATCGGGGCGGGGCTGCTGTGGTTGGGAAAGTGGGTGGGAAGGTGGCTTTTGCAGCCAGACTGGAGCCCGAGCCCCGGCCCGGTGCACTAGGGGGAGAGGCCACCAACTCTGGGGGAGGGGAGGAGGATGCGAGGGACCTCCCCCGCCCCCCGCTGGGCCTGGCTCAGCCGAGGCTGCCCCGGGCGTTCCTTTCCTTCCTACCTGCAAGTCGCGGGCGGTGGGTGGCCTGGGCCCTGCCCGCAACCCGGAGGGCCTCTTCTCCTGGCGATGCCCACCCGGGGTCGGCGGGGCCGAGGCCGGGGCCGCCACTGTTTCCTCCTCCCGGTCCTCGCCCGGGCGAGCTGCCCCGCCCTCCGCCATCTTCCGCTGGGACCTTAGAAGCCGCTGGAGGTGCCCCCTGCGGGTCAGGCTCGCCTTCCTCGAGGCTCAGGGGACTTCCGGGAGCGTGTTACCCAGGCAACCGCCGCCACCCCGGCGCGAGGACGCACCTGCTCCCCGCGGCAGGGCCTCTCCTTCCCCCCACCAGAGGAGCTGGCTCGGATAGGAATCTTTCAGCGATCGCTCCCTCTCCTAGGGTCGGTTTCCCCACTTTTTCCAGAGTGGATGGGAAGTAAGCGTAGTACAGGCTCAGGCTTCTCCTTCCTGGAACCGCTGGGGGGACACCCAGCAAGCTCTTACGTCACCCCACCTGCCTCGTGGCCCCGCCCCCTCCAGGCTCCTGCCCCACTAGGGCTGCTGGTGCTCGGAAAGCTGGCGCTTTGTGGGCGAAGTGTGGGGCAGGGAGGTGGGCAGATGGGGAATTCATCCGGACCAAGAATTCCTGTGTTCGTGGCCCTCACCGCTCCTGAGCTGGACTGCTTTCACCTTATGGAGCAGAGGTTCTTAACCTTTTTGGATGTCACCTTTATCAGTCTGGTAAAGCTTCTGAACTCCTCAGAGTAATATTTTTATTACGGGAGTAACCAATTATGTTGAAATACAATCGTGTGCGTATGTGTGTGTGTGTGTGTGTATATATATATATATATATATATATATATATTTTTTTTTTTTTTTTTTACAAAGAGAACCCCTCAATTGATTTCAAGGCACATGCTTATATACTGGAAGCAGGGACCAATCTCCAAGATAGTTTTTAGCGTATGATGTGGGCTTCTGGTAATAATAAAGCAATCGTTTTTGTCTAGCATAAACATTATTTCTTCGGGGATAGTTCTAGATACATTACGTTGCCACGAAAGGTCTCAGAAAAATATGCAAACCACATGACCGTGTAAGCCTTTGGATTAATCTTCCTGATTGGGGAGGCATTTGATATCTCCTAGTCTTCACCAAAATCAATCACCCACCAATCAACAAATAATTATGTGGCAAACATTGTTCTAGGCTCTGGAGATACCAATACAAAAAATCAAACCCAACTCTCAATGGGCTTATATTAAAATTTTTTTCCTTTAAATCAACAAGCATTTATTAAACGTCTTCTGTCTGTGAGGTGCTGTATTAGTTGATGAAGACACAAACATTAAATAAGGCATAGTTACTGTCATTAAAGAGCTTATAGTTTAGAAGGGTAGAGGGAACAAAATAAATACACAAGTAACAGTAAGATGTAGTGTAGTGGTACAGAGATAGTCTGAGATTTGAGAAGAGAGAAACTGCTTGCATAACCATGAAGATTATGTATATCCACAAGGGTAGTCTAAATATAGTTTGCAGGGAGGCATAGAGAGATCTTTTTGGAATTTGGTGCATTCTCCAAAAAAACCCCAACTAATTCATGCCTTAAGGGGAACAGTAGAATAGCCATAAGACTGGCCACTCTATTTTCCTCAAGGAAGTTATCAGAATAGACATATAACTTGAGGGATCTAGGAAGGCTTCAGGAAGGAGGTGAAACTTGACCTAAACCTTAAAGGAAGGGAAGGATTTCAACTGACATGGATGAGGTTGGGGTAAGATGGATAGGAGTCTCTTCCAGTCATGAAGAATTACCATGAATTAGAAGAACTTATAGAGGACAAAGGGAGTGAAACATAAAGTATATGAAGGGGTGTTGACATTATGAACCTGAGAGACTGGAAAACTGGCAATGCTTTTGACAGGAAGAGGGAAATTTGAAAGAAAAAAAAGATTCAAGGGGAAAGGAAGTGTTTTTGTTCATATTTTGCTCATGTTCAATCAGTCAACAAGCATTTATTATGTGTCTACCATGTGCCAGGCACTGTATCTAAGCACCAGGGCATACAAAGAAAAACACCCCCACCACCCCCACCACGCCCTGCCCCAAATAAAAAAAGTTCCTGATCTCAAGGAACTCACAGGAATGGATGTAAATAGTTTGAAATGTTCAATAGGCAATTGTTCCTTTGAGACTAAAGCTTAAGGTAGACCTTGGGACTGACTATAGATCTGGGGAGTCAGTTGCATAGAGATGGTAGTTAAATCCATGGGAGCTGATAAGATTACTGAGAGAGTGGGCCTAGCTCATTTGTGCCTCCACAAGAACCCAGTAAGATATGTATTATCATTATTAAAGAAGTAAAATGGTATCGTAAAAAGAATGCTGGATTTGCAGTCAAGAGAGGTTCAAATCTTACTTCTGATACTGGTGTGACTTTGTATAAATCAGTTAAACTTTTCTCATTTTCCTCATCTGTTAAATGGGAATGATGATACCTTTAGTTCTTTCTTCACACGGTTATTGTGAGGCTTAAGTGAAGTAATGTATGAATGTATTTAGATGTATTTATATAGAGTGCTTTGAAAGTTTCTTTTTCCTTTGAAAATTTTAAGATGTCATTTAATCTTATAAGACAGGTACTATGGTATAGTACATAAAATCAGCCTTGGAGTCAGAAAATTGTTTCAAGAGTCTCCCTCTGATACATACTAGTTGTGTAATTCTGGATAAAGTATTTAACTTCTCTGTGTAGCTTATTAAACTCCCTAAGACTCTACATTAGAAAGTTGCTTATTTTCATCAGTGAAAGGAATTTCTTTACCAGTTATTATTATTAACATCCCCTCTTTACATATGAGGAAAATGAGGCTAGTGGAGGTTGTGACTTATGCCATAACATCTCTCTAGGTATAGGTGACAGATTTTAATGAGTTAATGAATGTATGGAGTGAGGAATAAGGAAAACTCAAAGGTGGCTCTAAGGCTATAAGCATGATTGCCTGTGAGACTATTTGAGCTATCAGTAGAAATAGGGAACTTTGTGGGGTTGGAGGGAGGGTGTTGAATGGGGTGTGATGAGGAGTTTAGGCTTGGAAATATTGACTCTGAGGTAACACTAGTATCTAGCATACAGATAACCAGCAGGTAGTTGGAAATGTAGTACTAGAGTTCAGGAGGTTAGTACTAGAGATCTAAATATGGTATTTGTCTGTATTGAAATGGTAACTGAATTTGTGGATTTAAATAAAGTTCTCCAAATAAGGGAATATACAGAAGAGAAAACTTTGAGGAATACTCACAATTAATGGAGAGGAGGAAGAAGAATACACCCTAAAAGAGACATAAAAGGAATGTGATGATGAAGAACATTTTCTATGGATACTGGTACTGTTTGCCTGTTGCGTCAGAAAGCAAAGATTAGCCACCTGTGTTTAGCATTGACCATATGACTTCTGTATATACTTAATGTGATTCATTTGAATTGGGATTTACCTGAAACAGTCATCAGTTTCACTATCGTGTATAAACTCCAGTAATGTAAAGAGGGATTGATTAGTAGAATTATAATAATAATTAATAATAATAAAGAGTTTCTTTTTTTCTTCCTTCCTTCTTCCTTCCTTCCTTTTTTCTTTCCTTTATCTGTCTCTGCAAAACACTTTACATGTACTATCTGAATTGATCTTCCCAAGAACCCTGTAAAATTGGTTATTACTGTTTGACATATGAGGAAAATGAGACAGAGAGATATAAAGTGACTTGCCCAGGATCACACAGCTAGTCAGTGTCTGAGGTAGGATTTGATTTCAGGTCTATCCAGACTACAATCCCATCTCTCTGTCCATTATGCCACTTAGAGGCCACACAGTTTTTGTGCCTATAAAATGGGTATAATAATACACTTGGTCATAGGATTATTGTTAAGTATCTAATAAAAAACTATCTTAAGTATTATATAAATATGGTACTTTGGTGGATCCATGAATGTAAGTATGGGGATTCCGCTATTGATATTGTTTTATGTTTTCCTATTTATGTCCCAATAATCTCCCCAACTAGCTGGAGACCTTTCCCTTATTCATTTAACATTTCAGGGGTGACAGATTCATTTAACTTTGGCATACAGAGTGCTGGTGCAGGAGAGGCAATCACAGTTTAGCAGCAAAAGCTAGGTAGTTCAATATATAGAATTTGGACTTGGAATCAGGGTGCTGAGACAAAATCCTGCTTTAGATGCTTACTAAGTCGTATGGTATAGTCTTAGATAAATGACTTAACTTCTCAGCTTCAGTTGTCTAATCTGTAAAATAAATGCATCCAGTTTAAATGAAGTAAGGTTTATGATTGCTTTTCAAACCTCAAAATGCTATATAAATTCTAGCTGTTATTACATGCTCTTTAAATGAGTGATTAGCAAGCATGCTGGAAAAACAAAACTTATTCTAATGAGGTTTATGGGAGGATTTTTTTATAAGCAGCCCCAGAACTTTCCTGAGTGGACAGAGATGGGGAAATGTTGTGGCTTGTCTGTTCTGCATCATGTATCAGATCTTTTTGGGAGACCTCGGTCTTAAGTCAGCTTATGAGGGCTGTGAACCTCAAAGATGACTCTTCACCTTTTCTTTTTAATCTAGGAAAGGCCCCATATCTGATTATGACAGTAATGTTTTAGCACTTTTCCTCATTTTCTAGGGGTTCTGGGACAGTGACTGACGAGGAAACAAATGTATTACCCTTTACGTCCATTCCCAGGTCTGTGATTTAGAATTGATCAGTTAGTATTTATTAAGAGCCTACTAAGTGCCAACCACTATATTCTATCCTGGGGATATGAATATGAAAGTGAAATGGTCTTATGATTACTTAATAATGTCATCTTCTTTCTCTAGAAGAAAATAAAATCTGTTTTGCAAGAAATTTTTTTTTACAATAAATCTCTTTTAAGTAATTAAATAACAAACTACAGATTTTTACTCTCCTTTAGAGTATTCACAGTATTAACCATGTTATCACAATATACCAGATGCTGGACAACAGTATCCAATAACAAAACCATGTGTGAGGTAGTCCTCTTTTGCATTTAGCTGAGCCAGTATAACTGTGGTCAGAGAGAAGTTTTTTTGTGTGGTTTTATCACGCTATTCTTTTACTTAAAAGCAAAGTGGATAACTAGAGACCATAACTGAAAATAACTCAGTGCTTTAAGTTATATTTTAATAATATTAACAAATATCTGTTGCCAATATTTGTTGTAATTTCTGTATTTTAATAGCTGAAGTACAGAAGTTATTAATATAATGTCATTTATGTTTATATAGCACTGCATAAAGACTTGCCAAACACTTTTCTCATCATAACCTTGTGAGGCAGATTGATTAAATCCTACTAATTTCCATTTACAGATGAAGAAACTTGGACTCTGAGAAATCAAGTCACTTATAATCATGTAGCTAGGGTTTGAGACAACTTTAAACCTGGGAAGTCTTTGTGAATTGTAAACTTATTGCCTTAACATTGCAACATGGCAACCAACTAAACAAACAAAAAAGTAATTGTATTTTTAGACTTCACTAATTTGCTTCACTAATTTTACTGATTTAATATATAGCTTTTTAATAGTTACAAAGGCTTCCCCCCGCCCCAACAACCCTGCAACTTCAGCTTGGTCTTCCCTATCACAGAGTTGTATCACTGGACAATCCTTTTATTCTTCCTTAATGTTACCGCACTCACACTACCACACCTTCAACTTTCTCTTCCAGTCCCCTTCTTTGCCTTTTTTTCCCCAACTCCTTTCCATCTCCCTCAACTGTAGGCCCAAACTGTTACTTTTGGAGAAAGTATCTATGGTCTATTTCCTCATCTTTCTGCTCCTTCCCTTATAACTTTGCTGTCCCCCAATTCTCTCTTCCTCTCTAGTCTGGGAAGATTCCTTACCAGGGATAACCCCATTTCTGATGCCCTTGGTCCCTAACATTTCCATCTTCTCCAGGAACTTGCCCTTTAGCTATCTTTCTCTGTGTGTCTCTGTTTCTCTATTTTCAATCTTTTATTCCCAGTATAATGCCTCTTGTGTCCCTAGAAATATGGCAAAATCTCCCATCTTTTGAAGACTTCACTTGATCTTGACATCCCCTCAGGCTATCATCCTAAGTCTCTTCCCAGCCAGATTCCTAGGAAAAATCACCTATACTCATTGCTTCTTCCTTACATCCTACTAATTTCTCAGCCTCTTTGTAATCTGCCTTCCTTACTAAAGCTGATCTCAGATTACCAATAATCTCTTAAATGCTTAGTCCCATGGTCTTTTCTCAGTACTCTTACTATTTTACTATAGTTGTTGACACTGTCAATTGTCCCTCCTTCTGGATACGCTTTTCTTCTTTGGATTCTATACAGATCCGTCCTGCTTCCCTTCCTACCTATGTGACCATTCTTTCTCAGACTCCTTTGCCTTCTTTTTCATTCCTTCATTGATTCACTCAGATAGTAGGTATTTAATAAATGTTTGATGATTGAAAAGAGCAAAAGGTAGACAGACTTTCTTTCATCCTTCAGAACACTGCATTTTTTGCCTGAGGAAAGATGTTAGTTCTCTTGAACAAGACAGTCTTTTATTCTCTTTTTAAAAATAATCTTTAAAAAAAGATTCTTACTTTAAAGAACACACAAAAAAGAATGTTTATACAAAGTAGAACAGAAAAAGAGAATTATATGTGAAGTTTCAAATTTCTATTATGTACAGCTGGCCTTTTGAAAAAGGTTTATAACAAATTCAACACATTATTTTCAATTATGTTGCTTGCCTGTTTCTTTCTATGAATTTTTAAAAATGCTTCAGTGATCTTCTTTCTTTCCTTTTTTTGACAGCATTATTGCTCGCTCCCCTCTCATTTGTAACTACCTCCCAAATAAAGAAACATTTTTCTTGTAGCAAAAAAGCATAGTGAAGCAAAAAAAAAAATCCTTACTTGTCTGCCATGTGCACAAAGGTGTCTCATTGTGTTCTTTGATTCTATCACTCCTCTGTTAGGAGGTGGGTAACATGCTTCTTCATCAGTCCTTAGGAGTCCAGCTTGCTCATTACTTCAATGAGAGTTTTCCAGTTTTTCAAAGCTGTTTTCTTTACAATGTTGTTACTGTCTAAACTGTACTTCTGGTTCTACTGTTGAATGATGTAATCAATTAGAATAGATGGCAACCAACTGTTAGATGTTCTAAAAGAAACAATTTGCTAAGATATTAAATGCTGAATAGGGTGAAGGGCCCATTCTTACAGAAAAGTACCTTTCTCTTTACTTGTTATCCTTTGTGATTTCCCTTTCCAGTTCTGAGACTGACAAATGAATCTTACCTACACTGGAAATGACATTTTCTTTTCAGAGAAGTTTAATGGAGTTCCAGACATCTGGGAATAGAAATTTGGCACCCTTCACTGTCACTTTAATTTGCATAACATTAATATGGCCAATGCTTTCTTCACACATTTTTAGAGCAGTTAATTACAACTTGGCAGCTCTTTTTCCTACTTGAAAAATTAACCTATGTGTTTCTCGGTTTCTTAAATACTTTAAAATGATCTCATTTATATTTTCCCAGAGAAAGAGAGAGATGCTCTATGAAATGAAAATTTGCAGTGCACATTTGTAGCAATAATTTCGAAAAAAGGGACCTTAACTGGGATATAATTAACTCCTAATTATCTATGATAATGGAGGAGAACATTAACATGGATGGCTGAAAATAGTGAATAATCTGTCTTGGACTACTCTTAATTAAAGAATTGCACCTTATTCCCAAAGTCAGAAAAGTTAGATTGTGAGAGAAGCCAGAAGAAGCAATTCTTAAATCAAAGGATTTTCAAGTTCAAAAGGACCTTAATTTAGAACCTTAACTTTACAGATTAGAAAACTTCTACCACCCTGGTCCAGGCCTTCATCACCTTATAGCTGACCTGTTGTTTGACCTCCCTGCTTCAAATTTGACCTTCCCACTCCAGTCTATCTTCCACTTGACTGTCAAGGTGATCTTCCTTAGCACAGATCTGACTATGCTACCTACCTAATCAGTAAATTCCAGTGACTCCACTTTACCTCCCAGATCAAAGGTGAAATACCACGTCATTCAAAGTTCTTTATAATCTAGCCTATTTTCCTAATCTTTTTACATCTTATTGCCTCCTTCCACACCACACCCCCAATTCTGTGATCCAGAGACTCCAGAGCCTTTGGATCAACAATCTGTCTTGGTGTTCCTCAAATAAAACACTCCCATCTCTTGATTCTCAAGTATTTTCACTGGCTGTTCTCAATGCCTGGAATTCTCACTTTCCTCATTTACACCTCCTAGTTTCTTTGGCTTTCCTCAAATCCCAGTAAAATCTCAGCTTTTGAAAGAAACCTTTCTTGATCCTGCTTATTGTTAGTGCCCTCCTACTGCTGATTATATCCACTTTACCCTGCATATATCTTCTTTGCACATGGCTGTTTGTTTACATGTTGTGTCCACTATTAGCCTGAGCTCCTTTAGAGCAGACACTTTGGGGTTCTCTGTTTTGGCCTTTCTTTGTGTACTCAGGGCTTAGCACAATTCCTGACACATAGTAGGCTCTTAATAAATGCTTGCTGACTTACCATGCTGAGTATAAGAAAGATTAAATTGTTTACTAAGGATCACATGTCTAGTTAATGGCAGTTAAGACCCAGGTCTTCTGATTGCTAATTCAATGGTTTTGCTGCTATATTTGACACTTGAAAGAAGAATTAAAGTTCAAGTGAGTAGGAAAAACTTATCTTTGTGATACATTTCCTCCTTCATTTTCTGGTCTGCATTTTTTTTTGAGGTTAAATAAAGTCAAACAACCCTTTTGTGTTTGTACAGAATGTTCCTGTGGTGTGATACTCTGGATTTTCTTTGGACAACAATTCATTAATGTAACCAAGTGTAACAAAAGAGCATTGACCCAGGGTTGCTGGGGACACAACCTCTGCAGTAAGAATATTCAACTTTGGGCACATACAAGGACTGGATCATTTCCTAGAGGAACCTGCCCTCTAATGAGACCTCTGGATTTTATGCTCTCTAGATCTTTATTCTCTGACCCTGGATTCCTGGGGAAAATCACTTAAAGCTTAGGTTTGACTCAAGTTGGCCCCAAAAGGGATCAGAGGGGTAATCTATAATGTAGATTAGAGGTAGAACAACTTTTTATTTTTTCCATAGAAAAGAAAGAAATACTTTGAACACAAGACACCTATAAACATGCATTGACAGAGACTTAAAAATGAAACTGTAATTCCTAACACCTATTATATTCTCTTTGGAGGCTCTTATTTAAAACAGCAAATTGTGAGATTCTTAGTGAGACTACTAAAGAATCTTTTCACCTTCACCATGGCTCTGCACTGTCTATAGCTCCCTCAAGGTCTATATCTCCTGAAAAGTTAAGAAATGGCTTAGGCTCATCCTCCTGTTCTTGGTCATTTTCTTTGAGAAAGATATAGCTGTTGAAGGCTTCTCCTGTTTCTAATCAGCTCTGACTGAGGGACCCAAGCTTACCCAACCTCTGAAGTAATGAGTTTGATTCAGACACTGGAATGACCCATCTCAAGATTACTGTTTGTTTACCTCTATCCAAGTAAGGAAACACAAAGCAGAACAGGCAGCTAGAAGCTGAGACCCTGTCTTGTCTCCCATGGAGCCAAAGCACATTCTTCAATATGATTAACTTTATTATATGAGCTTTAGCTTTGTTATTAGAAGAATAAAAGTATAGGGGGAATCTAAAGAGAGAAACTATTTAATTTTCTCCTTGATCTGGGACTACACCATGACATTGCATCAGTTAGATATAATTTGTGTTTCTCTACTTTCTCCCCCTAACACTACATTTCCTACTGAGATCAGCCTTCCCCAGTACCATTTCATTGTAGTTTAGCCCTTCTCATAGCCCACTGCATGGGGTGTCTGGGGTGTTGAGGGAATATTAGCACCACTGGTATGAGGGCTTGCTGAATTCTTTTCAGGGCTGCTCATCTATATTTAGTGTCCACCTGTCACCCAGCTCTCACCTGTGGCTCCAAGAAGCTGTAGCATGTGTAGTGCCCATACCCCAGCACAACCTTCTCAGCTGATGAACTATACCAGGTTAAAGGTAACCGACAGGCCTCAAACTGGTCAATGAGGTAAGAGGATGCCTGTGCCAAGCATATGAAGACTTTACTTGGTGGAATGGGTGGATGAAAACAATTTGTTCCAATGACAGCAGCTCAGGCAGGTGTTATGGATCATTTAGAAGTTGGTCAGACCCTGAAAACACCCAGACCATTGGCTGCATTCTGGTCTATTACCAGTCATCTTAACTTTTGTCTTGCCACTGGACTTGAGTGACTCCGGAAGATAGAATGAAGTCAACAACTTTGCACAATTCTGCCTTACTTAAATCCAATTCACACACAAGTCAAGCCATCACCACATGATGTCATTGGGCCTCTTCAAAACAAAAGATGGACAACAATAGCCCCCTTCATACGCTCTTGGTAATCCTTCATCCATCTGTAACAAAATCTCCTGCATGTTCAGCCTTTACCTCCAGCTCTTGCTCCGACTAAAGGCTGGTTCTCCCTTAAGGATACCCTGCAGTACTCTTCACTGGTGATCTCTTCTAGCACGTCTTCAGGTTTACAGGGGTGAATGAAGGAGTTGGTATATTTCTGGCCCTACCACCACTTCCAAATCATCCTACCACTATCCTTCCATAACTTTTCGTCCTGAGAAATCAGTGTAGCGCCAACACAATATTCACAGCACCAATAGTCACTATAAATATACCTGCATAGTGCTTGACCACAAAAAATATAACACTCTCCATATACAAGACAAAAGCAAAACATTTATTCAGACACCAGAAGACTGAATCCCCAAACTATTAAGCCATCTTCATCATAGTAGCAAAGAAGTTAATAAGCCATAACAGCACAGAGAGCCACAGCATCCCTTAGCCTTTCCACAAACCAACATTTACTCACAAGCCTAACTGTCTCCCTGGGACAGTGCTATTTGTACAGAACTGTCTCCCTGCCTCCTTTCCTTCCAACCAGCTAGCTGTTCTCACTCCCAGCTTCCTGTGGGCTCTGTTCCACCCTTCAGCAAACTCCTCCCACCACAGGTTCCATGTGATTACATTTAGCCTATTAGGGGACAGGGTATATTTTCAAAGCAGGGAAGGTCTTCAAATTCTCATTACCATTACAATCAGTTCAAACACCCTTTCTCCCATCCTTGTTACTGTCATCTACCTAGGTACCTGCTGACGTCCTCCAAGGCTTTATTATCTGTCTCACTATTTAGTTTTCCTCTACAACCTGTCCCTTATATCACCCTTGAGATTTTAATGTTCGTGTTGATGACCTATCTTACTCCTTGGCTTATATAATCCTTCAACCTTCTCATCTCCAATGACCTTTCTTTAGCCCAATTCAGCTGCACATTTTCATAGCCATAACAAATTCCCCATTATTTTATGGGAATGAAACACCTACAGAATCCTACACTTTTAAATTCTTTTCTCTGACTACAGCCTCCAGTCCTTCTACTTCTCCTCTCTGCTCAGTCACGTTATACCTACTTGTGACCTTTGGAGCCTTGAAGGACATATCACTTCACTTGCTGTTATGCCTATTTTTGACCTCATGCATGTTCTTAGGTGATTCTCTTTCCACCACAGTGAAATCCTTTGTCCCTCTGATTTTCTGCCATTACAAACCTCCTAATCCTTATCTGTGGTTCTTTCTCCCTGCCCCCCAGTCCAACTTCTCCATTCTTGCACTCAGGATTAGAATGCCATGGAACTAAATTGATTTCACGACACCTAGTGTTAGCTAGCATTTATATAGTTCTCTAAAGTTTGGGAAATGTTTTAAAAATATTATCTCATTTGATCCTCACAACAATCCTATGAGGTAGGTGCTATTATTATTCCCATTTTATACTTGAGGAAACTAAGACAGACAGAGGTTGAATAAGTTGCCTAGGCTCTGGGGTCAAATTTGAATTGGGGTTTTCTTGACTCCAGGTACAATGCTTTCTGTTGATTGACTGACTGATAGATAGATTGAGCCTTATAGACATTGGCCTGAGATTTCCTAAAGTATGTGTGGATCCATTTACGTGAAATTTAGAAATCTAGTAGTACATAGTATGTCCTTTTGAAGAGTTTAGTCTGTGTAGCACTATGTGTGCTGTTATGTTATCTTCACTCAGTTCTGTGATAATCTTTCAAATTTGAACACTGCTACTTCATACAGTTAAATTTACTCACACTTGTCTGCTCCTTGAATAAATGTACTTGACTGTTTAATAATGGAACATACTATTTTGCATATGTATCCTTTCTGAGCAGAAACTCTCTAGCTGAATGCCTTTGTTTCTATAAGCTACCTAGTAACCACTTTCAGAATCTTACTTGATTGGGTATATTTTGGGTGAGGAGAGGAATACTTGACCTGTACCTCCAGCCAAAATCTCTTTTTGTCATTAAAAGCTCAATACTCAGAGGAGAAAACTGAGCACTTGAAATGAGCTTCTTTGAACTATGAGATTGAAGTGCTCATTTAAGGGGGAAAAAGCTAATTATGTAGATATTTCTTTTTTTTTTTTAAGATCAATTCTTTATTTTAAGGGATGGATTTTTTTTTTAGATTTTTTTTCTTTATTAAACAAATGCTTTATTAACTTCTGGTTTACATCATTAATTTCCAACAGATTCTGAGTTACAATTTCCCCCCCATTTTTTCCCTACCTATCACCCCAGAATAGCAGTCCCACAAGATATCCCCTCATCCAATCTGCTCTCTTCCATATCTTCTCCCATACCCCTTCGACTTTGCCATTAGGGCAAGGTGAATCTCTGGGCCCCAATGCCTGAACATCTTATGAAACATTTAATTTTAAAACTTCAATTTTCACATCCATTCCCTTCTTCCCTTGTCACCCACTCCCTCTGAGAAGATAAGCAGTTCAGTATGTGTTGTACATGTATAGCTATGCAAAACATTACCATAGAAGATATATTGTAAAAGACTGCTTATATTTCCCTCCCACCTCTCTCACCTCCCACCTGGTCCATTCCCTACTTTGATCCTGTCCCTCTTTGATAGTGGGTACTTCCAACCTCCCCTCTCCCCAGAAAGCCCTCCCCTCCATCATCCCCCCTCTCATCCCCCTTTACCCTACTCTCCTGCAGGGTGAGATATCCCATTTAGTATGTATGTGATTCTCTCCTTGAGCCAACTTCAATGAGAATATGCTTTTGTCTTTTTGCCTTCCTGTTCTTCCCCTCCCCTGCAACTACTTCCCCTTGCCTCTTCTACATGAGATAGTTTACCCTACCCTGTCTCTCCCCATCTCCTCTTGCCACTTTCCTCTCTCACCTCTTAACTTCACCCCTTAAGAATCATCCCTTCCCATCAAATTCAACCTGTGTCCACTATCCATGTATACCTGTAAACATATGCCCATATGCCCTTCTTCAATTATTTTCATAATGAGAAATGTTTTATCAGACACAGTTATTGTTTTTCCATGTAGGAATATAAATAGGTCAACTTTGATAAGTTCCTTTTGATTTCTTTTCCTTGATTACCTTCTCAAGCATCTCTTGCTTCTTGTGTCTGAATGTCAAATTTTCTATTCAACTCTGGTTTTTTCCTCAAGAATGCTTGAAAGTCCTCTATTCCACTGAATGACCATATTTTCTCCTGAAACAAGATACTCAGTTTTGCTGGGTAGGTGATCCTTGGCTTTAATCCCAGCTCTTTTGCCCTCTGGAATATCATATTCCATGTCCTTTAATCCCTCAGTGTAGAAGCTGCCAGGTCCTGTGCTATTCTGATTGTGTTTCCACAATATTGAAATTGTTTCTTCCTGGCTGCTTATAGTATTTTCTTCTTGATCTGGGGATTCTGGAACCTGGCTATAATATTCCTAGGAGTTTTCTTTTTGGGATCTTTTTCAGGAGGCGATTGGTGGATTCTTTCAACCTCTATTTCCCCCATTGGGTATAAAACACCAGGGCAATTTTCCTTGAGAATTTCTTGAAGGATGATTTCTAGGTTCTTTCTTTGATCATGGCTTTCAGGTAGTCCAATAATTTTTAAATTATCTCTCCTGGATCTATTTTCCAGGTCAGTGGTTTTTCCCATGAGATATTTCACATTGCCTTCCATTCTTTCATTTGTTTGGATCTGCTTAACAGCATCTTGATTTCTCATAAAGTCTCTAGCTTCCATTTGCTCCAGTCTAACTCTGAAGGAATGAATCTCCTCAATGAGCTTTTGAGATTCTTTTTCCATCTGGCAAATTTGGCTTTTTAAGGCATTCTTCTCCTCATTGCCTTTCTGAACCTCTTTTGCCATTTGAGTTAGTCTGTTTTTTAAGGTGTTATTTTCCTTAGTCAGGCTGTTGACTGTCATTACATACTTTTCTTGCATCTTTATCATTTCTCTTCCCAAATTTCCCCCCACTTCTCTTATCTGCTTCTTACAGTCCTCTATGGCCTGTAGCCAGCTTGTATTTTCATTTGGGGCTTTTGCTGCAGGAGTTCTGACCTCACAGTCCTCCTCCATGCTTTGATCCTCTTTGCCCCTAAAATAGGAGTCCAATGTTGAATTTTTCTGTTTATTTTGTTTCTTTTGCCTAGGCATGTTGCCACTTAATTACTTGATTTTTGGGCTTGTTGCCACAGTAGGACTCTGCCATCAGACAGAAGAGCTTCCATCCCAAACATAGGGTCTTCACAACTCCCTCAGGTTGGGTGGCCTCTGTAAAGCCTCCACCCGCTCTGGCAAATTGGATACCCACCCAAACTCCCCCGCCCCCCAGACCACAATCCAGATCCAGGCAGTTTAAAGCAAGAGTGATTAACCCCCAGACTGATTGCTGGATCTCCCTACAGTTCGCAGACCAGGAGCTAGAGCAGCCATTGATGCTGCAAAATGGCTTCTGTGCCACGTTTCTTCAGCAGCTTTTCACCCCCAGGGGAGGAAGCCGACTCGTTCCCCAAATATTGGTCCCAAAGTCCATAGGGCACTAACCTCTCACTTTGTCCTAGATATATCTGTGCTGATAATTCTAGAATCACCACAGCTGCTGGTGTTCTGGGGTCCCTCCAGCCGGCTGCTGGCCCAGCCACCCTAGGGCCCAAACCGTGGCTCACTTGGGCCTGGGCTCAGCTCCCAGAGTGCTGCACTGTTTGTTCCCAGCATGCTGTGCTGCCTGCTCTCAGGCCACTCCCTGCAGCGCTGCTGGGTTCTCCTCAGTGGGAGGTTAGCTTCTCTTGTAGTTCTGTGGGTGCTGGGGCTCCAGAAGTTGTTCAGAGTCCCCTTTTACATTGTTTGGAAGTTGTGTGGGGCAGAGAACCTTGGAAGTGCTGTTTCTACTCTGCCATCTTGGCTCCACCCAGCCTATGTAGATTTTTCTGTACAAATAGCACTTGCTAAAATTTTAAATTTTCTATTGGTTATACCTTAACAGAGGGTCTACATAGGTTTATCATTTGTTTAAGAATACACATGTGGTTTACTACATTGTATTACATAGGTATTTATCTTATTGTTGAAAAACAACTTATAAGAAAATAACTCACTCGAGACAGCTCAATCACAACGTAGAGGTTGAAACAAAATAGAATTTTATTTAGGCTGAGTTGACAAACTTATTCCTACTAGCTTATTAAGGTAGTAAAACTTATTCTCCCTACATAGTCACAAAATGGTGGCTAAAAACAAAATGGAGTTGTTTCTCTTCTGTTAGCACACTTATTCCTATTACAAGGAACTTTGAGGTCATCTAGTTCAACTCACTAATTTTACATGTAACTCTGAAGTTCCCTGGGGTAGGATTTTCTCTTCATTGCTAGAGATCAATGTCCTCTGCCTTCTTGGAGATGTATGGTTGAGTTTGTGAGAGCAGATTGAGCAGAGCTTCAGTCTTTTCAAGAGCTCAAGTTGCTTCTGATTTATAGCTTTAAGAGAGAAGATGATGACACTGACCCAACCTTATCTATCTCCCTTGAAGCTGGAATCTAGAAGCCAGAAGAGTCCAAAGTGACTTGAAGAGACTGAAGAGATCTGAAGAGACTCCCAAAGAGATTGAAACTCTCCTCCCTCACTGAATTCACTTGTCTCTATCAATGAAAAGAGAGTCCTATACCATTGAACTTAGGTACTGGGGTTACGTGCAGTTGAAAATAATTCAAGTAGGAGTTAACTAACTTGCTCAAAGTTATGTAGGTAGAAAACATCAGAAGCAAGATTTGAACTCAATAAATCAGTCATCAGAGATTTATTATTTGTGCTATATGCCAGGAACTGAGGATACAAAGAAAGGCAAAAACAAGATCCTTGCCCCCAAGGTGGCAATGGGAAAGAAAATCTGCAAATATATATATATGTATTGTTGTTGAGCTTTTTTCAGTCATGGCTAACTCTTCATGACTCCATTTGGGGTTTTCTTGGCAAAGATGCTGAAATGGTTTGACATTCCCTTCTCTAGCCAGTTTTACATATGAGGAAACTGAGGCAAACAGGATTAAGTGACTTGCCCAGGGTCACACAGCTAGTAAATGTCTGAGGCCTGATTTGAACTCAGGAAGATAAAGTCTTCCTAACTACAGGCTCAGCACTCTGATCTCTGTCATATAACTGCTTATAGATATATATCATGCTTGTAATATAGTCTTTCTAATCAGAAAAATAGAAATTAATCAAAGTAAGTTAACACCAGTGAGCCTTCTTTCATTTGGAAATGAAGATAGTGGAAGGTAATCCTTTCCAGTTACATTTTAATCTGGTTTTAGGAAAAGCTGTGTTTGAAACCCACCATATTAAAGTACTTGATGAATTGGACAAAATCATCACAGCAGTGCTATATATCAATGTTTTTGCAGACTCTTGACAGACTGGTGAGGTGCCTGAAGACCTGAAAAGAACATACACTCCTAGTACCTTTCTTTCAAAAAGACTCTGGAAATACTAATTGGTTAAACTTTTATACTTGGAAAAATTCTGGACCAATTGACTTTGCATAAGTGGTGCTAATTTCTAAAAGCTAGAAATGAAAAGGCATTGAAAACATCCATGGGTTTATTTGGGAATTTTTGCCCTCCCAATTCTGCAAACCCCTGATGTTTTATATGGAAACTTATTAGATGGATAGGCTTTTTTTAGGTTGGTTATAGGTTTAATAATAGTTTATTAAGGGTATGACAATACAATGAATGAGTTCTAACTAGATTCTAGTTAAATAATTTCATATTAGCTATTTTATCTTTTAGCATACAATTTTTTCCCTTCATAACTGAAAAAAATTATGTTAAGATATTCCAGGATAGCAGAGTAACCTGAGCAAAGATGCAGAGGTGGTAATGACCTACATTCATGTGCCTGTTCTGTAGTGGCAAGATTGTGGTCTTGGAATTAGGAGATGTGAATATGTAACCCAATTTCAGAGTTTATGAGCTAGCAGGGAGACAAGAAAAGAAAGGGACCAGGAAAAGCTCCATATTCAATAACTGCTGCTACCCTGCTTCGTCAAGCCACACCATCATCAGAAGAGTCTCAATGGAATCTGAGTTTTCTGCATTGCATCAATGACAAGTCTAATAGCTGAAGGTGTAGTTTTAAAAAAAATATTATTAGTGAAAAACTCCTGAACAAACATCCTTGCTGGCTCCTCCTGGGAGTGAATGGGGAGTGGAGCTGAGCTTCCAGGCTTTCAACTTACCTGTCATTGGAGCATTCATGTGGGAAATGAAAGGCTTACTGGTGTTAACTTACTTTGATTAATTTCTATTTTTCTGATTAGAAAAACTATATTACAAGCATGATTTCATAGGAACCTTAAGAAAAACACAAGGACCATTTTCCCTAAAGAGGATGAAAGCTGAGCAGTTAAATTGATTAGATTATCTATACAAACCCTTAATGAGAGAGGGAGGGAGGGAAGGAGAGAGAGAGATAGGGAGGGAGGGAGAGAGAGAGAGATTGAGATAACATCCCACCATAGGGTAGAACAAAGTGATAGGTCACTCTTTGGAAGAAAACAAAGGAAGCTTCAAAGATACCACTATGCTGCTCTCTATTGTTGTTTGTTGGGTATGACAGGTTGGACTGAGTATTGACAGCACGTTATTTGGTAGTAGATTCTGAGTAGGACCAGGCATTGATCGTAGCACCCCCACTCCATCTCTCAGATATTTTGTCTGGCTGTCCACCATGCCTGAAATTCTCTCTTTCTTCTACTCTGATTAGTGACCTTCCATTCCCAAATAAAATCCCACCTTTCTAGTGAAAGCCTTTACTGATTTTTATTAATTCTAGTGCCTTCCCTCTGTTCATTATTTCCTACTTATCCTGTATGTATTTTGTTTGTACATATTTGCTTTCTTGTGTCCCATTACATTATAGGCTCTGTAAGGGCAGGGACTATCTTTTGCCTCTTTTTGTATCCCTAGTTTAGCACAGTATCAGGAACATAGTAGGTGCTCCATAAATGTTGATTGATTGATTAATGCTATCATAGAACAATCAACTAGTATAGGGAAAATAACTTTAAAATAATTTTTTTTAATTACAGTATTTCTGAAGATGGCTTCAACTACAACAAATTAGACTTTGAGGTGTGCCGAAGGGGTTTTGTCTTCCTCTTCCCTAATTATTTTAAATTTCTCTTCACAGAAAAGACCACTGTTAAGTTTAATGGCTACTCTCATATATGTATAAAAGAAAAAAAGAAAAATATCTTGCTTTACTGCAATGGAAAAAACATTGACTCGGGAGGCAGAAGAACCAGGTTCAAATCCTGCTTCTGATTATTACTACCTGTGTGACTTTGGGCAAGTCCTTAGACCTCAGTTTCCACACCTGTAAAATCAAGGGATTGGACTAAATGGCCTGAGGTCCCTTCCAAATTTATCTAGCTCTATCTTCCTATTTTTCTATATAATTCATTCATTCAGTATTTTTAGGTATTTTCATTTTCTGCCTCCAGTCACTTATCACCTCATTCCACAACTTCTTGTAATCTGGCTATCCATAACCACAAATCTAAAACTGTTATCAAGAAAGGTTAGAATCCCCTCCACTCACATGTGGTCCCCACAGAACACCTAACCCAAATTCAGGGTATTCTGTAGGACTAGAGCCACTTAAAACAAGCCTCCATTCCTGTGCTTGTTTAATGTTTTCCCCCTAGTCATCCAAAGGACACAATAACTTCAAAGCAAAGGCATTAATGAAATACCACAATAGGAAATATAGTAATAGAATAGTCTTCCTGTTACAAGAATTTTTATTTTCTTTTATTATGTGGAACTCAGGACCATTAATTTTGTTTAAATAAAAGTCTATCTTAATGTTAAGCTCCCCTGACCAAAACTTGTCATGTGGGACGTAAAAGTGCCTTAAGTATTCCTTAGATAAGAAGTCAGAGGAGGAATCTCAACTTTCCCAGGCTCCTAGGAAATATGGTGTTATTTGTTCTTCGTTTTTGAGGAGGACCAATGATATTACAGGTAAAGTCTTGACTTAAGCATGAATTGGATTTAAGTGAAGCAGAGTTGCCCAAAGTCATCAGCTTCATTCTCTTTTTCTGAGTCATCAAAGTCCAGCAGCAGGACAAAAGTCATATTTACAGTACATGGGAGACATATAAATTGTCCTTCCCAATCAACCTATTGTAAATCTTCTAAATGTTAGTTTAATCTATAATCTGACTTAGTTTATGTATAGAGTTTGTTTGACCAATTTCGTTTTCTTGGGGGATGTATAAGATTATGATTGTCACTCAGTTTGTTTAACTTTTATGATATTGAAGGAATTATGAAATTATAGATCCATCTTCTCTTTAATTTTTATAGCCTAAGAGGAATGAATATACAAGTTTGCATTATATAAAAGATTCATTTTTCTGTCATCCTGACATTTTCTTTGCTATAAGAAGCCATTACAAAATCCTCATGATTGTTCAAGTTTTCACTAAGGCCTGAACCTATCCTTGAAAATAATAATAAAACCTGTTTTTTACCTCTGTGACTTCTGCATTGTAGTAAATATGAAGGGCTACATATTAAATTAATTTAGGCTAAAATAAAAAGTAAGAAAAGGTGGCAAGGATTATTTTTTTACCCATTCTTGCAATTGTAATATATATTACTATATATATTAATATATATAGTAATATATATTGTTATATATATATATTGTAATATATATCAATAAAACTTTAGCTCTTGTTTTGCATTTAACATTACTGTTTCCCCATCTGCTAAATCTTGTGCATTTTTCTTGGTCTTTATTCTCTGTGCTATCTCTTCAGCTTTTAACATCACTGACCATTTTCTTCTCTTGAAGACATTTTTTTTCCTTTGGCTTCCTTGAGGATGTTCACATTGTCAGAAATTCTAATAGTTTGGTTTCCACAGATTCTATAGGAATAGTGGATGTGGACAGGCAGGAAGGTGTAAATCAGGACGAGAGTGACCCTATCTAATCTATAATTTCCTCTTGAAGGGGACCCACACTGAAACCAGCTCAAACTGACCAGGGTCAAGGAATGGTCACAGACTTTTTACTAATACTCATGCTTAACTAGTCTCATGAATATTAACTTAAACACCCCACAGGAGGAGACAAATGCCATTTTCAAATATGAATCTCATAACAAAGGAGGGACATGTCAAGGAGTAACATGCAAAGGGAAGTTCAAGAAGAGGGATGTCTTGTTTGAGGGAAGCATGACACGGGCAGTTCAGGAGGTTACACCTAGCCAATGGGGAACAAGGTGGGAAATTCTAATAGAAGCAGCATAAAAGGGTTCACATTTGTCTGAGCCCCTGTACTCTCTGAAGCCGACTACCCATTTATTTAGGAAGAATAAATGTAACATAAAGGTAATGAAAACCTTCCTGACTTTCCAATGAGTATTTTTTATTCCTAGACTAAGGACATTTCTCACAACACCTTGCTTTTCATTTACATGTCTGACAACTCTTTTAAAAAAAATCCCCTTTGGTGTACCATAATCTATCTTCTTCTCACTAAATGTTGATTTCCCTCTAATGCTTTGTCATAGATCTTCTCCATACAACTTAACTTAATGATCTTATGTCTTATCATTTGTCAATTATAATTTTTATTCAGATGATGCCAAAATGTATATGTCTGTCCCTAATCTCTCTTCTTAACTACCTCACACCTGCTATACCTCTCCATCTTGATGTACCATTGACATCTCAAATTCATGTCCAAAACTACTCATCACCTTTCTGTTTCTGTTGAAGGTCCAACTATTTTCTTTGTCATCTAGGTTCTTGTTATTCCAGTTCTATATATACTCTCTATATTCCAAATCACTAATAATAAGAGAATTGCAAATCAAAACAACTTGGACATTCATCAAATAGGCAAAGATGACAAAAGATGGCAAAAGTCAATGTTGGATGAGTTATGGAAAAATATGTTGTTGTTGGAGGCATGAATTAGTACAATTATTCTAGAAAACAATATAAAATTATGCAAATAGAATGACTACGATGTCTATGCCCTTTCACCCACAGATTCCACTGCTAAGCATATACATTAAAGAAGTCACCGACAGAAAGAAAGCCTCTATCACATGAACCAAAATATTTATAATAATTCATTTTGTGGGAGAAAAGAACTGCAAGGTAGGTGCCTATTGAAGAACTAGTGCCTAAACAAATTGTAGCATATGAACATAATGAAATAGTATTGCTGTTCAGTCATGTCCAACTCTTTGTAATGCTAGCACACCAATACTATGAGGTTTTCTGGGCAAAAATACTGGCATGGTTTGCCATTTCCTTCTCCTGTGGACTAAGGCAAACAAAGGTTGAGTAACTTGTCTAGGGTCACACAGTTAGTAAGCATCTGAAGTAAAATTTGAACTCAGGTCTTTACTGACTCTGCCCAGCTCTCTGACCACTGAGCCACCTAGTTGCCCTAATGAAATAGTACTATGTTATAAGAAAGGACAGATATGATGAATACAGAGAAGCAAGCAAAGCGAAGTAAAAAGAAGCAAGAAAACATGACAATGACTACGGCAATGTGAATAAAAAAACAGTACCTACAAAAATAGAAAATGAATGTGAATGGAAAAAACAATGGCCACAAAAGTAGAAAAGGAATACCTCAAAATTACAAAGAATGATCTTGGTCATAAAATAATGACATTCTACTGAATAGCTCTCTGTTGAAGTCTCTATTTCCATAATTAATGTTAAGTAGTCATACCCATATATATCTGGAATACATCTTGGTAGGTTAGTCATGAGGATCAAATGAACTAATATATGTAAAGTACTTTGTATATTATAAATCCTTTATTCCTGTTATCTAAATCAGTTTCTTTGCTAATTTTCTGGAGTTTTCTAACCACATTATTAGATTTTCTGCCAATAGTAATGATTTTGTCTCTTTGTTGATGATTATACCTTAACTATTTGGATTCAACATATATACATAAATAGACAAAATATATACAAAGTATATATTGGAGGGAGGGAGAATACTTGGAACAATCAGAACAGGTCTCTTGCAGATGTTGAGCTGAGCCTTAATGGGAGAAAGGGGCTCCAAAAGACAGAGGCAAGAAAGTAGAGCCCTCTAGGTAGAAGAGGCAACCTGTGCAACATCAGCTTTAGGAATTAGAATGCTGAGTGTGGGGGAAGAGCAAATAGGCCAATTTTATTAGACTGCCAAGTGTGTTCATGGAGTAATGTATAATCAACCTGGAAAGATTGGCTGGGACCTTTTTGTAAAGGGCTTTAAATGCCAAACAATTTGCTTTGTATTTTATTCTGGAGTCAATAGAGAACCACCAAATTGAACTGAAAGTAATCAAAAGGTGTTTGGGGGTCTGCTTAGTTAAAGTAGAGAAGTCACTTAGATCTAGCCTAATGGTCTTGGTAGGGCTAGTTTCCTGAAACTATCTTGTGCTATTTCATTTCTTAGAGACCAGGGGTGGGGAGGTGACACAGCAGCTGCATAAGACAACAGCGGATTAATTCTTTTATCTTTCTTATGTGTATCTCATGGTATGTGATAAAAGAGCCTAGAAGTTGATAATTAAATAGGAAACTGTTCTTCTATTCCCTTGTGATCCAGTACCAGACCATTTCATCTGGCAAAAGAGTGAAATCTCAGACCTGCTTTCCTCACTGAGGATGAAAGGCAAGGAGCCCGTTAATTCCAGCAACATGTCTTCCACTTTAGGGGAGCTCTGGTCTGCCATTCCCCATAGTCAAGTACCTCCTAAAACTATGACTGTTATGCATATTTTTTGGACATGGCCAATGCAGGTATTTGTTTTGTTTGACTACATATATTTATAGAGTTGAAGAAAAAAATGTTGATAATAACATTGTAGTTCTCTGTAATTTAGGCTTAAATCTACCTGAAACAACTTAATCATCCAAAGTGGCATTGTCCCCCAGGCCCTCTGACATGACCTTCTCCAAGAAGATATCAGGGAATGTTTTTAGGAATTTTGAATTTTAAAAAAGACATTTAAAAATACAGCCAAGCACTCCCATTGCAGAATTGAGCAAGGAAGTCATTATCTCATACCTCCTGCTCTATTCCTTCACTCCTGGAGTTAAAGGAAGTTTCTCCTTTCTGTTAAAACCTAAATTGTTTCTTAATGGATAAGGATGGATACTATGAGCCTGCCAATCACTTCAAGTAGTGGGGAGATTTGGTTTTCATCCTCACATATTTTCATAAGTGAAGACTTTTTGTTATTCTAGGTATTACCGAGCTTTCCAAAGAGTTTTCCATAGAAGTTTTAAAGAAAAATATTATTTATTAATATTTCTAAAGAAACTAAAAAGGTGGATTTTAATAAGCTTCCACACCAAAAGGGGTTTGTTTTCTAAGAGGGAGGGAGAGAGAGAGAGAGAGAGAGAGAGAGAGAGAGAGAGAGAGAGAGAGAAAGAGAGAGAGAGATTTTTGTTAATTAAAAAAAAAAAAACACCTTTCCTTTAGAGGGGTTGGATAGAAGGAGTATACTACTGAGAGAGTTAGGCTGGCAGAGAAACTATACTGAAGTTGAGGGAAAACTGTATTAAACATTAGAAACATCAGAATCAAGGATAAAAATTTTTGCTTTTAACAATAGTGGCAGAAGAGCCCTCAACAAAGCTGAAATTAGCTGTGGGAGAGTTCCAGATCATTAGGATGCAGAAATAAAAATGTCTAATATTAACAAAGTTCTCTTTTACATGTGGTACTGGTGGATGTTAAGGTCAGAGTGGAGAAGCCTGAGATGATATAAGCTCTGACACATCAAGAGAAAATGAAATATGTAAAAACAATGCTAGTCACCATACTCTGCCCCTAAAACTCTTCTCACAATTACTATTTCCATTTTTATCATTTATGCCAACTTGATGGGTTTTCCTAGATTTTATCCAGGCACAAAAGATAGACAGCAGTCAGTCTGATAAAAAATATGGGCTATTTAGTGTGCTATAAACTCAATATGAGTCAGCACAGTAATATATCAGCCAAGAAAATCAATGCATTTTTAGGATACATCAAGAGACAGTGTCCCTAGGAAAGTGATAGTCCCTCTGTACTCTGCCCCAGTCAGAATAATTGGAAGGATAGTACTCAGTTCTAGATACAGAATATTAGGAAAGGTTTTGATAAGCTGGTGAGTGTCCAGAAGTGGGCATCCAGGATGCTGCATACAATTGAGGATCATTGAAAGGAACCCTGGTTGCTTAGCCTGCAGAAGAGAATATTAAGGGGACATGGTGGCTATCTTCAAGTATGATCAGGACTATCATTTGGGAGGGGTATTAGATTCATTTTTAACTGCAAAAGGTAGACATAGGAACAATGATTGGAAGTGCCAAAGAGGTAAATTTAGGCTTAATGTATGGGAAAATAAAAGTTAAAGCATCCAAAAGTAGAATGGGCTAAAATCTAGTCACTTTTCTCTTCACTAGAATTTTAAGAAAAAGGTTTGGTGATCTGTAGTTGGGTAGATTATAGAGGAGATGTGTTTTTTAAAAAGTTTTAATTTTAAACTAAGCTTTATTGCTGATTTTTTTTGTTTTTATATCACAGTAATTTCTGGAAATTCTGCCCATCCCTTTAACAAAGAAAAACAATCAATATGCCAATAGAGCAGAGGTTGACACATTTTTTTTAGGAAAGAGACAGATAATAAATAATTAGGTTTTGTGTTGCAAGAGGCAAAATCAAGGATGTTATTTAAATATTTACATAATAAGAGATGAAACAAATTTCTACAAACTTTTTATTGATGAAATTAAAAATATAATAATAATAGAATACATTTTTCTTCTAATACAGAGCTATTAATGAGAAGAATAGAATTCTTTTTTGAAAAATAACATTTTGGAGGGGCGGAGCCAAGATGGCGGAGTAGAAACAGCTCATCCAAGCCACTCTGCCCCCACATTCCCCCCAAACGATGTAAAAGGGGACTCTGAACAACTTCTGGAGCCCCAGCACCCACAGAATGACACAGAGAAGCTAAACTCCCGCTGAGGACAGCCCAGCAGCCCTGCAGGAAGGACCAGCGCAGTGGTCTGGGACCTGGCAGTGTGCAGCGCGCAGAGCGCAGGAGCTGAGCCGAGCTGAGCCCAGGTCCACATGAGCCGAGGTTTTAGCCACAGGGCGGCAGGGCCAGCAGCCAGCTGGAGGAACCCCAGAACACCAGGAGCTATGGTGATTCCAGAACTATCAACATAGACTTGCCTGGGACAAAGTAAGAGGTTAGTGTCCTATGGACTTTGGGACTGGTATTAGGGAATGCGTCGGCTCCCTCCCCTGGGGGCTAGAAGCCACTGAGGACAAAAGCCATTTTGTAGTTTTCAGAGGCAGATCCCGCTCCCAGCCTGCAAATTTGTAGGGAGATCCAGCAATCAGTCTTGGGGGGTAATCGCTCTTGCTTTAACCTCCCTGGATCTGGATTGTGATCTAGGGTGGAAGTCGTGGGTGGGTTTACAGCTTGCCAGAAACGGAAGTTGCCCCCCACACGTTCGGGACGAAAATTCCTCTATCTGGCCTTAAAGCCATAGTGTGGCAACAAGCCCAAAAGTCAAGTAATTAAGTGGCAACATGCCAAGGCAAAGGAAACAGAAAAATGCAACCCTAGACTCCTATTTTGGGGCATAGAGCAGGAAAAGGACTGTGAGGTCAGAAGTCCTGCTCCAAAAGCCCCAGGGGAAACCATGAGCAGGTTGCAGGCCATAGAGGACCTTAAGAAGGACTTTAAAAATCAAATAAGAGAAGTGGAGGAAAAATTGGGAAGAGAAATGAGAAGGATGCAGGAAAAGTATGAAATGAGGGTCAACAGCCTGACTGAGGAAAAACAACACCTTAAAAAATAGACTAACTCAAATGGCAAAGGAGGCCCAAAAGGGCAATGAGGAGAAGAATGCCTTAAAAAGTCGAATTTGCCAGATGGAAAAAGAATCTCAAAAGTTCACTGAGGAGATTCATTCCTTCAGAGTTAGACTGGAGCAAATGGAAGCTAATGACTTTATGAGAAATCAAGATGCTGTTAAGCAGATCCAAACAAATGAAAGATTAGAAGGCAATGTGAAATATCTCATGGGAAAAACCACTGACCTGGAAAATAGATCCAGGAGAGACAATTTAAAAAATTATTGGACTACCTGAAAGCCATGATCAAAGAAAGAACCTAGAAATCACCCTTCAAGAAATTCTCAAGGAAAATTGCCCTGATGTTTTAGATCCAGAGGGCAAAATAGAGGTTGAAAGAATCCACCGATCACCTCCTGAAAAAGATCCCAAAAAGAAAACTCCCAGGAATATTATAGCCAGGTTCCAGAATCCCCAGATCAAGGAGAAAATACTTCAAGCAGCCAGGAAGAAACAATTTCAATATTGTGGAAACCCAATCAGAATAGCCCAGGACCTGGCAGCTTCTACACTGAGGGATCGAAGGGCATGGAATATGATATTCCAGAGGGCAAAAGAACTGGGAATGAACCCAAGGGTCACCTACCCAGCAAAACTGAGTATTTTGTTTCAGGGGAAAATATGGTCATTCAGTGGAATAGAGGACTTTCAAGCATTCTTGAGGAAAAAAACAGAATTGAATAGAAAATTTGACATCCAGATGCAAGAAGCAGGAGATGCCTGAGAAGGTAATCAGGGAAAAGAAATCAAAAGGAACTTATCAAAGTTGAACTATTTACATTCCTATATGGAAAAGCAATAACTGTGACTGATGATATCTTTCTCACTATGAAAATAATGGAAGAAGGGGGTGTGGTCACATGAATACATATGTGAATGTGTGTGTATATGGTTACAGTTATATATGGATAGAGGGCATAGGTTGAATTTGTTGGGAAGGGAGAATACTCAAGGGATGAAATTATGAGGTGAGAGAGGAAAAGTGGCAAGAGGAGATGGGGAGAGACAGGGTAGTGTAAACTATCCCATGTAGAAGAAGCAAGGGGAAGTGGTTGCAAAAGACGGGGAGAATAAGGAAGACTAAAAAGGCAAAACCACATTCAAACTGAATTTGGTTCAGGGAGAAAATGACATACATAGTAAATGGGATATCTCAACCTGCAGCAGGATAGGGGGAAGGGGGATGGGAGGAGGGATGATGGATGGGAGGGCATCCTTGGGGTGAGGGGAGGTTGGAAGTACCCACTATAGAAGAGGGACAGGATCATGTAGGGAATGGACCAGGTGGGGGGTGGGATGAGTGGGAGGGAATTATAAGCAGCCTTGTACAATATATCTACTATGATAATGTTTTGCATAGCTAGACATGTACAACATATACTGAATTACTTATCTCCCAAGAGGGAATGGGTGACAAGGGAGGAAGGAAATGGATCTGAAATTTGAGGTCGTAACATTAAATGTTTCAAATATATATAAATACTATTATTAATACTCTTTTGCTTGTAATAGGGAGATAAGATGCGCAGGCATTGGGATGCAAAGACTCACCTTCCTCTAATGGAAAAGTCGATGGGGGTATGGGAGAAGGTATGGGAGAGAGCAGATTGGAGGAAGCGATATCTTGTGGGATTACTGCTCTGGGAGGTTGGGTAGGGGAATAATGGGGGGAAAATGATTGTAACTCAAAATCTGGCGGAAATGAATGATGTAAAACAGAAGTTAATAAAGCATTTGTTTAAAAAAAAAGAAAGAAAAATAACATTTTGCTTAATTGGGGCTTAAAGTTAATGTTCCTATTACCAAAATTGATTATAAATGTTCATCTGTTAATGCTGATCGGTAATGTAATTTTATGTATTCCTTCTTTGAAAATGTCTTTTCACACAGATTGGTGCTGCCAAATTCTTATATCAGCCTATGAACATATGATTTTAATTGGGCATATTCATCAATTTGGAAAGCATTTATAAAATTCTATTAGATTCTTCTCTTGATATTTGCCTTTTAGCATGTCATTCCATTACAGATTAATCACTTTCAATTGAAAGTTAGGTAGAAGCTTGTGGAATGCACAGTTAAATGGATTTCAAAATATGGAAATTTCCTTTGCATTTGCATGGAGTTCTGAAAAACACAGCTGGAACTGTAGAATGAGCTCAGAAAATTTATCTGCTGCATATTTGTGTAGAAATGGAAATCTTGCTTCTTTTTACTTTTGACAACAAGACAAGTGTGTAAAGCAGTTGGACATTAGTTGTGATTCAAATTAGTTGTTGCATTGACTTTATAGTACAAATTTTGCATATCAGGTTCTGCTTTGTCTTGTAGTTTTAGGTTGAATTCATTAAGAAACGTTATTGAGTCTACAGCAAAAAATAATTTCCCAAGCCATTTGGTATTCAATAATAGAGGCTGAAAGTGGTCCTTCTTATCAAAAAAAAAAGTCCATCTGAAGTAAAAAAAAAAAGCGTTGCAAAACTTTTTTTTTTTACCTCTATATAGCTAAGTATCAATCTCTATAGTTATATAGCTCTCACTTGATCTATATGTTCAGATATACATCTATATAATATAAAGTATATGACAGGTATATATGTATATATACTCCTGTATATATGTGAATTCCTCATATATCTTGGATCTCAGACTTTTTTGGGGGGGGTTCAACTGTATATTTAGAAAACTACGTATCATTTACGTTTGCATTTCTCAATTTAGACTTTTGAAAATAGTTTCAAATAAAGTTATGATAACAAAACCATTGTTCACATTCTGAGCAGGGAGCAGAATCCTTCATGGTCTAAAAATACACAAGTCCTCATAATAGCTGTTCTTTGGCTACCGTCTTTCTGCATAGAGGAGATATGGTAGTGGCTGCAATGTGATACCTAATTTGGGTTTGAGATTTGGAACTACCCCGGGTGGAAAATGCAAGTGGAATCACCGAAGCAATGATGTAAAAACCATAACATTTCTATCCTAGCCTGCTGTTCTCCAAGACAATGTCTTCTTCCTAGTGAGAAAGGAATCAGCGCTTCTTTCTTAACAAACTGTCCATGGCTGTCCAGGAATCACTCTGGATAAAATACTTCTGGGTCTTTTAAGTACTTTTTGTCAAAGTGAACGGAATAAAGATTTGTAATGACTGTGGTGCCCCGAGGAATAGAATAACCACGTATAACTTTATCTTGACAAGTTGCATGGAAAATACCCAGTTGGGCTACATTACAGAATCTCGAAACTTTATGCAAAAAAATACTCAGTAAATGGCATTTGGGATTTGTCCTCCAAAGATGGGGTCCTATTGGGACCCACAATTAAAACAGTCTCTTTGTGAACTTGCCCTTGAATGTTAGGATAAAGGCCCATAAAAAGAACTGCTCATCTTAATACATTGATGGTTGTTTCTGTTCCATTGATGATGAGTTCCCCCACAGAGAAAATCAGGTTTTCCTTAGAATATGTGGAGCTGGGGTAATTTCTTCCTTTATCCATCTCATCTAAATATGTATCTACAAAATGCTGAGGCGAGTGCGGTTTCCTATTGGCAGACACCTTTTCGATAATTCTCCCATTTTGGTAAACTTCTTGAACAAAGGGAGAGCAGGTCTGCCCGCAAAAATTTCACCTTGATGAACAAAACATTCTTTTACTACATCATAGCCATTCGGGACCATGGTGAACAAACCTCCAAGACACAAATTGAAAATCTGGCTGTGCACTTGGCCTTGATGACCCATGTGGACTTGGTGGTGGCTGCACAGAGGTGGCGAGGAAGAAGATGTTGCCTATGAGCAGCAGCCCCTAGGGCCCTGGGGGAAGCTGTCGGACCCCTTGGGCAGCAGCAGCAGGACTAAGCTGCCCAGCATGGCTGCTCCCAGCACCCTGGCGCTCCCAGTGACCACACTGTTCCTAGGATCTCAGACTTTTGTCACTGATATTTGATGAAAACTTTTTTCCAATTGATGATTGTTCTTCTCAATTACAAAGCATCCCTTACAAAAATAACTAATTTGATTAGTTTTGTTTGTGCAAAAGCTTTTAAATTTTATGCAATTGAAGTAATCTGTTTTGTTTTTAATTGTCACCTATATCCCCTGTTTGGCTAAGAATTCATCTCCTCGTCCAAGCAATTAAAGATTCCTTCATTCTACTCTCTTTTTCTTTTTAAAAAATTTTATTTGCTTAATTTTAGTTTTGAATATTCATTTTCACAATATCTTGAGTTACAAATTTCCCCCCATCTTTCCCCTACCTCCCACCCCAAAATATCGAGCCTACTGAATACCCCTTCCCCCAATCTGCTCTCTCTTACATCCCACCCCATGCCTCCTCTAATTTTCTAGTAGGGCAAGATGAATTTCTATACCCCAGTGCTTGTATATATTATTTCCCAGTTGCATGTAGAAAAACAATTTTTAAACATTTGTTTTTAAAACTTTGATTTCCAGATTCCTTCCCTTCTTCCTTTCTCACTGACCCCCACTGGGAAGATAAGCAATTCAATATAGGTTGTACAGGTGTAGTTACACAAAACCTTTCCATAGTAGATATATTGTGAAAGACTAACTATATTTCCCTCCATCCTATCCTGCCCCTCACTTATTCTATTTTCTACTTCGACTCTGTCCCTTTTCAAAAGTGTGTGCTTCTAACTAGCCTCTCTCCCAATCTGCCCTCCCTTCTATCATCCTCCCTCTTATCCCCTTTCCCCCTACTTTCCTGTAGGGTAAGATAACCAATTGAGTATATATGTTATTGCTTCCTTAAGCCAAATTCAATGAGAGTAAGGTTGGCCCATTCCCTTTTGCCTTCCTGTTCTTCCCTTCTATTGTAAGTTTTCTCTTGCCTCTTTTATTTGAGATAATTTAACCTATTCTATCTCTCCCTATCTCCTCTCATTATATTCATCTCTTAATTTTGTTTTTTATGTATTATCCCTTCTATTCAAATAATCCTGTTCCTTCTGTCTATGTATACATACACACACATACACACACTCATATCTGTATTTATACACACATATACCTTCCTATATAAGCATATATATGTATGTATATATCTGTATTCCCTTCAACTATCCTCATACTGAGAAAAGTTTCATGAGTACCAATTATTGTTTTTCCATGTAGGAATGTAAATAGTTCAACTTGAATAAGTTCCCTATGATTTCTTTTTCCTGTTTACCTTCTCATTTTTCTCTTGTTTCTTGTATTTGAAAGTCAAATTTTCTTTTCAGCTCTGGTTTTTTCATCAAGAATACTTGAAAGTCCTCTATTTCACTGAATTTCCATATTTTCCCCTGAAGCATTATACTCAGTTTTGCTGGGTAGGTGATTCTTGGTTTTAATCCTAGCTCCTTTGACCTCTGGATTATCATATTCCAAGCCCTTCGATCCCTTAATGTAGAAGCTACTAGATATTGTGTTGTCCTGATCATGTTTCCATATTACTCATATTGTTTCTTCCTGATTGCTTGTAACATTTTCTCCTTTACCTGGGAACTCTGGAATTTGGCTGTAATATTCCTAGGAGTTTTCTTTTTGGGATTTTTTTTCAAGAGGCAATCTGTGAATTCTTTCCATTTCTATTTTGCCCTCTGGTTCTAGAATATCAGGGTAATTTTCCTTGAGAATTTCATGAAAGACTATGTCTCAGCTCTTTTTTTTTGATCATGACTTTCAGGTAGTCCAATAATTTTTAAATTATCTCTCCTGGATCTATTTTCTGGGTCAGTGGATTTTCCATGAGATATTTCACATTGCCTTCTATTTCTTTCATTTGTTTGGATCTTTTTTATAGTATCTTGATTTCTCATAAAGTCATTAGCTTCCATTTGCTCCAATCTAATTTTGAAGGAATTATTATCTTAGTGAGTTTTTGAAATTCCTTTTCCATGTGGGCTATTTGGATTTTTAAGCTATTCTCCTCATTGGCTTTTTGGGCCTCTTTTTCCATTTGAGTTAGTCTATTTTTTTTAAGGTGTTATTTTCTTCAGTATTGTTTTGGCTCTCCTTTAGCAGGCTGTTGACTCTCTTTTCATGATTTTCTTGCATCATTCTCATTTCTCTTCCTAGTTTTTCCTCCACTTTTCTTACTTGATTTTCAAAATCCTTTTTGAGCTCCTCCATGGCCTGTTCATATTTTTATTGGAAGCTTTTGATGGAGGAGTTTTGCCTTTATTGAATTCTTCTGGTTCCCTGTTTTGACCCTTTTTGTCCCCAAAAAAGGATTCTATGGTCTGATTGTGCTTTCTCTGCCTGCTCATTTTGCCAGCAAATTACTTCACTTTTGAGCTCTTTGCCATGGTAGAGCTCTGCTTCCAGAGAGGAGAGAGCTTTATCCCAAATTGCTAATGTCTTGGCAAATGTCAGAGGTCTGAGGAGGGTACCTTCTCTATAGCCACCCCAAGCTCTGGCTCACTGGCCACACACCCAAGGACCACCACCCAAGACTGACACAGATCCAAGCAGGTCAAAGCAAGAGCAATTACCCTCTGAATGGTCACTTGGTCCCCCTACAATTTGCAGGCCAGAAACTCCAGAGGCAGCCATGCCATGCTTCTGATACCTCTTGCCCTGTGGTCAGATATTCCATCACCAGATTCCCACAGAGGTCCCCACTGACCTTTTACTTTCTCTTTGATATATATGGGTTGAGAATGGATTTTGGATGAAATTATGAATTTCCTGGAAATCACCACAGCTGCTTGTGATTCACTCTCCTGAAGTCTGCTCAGGATGGTCTGGGCTGCAGGTTGGGGTTGTCCCAGGCATAGCTCATGCAGGACTGTGCCTGGCTCCTAGTCTCATGCAATAGACCCTTTCTGTTGGCCTGCCCCTCTGGCTGCAGTGGGAGATTTGTTTCTCTCTGTCACTTTGTGGGTTCTTTAGCTCTAAAATTTGTTTAGAATCATATTTTACAGGTATTGGAGGTATCTGTGGCTTAAAGGCATATATGCTAACTAAAGATGGAGATGACTGCTATACATTGATGTCCATAAGTTCATTTACATATGGCTCTTTTCAGAGTTTTAGAGCTTAGAAACTGTTTAGAAAAACAGGATTGTTTGGAGAAAATTTTTGCATTTCTGAATTTCTAAACTTTTTCTGTCATCTGCTGGCCTTCATGTGTTCTCTGTGGTTTCCATAAAACTTCCATTTAATTTCTTAAGCCAACTTACAATATATTGAAACCATGTACTTACTAGCTATGTGACCCTGAGGAAGTCACCTGACCTCCCAAACAAGATTCTAGAACACCAATGATTTAGAATGCCCCCATATCTTCTAATAGAGAGGTGATAGACTTGACATACAGAATGAGATATGCATTTTTTGAAATGACCAATGGGGAAATTTGTTTTCCTGTTTGTTATGAGGGTTTTGTTTTTCTTTTTTCCTTTTTTTTTTAATTTTTCTAGTAACTGTGGAATAGGTGGAAGAAAGAAAAAAATTCTTGTTTTTGAAAAAAAAAAACCTAATAATTTAAATGTGGATAATAATAGCAATCACCTCTTTTTTCATTTTTTCAAAGTTTTATTTTAGACTCAAACACCAGAAGACAAATACAGAATAGGGAAAAGACAATAAAACACGTCATAATCTTAAATATTTGATATTAAATGCAAAGTTTGAAGGGGGGGAAAAAGCATGTTGTATGCATAGAAGAATAGATGAGAGGATTCAAAATATGTAACAATAAAATTTCATTTCAAGAAAGCTTACACAGTAAATAATACCCATGTTGAGAATTGTCCATCTTTTCTTTGCCTCCTTTATAAGTTTTCTTTAGTTCTCTGCTGTACACATTTTAACTTTTTCCCTCCCCCTTCCAGAATGTCACAATAAAGTTTAGATATGTTTCTCTATAGATATGTATATGTATGTATGTATATGTATGTATGTATGTATGTATGTATGTATATACACACCCTCCCCTATGCCCCCAGAAGGCTAAAATAAAATTTAGATATATTTCTCTATAGCTATAAATATACACATACATGTATAGACATACAGTTTCCCAAACATATTCTAGTCTTGATCTTTGTTTTTATGAATGTGCATATCTCTTGCTTCCTATCCCTCCTGCCTCCTCTACTTTACTTCTACCCACTATCTTGCCCTCCTATGACTTGCCTAACTCCCTCCAAGAATTTCTCCCCTATCCTCCCATTCCCATTAATCTAAGCACCCTTCTGTACCCTTATTTTACCTATTCCCCACTTAAACCCATTCTCAATGAAAGTAGAACTACCAGCCCCCATCTAATTCCTCTGTATCAATTCTTCCTCTTTCAACTCATTTGTATAAAAGAATTACTCTTTTTATCTGTTCCTAAATGGTTTTACTTTTTAAATTCACATCATACTCAGGTTTACCCCAATCTTTTTTATGAACCACCCAATTATTGATAAGAATCTTAGACATACGTTTTATAGATATAAAAAGTAAACAGTCTGTCCTTATGGATCCCTTATAATCAGTCTCTGTTACATGCTTTGTATTTCTCTTGGTTCTTGTATATCAAATCTTCTATTAAGTTCAGGATATTTTTTTAACAAGGTCTTGAAAGTTTGAGAGTTTATCAAATGCCAATTTTTTTTCATACAGGATGATACTTAACTTTTCAGGGTATGATATTCTTGGGCAGAGCTCCAATTCTTTTGCTCTTCAATATGTTGTATTCCAAGACTTGCGGTCTTGTGTAATTCTAATTGTGGCACCGCTATATTTAAATTGTTTTAATCTTGATGCTTTTAATATTTTGTCCTTGAGCTGGGGGTTTCAGAATTTGACTATGATATTCCTATTAGTTTTCCTCATTTCTTTTAAGTGGTGATTGATGGATTTTTTCTATTTCTACTTTCCCCCTTGTTCTAATGTTTCAGGACAATTTTCTTTAATTATTTCTTGTATTATTGTATCAAGATTCTTTTTCTTATTTTAACTTTCAGTTAGTCTAATTTTTAAAATATTTTTTCTTCTTGATGTGTTCTCCAAATCTATTGTTTTTCTCATAATGTTTCATTTTCTCTCCTATTTTTCATTATTTATATTTTGTTTAATCATTTTCTTGATCTCTTATAATTTCACAGGCTTCACTTTGCCCAATTCTAATTTTCAAGGTGTCATTTTCTTCCTTAAGATTCTGGATCTCCTTTTCTTATTGGGTGACCTTTCTTTCATAACCTTCTAGTTTTTCTTGGATTATTCTTATTTTTTTTTTAGTTTTTCCTCCATCTCTGTTATTTGATTTTAAAAGTCTTTTTAAAGATCTATGAATTCTTTTTGGGCAGGCATCCATTTTATTTTATTCTTTGGGGGTTTCTTTAGTATGCTCCTCTGAAGATGAACCCTGGTAATCTCTATTCCCATAATGGCTTTCTATGGTTGGATTCTTTCTCCTTTGCCCCTGCTTTTTTGTGGTAATAGCTTAAGTTTTTGTAATCACCTCTAGCCCTGGGGTGTGGGAAATGGTGCCCTTGCCCCAGATCTTCAGTTCTCCTCTTTAATCTGGAATCAAAGTTGAACCTCCAACCTCCTGTAAGTGCTCACAGCCAAGGGCTTTCTGCCCCACTGCTTCTGCACTTGCCTGGTGTGTGCTGGTTCCTTCTCACCCCTGCTGCTCTTTGCAACACAGCTGGGTCTGGTGTTTCTTATCAGCAGAGGTTCCCTCAATTTTCCTGGCCTCAAATGCCCAACTTCCCTTAGTATCCTGGGGTTGAAGTTCCAGTGGCTGGGGCCAAGGCAGCCTCTCAAACCAACTAACCTAGCCTGGAGCTGTTTACTCTTCTTTTTTTTCCTTTTTGGAGGGGAGAAGGCAGGGCAATTGGGCTTAAGTAACTTGCCCAAGGTCATAGGGCTAATAAGTGTTACGTGGCTAAGACTGGATTTGCACTCAGGTCACCTTGACTCTGGGCTGGTGCTCTACACACTGTGCCACCTAGCTGCCCTGGTGTTTACTCTTCACAGGGACAAAACCTCATCCTGGGATTTTTCTTCTGATCTTCTCAAATTATCCCAGGAGGACCCAGGGTGTGCACCTGTTCTTATTTGTCTCCATCCACACTTTGTTCACCCTAAGGTGCTATTTTATCTTTTTTGTGGGAAAAAAAAATCTTGAGAGCTTGGAATTTTCTGACCTACTCCACCATCTTCCCAGAATCCTGAGCTAGTGATCATTCTATTACACTTTTTAATCCTTCCTGCTTTTATGCTTCTCTGTTTACAAAAAAGTTATTTTCATAACTTTTTCAGCCAGGTAGCCTTTACCTGGGACATATCCCACTGAAGTGATAATAGGAGACATGTAGTCTTAGAATGTCTATTGAGATTTCCTGAAAAACCTAGTTATAGGGTACTTGGGTAGTCACTGAAACTCTTTTTTTTTTAAGCAATTGGGGTGAAGTAACTTGCTCAAGGTTACACGGCTAGTCATTATTTATGTGTGGGTGCTCATTTTCTGAGGCGGTTTCGATCTCGGGTCATCCCAACTCCGAGGCCAGCACTCTTACTCACTTTGCCACCTAGCTGCCCCATCACTGAAACTCTTAGCCCTGATCCCTATCTATTGGGATTTCTGGTTTATTTTTTTTTTCCTCTGTGAAACCAACAATTAAATAATAGTTACAATCTCCTATAAAATTTTGAGAAAGATCTTACCCAAGATTAAAATGCTGATTTGAGGGGTATGGAAGCTCAGGTCACATTGTAGAAAGTAGGTAAGTGAAAGAAGATCAGGCTACCTGATGACTTAATGTCCTCATGGCTGTCTTAGCTTGGTGAAATTGTTCCCAGGCAGTACACTTACTATTCAAAGGGAGGAAGGACCTTCCTGGATTCTGTAAACAGGGTGGAAGGTCATTGATATTGGATGGGTATGTTTTCCCAACCTGAGTCAATCAGTCAATAAACAATTAATAAATTCCCACTATGTGCCAGGCAGCACTGGGGATACAAAGAAAGGTAATCCCTGCCCTCAAGGAGCTCAGAGTCTAATAGGGGAGATGATATGCAAAAACTATATTTAAACAAGCTATATACAGGATAAATCAGAAATAATCAACCAGAGGTAAGGCACTAGAATTAAGGGGTTAGGCAAAGGCTTCCTCTTGAAGGCAGGGTTTTAGCTGGGGTTTGAAGGAAGCCAGGGAAGCTAGGCAGGGGAGATGAGGAGGGAGAGCATTCTAGGCATGTGGAACAATCAATGAAAATGACCATTGTCAGAAGATGGAGTGTTTTGTTCCAGAAACAGCAAGGGGGCTAGGGTCACTGGATGGAAGATTACTTGGGAGGAAGGGGGAAGGAGATGATCATAAGGTATAAGAAGACTGGAGAGTGTGGTATGTGAAAGATGAAATAATTGAGGAAACAAAGGTTCAAACTTCTGAGCATATTGATTTATTAAACAATGCATGCCAAGTGTATAACAACTTGGGACCAGGCCTTCTTCAACTTTGGTTTTGGACCCCAAATATGGTGGTGGGGGAAGGGAGGGACATATACACAGATTTTTTTATGCATTAAAAACAATCAAATAAGGCCAATTAATTAAAAGAAAACAACTAGGATACAAAATTAGATAATCTAATTTCCAATTGGAGGAAAGATTAGGAACCTTCTGAGTTACCGAGGAGAGAGTGAACAGGTACGGTTCCCTGAAATAAGAAAAAGAGATGTCCTATTCCTCCATGTCTCTGGATTTAATCAAAGGAACATGGAAATAATAATTGATTGACTAGCACAAGATGAGTTTTCAGATAAGGCATATGGGTTTGCTTGAGATGTATATTTGTGAGAACATTCCTTGCATTAATCTTGGGATCTGACGAGTAAGCATAATTTAGGTCCTTAGTTAAAGGTCTCTAAGCAACAGTGAGAGGTGGCCCAGCTTCCCAGCCATGCAGGGCTAGGTTCAAACAGTACAATTAAGTTTCCTCACAATTCCCGTAATTGAAGAGAGTTTTCTACAAGACAGAAATTGGACTAGATCCATAATTGAATAGAAACCTAGATACATGAGCTAGATCCAGAATTGAATCACAAGATATAGTCAATGTGGTTCACTCAATTCCTACCATTTCCCGAAGAGGTAGGGGAGGGGTCATGTTATGAGGACTTTAATGCTACAGGATTTTATATTTGATCCTGAACAGGATAGAAAACCCCTGAAGTTTATTGAGGAGGGAGGTGACGTAGATATTACCTGTGCTTTAGGAAGATCATTGTGACAGCTGAGTGAAGGATGGACAGGAGGTGGGGAGAGATTTGTGGTAGGGAGATCAGCAGGGTTCTGCAATAGTACAGGCATAAAGTACTAAGCACCTGAACCAATCAGTTGAGTGATAAACATTTATTAAGCACCTACTATGTTCCAAGCACAGTGCTAAGTTGTGGGCATACAAAAAGAGGCAAAAGACAGTTCCTGTCCTCAAGGAGCTTACAATCCAGGTAAAAGAGACACCATGCAAACTAATATATACAAAGCAAGCTATATACAGGATAAATAGGAAATAATTGAAAGAAGGAAAGCACTGGAATAAAGAGGGGTTAAGGAAGGTTTCCTTTAGAAGATGAGATTTTAGTTGTTACTTACAGGAAGTCAAAGAGGTCAGTAGTCAAAAGTAGAGGAGGGAGAGCATTACAATTTAAAAGAGGGAAAGCAATGGAATAAAGAGGGATTAAGGAAGGCTTCCTGTAGAAGATAGGATTTTAGTTGTGAGTTAAAGGAAACCAGAAGAGTGAGTATTCCAAGCAGAAGAAGGAAGGCATTTCAGGCATGGGGGCCAGAGAAAATGCCTAGAGCTGAGAGATGGAGTGTCTTATCTGTGGAACAGCAAGGAAGCCTGTAGATTGAAGAGTACCTGTCAGGGAGTAAGGTATAAGAACATTGGAAAGGTAGGAGGGAACTGGGTTATAAGGTGCTTTGAATGCCAAACAGATTGTTTTGTGGTTAGTCCTGGATACAATAGGAAGCCACTGGAGTTTGTGTGAAGAGATGACATGATTAGACTTGTGTTTTAGGAAAATCACTTTAATGGCTGAATGGAAAATAAATTATCAGAGAGGTGGAAATGTCAGAGGAGTTTGTAAAAGATGTTACAAAGTCAAAAAGGACACTTTGGCAATAGATTGGTATAGAGAGGGGGTAAGACAAAGTGAGAGGCCAAGGAGACTAGACTGCCTTGTGGTTTTTGAATTTGCTTGGTACGTTTTTTTTTTTTTAAGCTTTTTTTTTTTTTAAGCATTTGGGGTTAAGTAACTTGCTCAAGGTTACACGGCTAGTCATTATTTATGTGTGGGTGCTCATTTTCTGAGGTCGGATTCGATCTCGGGTCATCCCAACTCCGAGGCCAGCACTCTTACTCACTGTGCCACCTAGCCGCCCCTTGGTACGTTTTTTTTACACAATAAATTTTCAATAATCATGTGCCCTGCCCCCCTCCATAATAGAAAAATAAGTTTTGTGAAACTGTTCAAGACAGTGGCAATGGTGGAGTTAATACACTTACAGAGGAAATTACAGATTATTAATGCAGATTCCTGCCTCAAACACTTATTAGCTCTGTGACCCTGGACATTTAACCTTTATTTGCCTCAGGAAACTTCTTAGGACTTATCTCAGTGGTAAGTCTGGGAGAGGTTATCTTTGTTAGTAGAATGAGTTCCCATACTCCAAGTTGCCTGTGTTGACAACATAACAAATCTTTCATGCAAGTTTGAATAAACTAATCATAATTTACCAATGCTCCAGCATGGAAACAAATAGTGGTCCCAAAAGACTCATCTTATCTGTCTGGTATTAACATCTATTAGATTGCTTAAGAGGAAGATATAATTTTACTGTAATGGTATTAACTTTGTTCAACATACATAGAACCACAAATAATAGAACTGGAAGAGAACTTAGTGTTTATCTAGCTCAGAGTCCACATTTTATGTTTTTTGCTTTTTTTTGGTTTGGTTTTTGCTTTTTTGGAGGGGGAAGGTAGGGTGACTGGGGCTAAGTGACTTCCCCAAGGTCACATGGCTAGTTTTTTGTGTTAAATGTCTGAGGCTGAATTTGAACTCAGGTCCTCCTGACTCCAGGGCTGGTCCTCTATTCGCTGTGCCATCTAGCAGCCCCAAGAGTCCACATTTTAAATGGAAGAAAACTGAGGCTCACAGAGAAGAAATGATTTATCCAAGATCTCAGAGGTAGTACTTGGTCATTCTTGTAAACCTGACTCATTCTTTTTGGCTATTCCCAAATATACTACGCTGCTCATTTCACTCTGCCCACAAAGCAACTCATTTTGCAACTGGAACTAGAGAGTAAAGGAAATATTGCAGCAATGTTAAATTGGGTAAAATAGATCCATCTCCATATTTTTATCTTGTGTTCTAAGTGAATATTGCATGGAATTAGATTCACCTTTATGGGTCCATCAGATAACGATTGTAACCCTTAAAAATTTCAGTGAGGAACATTGTAATGTTTATATAAAAGTCCAAGACTCTTGCACACAATTCTCAGTTCCATTTGGGAGCAAAAAGAAAATACCAGTATTTTTCTCAGATGGTCTTTTCATTTAGTAGATAGAGAATCCTAGCAGGAGAGCAAAGAGCCATCTTTTCTAGAAAAAATACTTGGACATAAATAGTGAGAACTGGAAGGAACTTTGAAAGTGGTATTGGAGGAGATGGGAGTAAGAAAGATTAGTGGAACTGTGGAAAGGGGCAGATTAGTACGAATGGATGATGTTAATTTTTTTTTTTTTTTTGCTTTTTGGAGGGCAGTTGGGGTTAAGTAACTTGCCCAAGGTCACACGGCTAGGTTTTATGATGTTAATTTTTATTAGTGTATTTTATTTTTATAACACCTTAACTTCTGAATATAAACCTTCCCCTACTGTCTTTCCTCCCCTTGTAAAAAGGAATGAAAAAGAGGGGAAAATAGCTATTCAGCAGAGCCAGACTACATATCACCAATGTCTAGTTGTATATGCAATAGAAAAATAAATTGTTTAATAAGGGATCAATAGTGTCCTTGAAATATATTAGCAGATAACTTATTTTTGTGTCCTTCACTAATATTTTAATTTGTTTTGGATACCTGTCTCATTTTTGACATTGAAAGATCAAAAGTATCCACCCAATCCATATGTTTGGAACTCTGGAGCAGAATTTGCTAATCTAAGAAAGCTCATTTTCTTTAAAGATGCTAAGACAGTAGCAAGATTTAAAATAAACCCACAAAAATCATAAACCTTTCCATTATTGCAAAAAACAAACAAAATGCAACTAAACATAAATCAGAAGGAAGAGATAGAGAAATTACACTCAGAATAACTACAAAACATACAAAATATTTTGGAGTCCACCTTCTAAGACATACAAGAACTTTATAAATACAGCTATAAAGTGCTCTTTATGAAAATAAATACAGATCTAAATAAATGCAGAGATACTAATGACTCATGGTTGAACTGAGCCAATAAAATAGGGGATCTAATGGTACCAGATCTTAAATTTTTACAAAGATGTAATCATCAAAACCATTTGGCATTAGTTCAAAAATAGAAAAGTAGATCAGTGGAACAGATTAATTATGCAATAGTAAAATTGTGTTTGACTAACCCAAAGACTATAACTGTAGGGATAAAGATTTATTATTTTAAAAAAACTTCTGGGAAAATTGGAAAGCAGCCTTGCAGAACAGGTTTAGATCAACAATTCATAACATATATAGTAATAAGTTCCAAGTGGATATATAATCTAGATATAAAAATTCATATAATAAACAATTTAGAGGAGCAAGAAAAAAAATGTCTCTTGTAACTGTAGGTAGGGGAAGAGTATAGAGGACAAGGAATAGAGAGGATCACAGAAAATGAAATGGACAATTTTGGTTATATAAAATTGAATGTTTTTGTATGGAATCAATACATTTAAAATTAGTTTTTGTTTTTATTATTCTGAACTTACCAAACATAAACTAAAATGAGTACTTCTATATGCAAAATAGAACAGAAAAAGAAATTTGTACATGAATAGATAAAATTAGAAAGGAGACAGTTAACCTGGGAAGTCTTTTCTGCAAATTTCTCTGACAAAGGTCTATTTTGGGAATTTTTGATTTTCCTTTTATTAATTGGGTCTCAAAGACAATCCCCCTGCAATCTTTGGTTATCTCAAAGCCTGTCTTAATATTAACCTTACCTAACCATAACTTGTCCCTTGGGATGTAAAAATTTACTTAAGAACCTTACACATTCTTTAGATAAGCAGACAGGAGGAAAAAATCTCAATTTTTCCTAACTCCTTGGCAGCAAGTAAGTCTTCCTCCTCGATTAGCCTATTAAAAATCTTCTATAACCTGACTTAGTTTACCTATGGAGTTTGTTTGATGAAGTTTGTTTCCTGTGTAACTAAGTTTATTCAACTTTTATGTCATTGAAGGGAGTATGGGATTATAGATCTATATTCTCTTTTATGGCCTAATAGGAATGTAGTAAGTAAAAGAATTATTTCTCTATTTTTTTACATGGTTAAAATACAAATTTGTTTTGCTTAATTGTAATTATCTCATACAAAGATTGCCTTTCCTTTTTTATTTGAAAAATAAAATTGGAAAATTTGGGAGAAGAGTTTAAAAATAAAAAAAATTAAAATACTACAAATGAAAAACAAAAAGAACTAATAATTCTCAGGAATAAATGGATGGAATAGATGAATTAAAATGTTACAGTTTGGGGGGTCTAATAACAAAAGTACTGATGTAGGATTCTCTGTCTTAGCCTCATAAAGAAATTATTTGGCTATAAGATCTAAGCTTTGGCAAGAGAGGAAAGAGTGAAAACTTTTCTGTCAATGTAGAGAGGGGTTGGTAGTGGTGTTTCTGGGGTAGGGTTAGAGGCTCTGAGAATCCCTGACAGGGTGAATTCTATCTTTTGAGTAACATCCTCTCAGTAACTCTCTTCCTGTTTGCTCATTTGGCAGGATGTATTAGAATTGTCCTTGAAAATTCTCCTTTGTTTTAAAATGTATCTTGGTGTTTTATCATTTTTAGGAGACAAAAAAATGAGTTGCAGGACTGAATGCTAAAAGTAGAGAATCAAGGAAGTAAGATATTCTAATTCTAGGAGTTTCTCTGTGTAAACTGAGAACAGATGATTTCATCTGGGATTAGTTATTTTGAGGTGAAACTTGATGAGAGGAACATTTATGAAATTATTCCTTTATGGGCCTCATTATCAACAAAGTCAATAAACGTTTATTAAGCACCTACTATGTGCTAGCCACTGTGATGTGAGATGATTTATTTAGTTCAGTGTAGCCAAATTGTGCCTCTAGAGAATATCTTGCTGTTAAAGAGATACTGCAGACTTTCCACAGTCCCTTTCCTCTGGGTCTTTTAGTTCCAAGGCTTTTTAATCTCTTTGCCATTTTGATCTTTTTCATTTTTCTGAAGACTGAGGTGGGTTGTGTGCTTGCCAAGATGAAGTGTAGTAGAGCCTGAAGAAAGTTCAGATTAATAGAAAGTAAGGAAATTATTTTTCCAGGGAAAACATCTGCAGAATTTTGTTGATCTTAGAAACACAGTTGGGGCATGGGAACAAGTGAGGAAAATTTACAGGAAGGCTCACAGTCCCGGGGCTCTTGACTTGTAACCTCCCCCCCCAAAAACCCCAAACGTCTCCCCCCAAAATATCTGTCATTCCCCATATCCAAATAAATAACACCTTTTTTTTTTTGCCTTTTTGGGGGGGGGAAGGCGGGGCAATTGGGATTAAGTGACTTGCCCAAGGTCACATGGCTAGTAAGTGTTAAGTGTCTGAGGCCAAATTTGAACTCAGATCCTCCTGACTCCAAGGCCAGTGCTCTATTCACAGTGCCACCTAGCCTCCACCAAAATAATACTTCTTAAAGTTACATTTTGTTTGACTTTTTGTCCTTATCTGCCCTATTGTGCTATGCTGTGATTATGCCTTGAGCCCTGCTCCTGTTCTGAGCCCTATCTCCCTGCCTTTATGACCTGCTTCTGATTTCAGTGCTGAGAGATCTGACTCTGAGCCATCATATACCTACTTCTAAAAAGGTTTAGTTCTGCCAGAGGCTCAAGATCCACTCTTCCATGACTCCATGACAATGCTCTCTCAGTAGCAAGGCTTCTAATTGTCTTTTGTATCAGGGACCCCTTGATGCATAAAAGAAAATATGTAGGATTAAAAAGGTAACCAATTATATTGACATTCTGTTATCAAAATATTAAAAAAATTCAAATAGTCACTAGGGGTCCCAGGCTACAGACCCCTGTCTATTGCTAATATCCTTCAAAGCCCCTATGGGACTATACTCTTTCGTGTTTCAATTTCTAACCTTTGTGGTAAGTTTCAGTAACCCCATAGTAGCTCAAGGTCCCAATCACCTTTTATCCACATACTGTATATCCTACTTACTGGTTCTAGCTTCTTCATGTCCTCCTTTTCCCATAGACTTCCCTGCCATAGATTAATGTATGTTTCAGGATTAGTCATCCATTGGATTCATAGCATTAGGGCATATAAAATGAAAGCAACACTACTACCAGAATGTTTTATGTTCATGCTAAAATAAATTTGAATAAAACCAAAGATACTTGGAATTCCCAAAGAATGCACATCATTATGGATAGCAGAATTTTTTTGTGATCATACCTGGTTTGTTATTGAAAGTACTTATTTTTAAAAAGTGGCAGTTAACCACTAGAGGGAGTCTGTTGCTTGAAGATGTTAAATTGTAGTTGTACAAATCAGAATGTCTATGGATTCCAGAAATTTTATTTTTAGAGGAAGCTGTGATTATTAGGAATGTGTGGTCTGGATCCATGATTTTATTGGTATATCTTAATTCTCTGGTTGTGGGTAGCATTTCTAACTCTTTCCCACAGAACTTTCTATTTCTATACCATTATAAGAGAAACCTAATTATTCTGGAAGCTCACTCCAACTTTGGACTACTTCTCACATTGGAAGTACCTTACACCCTTGAAAGTTTTCCCTTTTATGACCTTGTTCCTTTCAGAGACTCTCTTCTCCTTGGAAAACTTAATCCCCTCACCCCTGCTTTCTTTTTTAAAAATGCATTATCTTCCCCCATTAACCACAACTGGAGAAGCTAGTGACACTCCAGCATAAGATCTGGCATAAGGAAGATTTGTCTTCCTGTGTTTAAATCTGGCCTCAGATACTTATTAGCTGTGTGACCCTGGGCAAGTCATTTAACCTTGTTTGCCTCAGTTCCTCTTCTGTAAAATGAACTGGAGAAGTAAATAGCAAACCATTCCAGTATCTTTGCCAAGAAATCCCCAAAAGAGATCATGAAGAGTCTGACATGACTGAAATGACTGAAGAACAACATCAAAATTAACCTCCATTAGAATGTAAGTTTCTCGAGGACAGATACTATCTATCTTCCTTTTTTAAAATAACATTTTATTCCCCCCAATTACATGGTAAAACAATTTTTAACATTTTTAAAAAGCTTTGAGTTCCAAATTCTATCCCTCCCTCCCTGAGACAGTAAGCAATCTGATAAAGGTTATACATGTATAATCATATAGAATATTTCTATATGTTATTTTGTACAAGAGGACTTGAATAAAAAAATGAATGACTGAAAGGAAGAAAGAAAGGAAGGAAGAAAAAAGGAGTGAAAATAGTATGCTTCAGTTTGTATTCTTATAATTTCAGTTCTTTCTCTGAAGGGCAGAAAATGGACTTTTGGTGTTACTCCACTCTGCATCTGTTGCATGGCCTGGGTTTTTCCACTCCATGGAACAAGCTATCCTTTGCTGGGTACTCCCCACCCTTTCCTGTCTCCTTTTGTGTTCTCTCTGTCTCTTTCCCCCTTCTATTAGATTATAAGATTCTTGAGAGCAGGGACTGTAGTCTTTCTTTTATTAATTGTATCCCTGACACTTACCATAGCACCTGGGACATAGTAGATGCTGAATAAATGTTTATTCAGTTTTTAAAAGATTTTAATTTTAATTTTATAATAGGATTACACACACACACACACACACATATATATATATATACTTTAATATTAATGCATCAGGGTGTGACCAAAATGGCATTGTCTGCTGCCTGCCCACTGTGTATGCTAGCTCAATGCTTCAGTGATTTCAGATGACAAGATATTTTTTTAAATTAATATGTTTAAAACAGAACTCGTTAGCTTTTCCCAAAACCTTCCCTTTTCTGAACCTTCCTATTAATGCTTATGGCATGACCATCCTCCCAGTTATGTAGATTTGCAACCTTAGTGTCACTCTTCACTCCTCACTCATTCTCAACCCATGTAGCCAAACTGTTGCCAAACCCTCTCAACTCTACCTTTGAAACATCTCTCCTTCGCGTCTCTTTCTCTCTACACATGTAGCCACTACCTTGGTGTAGACCCTTATCAGCTCACATCTGGACTATTTTAATAAGTTGATCTCCTGGCCTCAGATTCAATCCATCCTCCATTCAGCTGCCAAAGAGATCTACCTACCTTTCTGATCATTTCATCCCATTTTCAATAAACTCAAATAGTTCCTTATTATCTCCAAGATCAAATAGAAAATACTCTGTTTGAATTTTAAAGCCTTTTGTAACTTGGCCCCTTCCTACCTTGCTCCTTACACTTCTAATTCTTTCATGTATTATATGACCCAAGGATAGTGGTCTTTTGCTGTTCCTAGGCATGGCACTCCTAATATTTTTGGCTATCTCTTATACTTAGACTGCTTTCCCTCTCATTTACCTGGGGACTTCTTTGGAATTCTTTAAGACTTAGTCTAAGTGAAAATCTCCATTTTTTGCAAGAGACCTTTACTGTTCTCCACCCACTGCCAGTACCTTCCCTCTGAGATGTCTGATTTACATTGTATGTACAGTTACTTGCATATTGCCTCACACACTAGGATGTGTACTTGAAGGAAAGAACTGTGCTTTTTGACTTCTCTTGTAGTCCTAGTACACTGCACAGTACCTGGCACTAAAAAAAAAAAGCTAATTGAACAACTGTCTAAAATGTTAGACTGAAATGTGTACTACTCAGCTAATGTTTTACTCTATGTACTATCTTGACATGGAAGAAAAGTCTGAAAAAGGAAAGAAAAGAAAGAAAAGAAGTGACTAGATATATTGAAAAGAATGGTATTGCTTTTTATGAGCCCATTAAAAAGATCAGAGTTAGATTCATTCTAGAAACAAAAAATATTTCTGTGCCTCATTTAAAGAAAACTAGACATATCAAAAGTCCTCTATACAAAATAGATAAATTAGAGTGATTATTGTATTACAAGTGGATCCTTTACTTTGCATTGGGATTTATCTTAGGGATCTTTAATTTAAATCCAGCAAGCATTTATTAAGGATTTATTATGAGTTCTATGCTACACACCATGATAGGCATAGAAAATTTTATATAAAGACTTCTATAAATGAATTTAAATTGATATAACTTACATAAATTTGATTCACACAATACTTCTGAACATATTTTGTGCAAAGCAAAAAAAAGTAACTATTAAAGTTAGTCATATAATAAGCATTGTATGTATCCTTTCCCCCGCTAAATTTATTTTTGCTAGCATCCTAATGGAAAAATGATTGGAAATCATCAATTACTAATATTATTCCAGTTGATTTTTTTTGCAAGTGAGGTGGGGGTGATGGTGGAGCAGGAATAAAACCCAATTATTATTTCAGTTAATCTTCACAAGTCAGTGCTATTATTATCCCCACTTTACAGATGAGAAAGTGAGGCAAGCAGAGATTAAGTGACTTGTCAGAGTCACACAGATTCAACTCCCTTAAAATTTTATCATATCCAGCATGGACTGCCTCTGTCTTGGTCTAGTCCAATTTCTCTCCCTCCCTTTGTTTTCTTTAGTCTTAGTTCTACTTCTTCATGTAGTAACACATGGACTGTAATACTAACATACAAATGGAATGGCTCCAATTTCATTGATGATAAATAGTTTGTTATGAAAATCTTTCCATATCTTTCCCATTTTCTGTATCTTTTTTTTCATTTTCTTTAAGGTTTGTCTTTAAATGTTCTTGGCATGACTTGGTTTATCTGGGTCCTCTGGCCAAGTTTTTCTTAATATTCTTTTTTCCTTTCCACTACTCATTATTTTATGAAATCACATTGTTCATAATCTTCTGCTCCCTATAATTTCTTATGGATTTCATACTCTAAACTGGTGTCACCTTTGACTGCCACATCTCTCTGTTTGACAAGGAGATCTGGTGTTCATTGACTGAATCATTTTTTCTAGGCTTTTTTTGTCCTTATTGCAATAGATTTACATTGGTTAAACCTCCTTAGGAAATGGTAGTAATCTGTGATGATATTTGTTCTTTTGCCTAATTCTTGTTTTGGGGGGGGGGCATTAACAACTTTAAAAACTTTGTTCAAAAACCCTCTGAAAACTAATATCAACTAGTACATAAAACATGTTGAAAGTGTTTGCCATTATTGTAGATGTCCAACACAGAGTCCAAATGGAAGAGGATTTCCCTGTAGATGATGAATTCCTTTAGACATTATTGTTTGCCAATGACACTTTTCCTACTGCATCAAACCCTAGAATGTCAAGACCCACTTAAATCAGACCCATAGTCATTCACAGGAATTCTGGCAACCTATCTACACTAGAAAAACTAAGTAGATAAGGATAGCCTATTGTCCATACTATGATATAGTTGGATGAACAGCCCATAGATTTGGTTCCTCAGTTCATATATCTTGGATGAAGATTGTGCTTAGACAAATGAGCTGGACACAAAAATTAACAGAAGAAGTTGGGCTGGACTATTTCTGGGAAACTGTGTAATGATTTTAATGAGCCCAAGCTCTTTACTAGAACAAAAGTCCATCTTTTTAATAGTTTCCTTTGAGTCTTCTTCTGGCAATAGATTTATCTTAGTTATGAAATGGTAATACTTTATGATAATATATCTTCTTTTGATAATATATAGATATAGGTAATGAAATACCAAGAAAAATTGATGATCAGACAAAGCATAATAAAGAGGTGCATTATGGATGCAAGAGATGCAACTAGATGGCTCAGTGTATAGACCTCTGTGTCTGGAGTTAGGAAGACCTGAATTCAAATGTGGATTTAGACACTTACTAGCTCTGTCACCCTGGGTAAATCACCTAACCTCTGTTAGCCTTAATCCACTGGGAGGAAATAGCAAACCACTCTAGTATCTTGTCTAATTATGCCCCATGGACAGTATGGATCATTTCATGAAGAGTTGGACTTGACTGAATGACTGACCAACAAAGTGATGTGAGAAGGCTGCAATATTGCCACTTTTATGAAGTGATGTGAAGTATGTCATTAGAGGTATATGCTCACAAAAGAAAGTGGAATGGTTATGTGGTAGTCTGAGTGATCAACTGGTATTCACACAATGTCAACAAAATTGAAGTCCCTAGTACATTGGTTGGAACTCACGCTGGAGGATTAATGAGAGATGGAAATTGATATTTTGATATCTTAGGTGTCAATGACCTTAAATGGGAATGAGTGAATTTAATTCAGTTTATCATTGCAGATACCACTATGGGCAAGAATCCCTTAGAAGAAATGGAATAGTCTTACAGTCAACAAAAAGGTGAGAAAAGCAATACTAGGGTATGATCTCAAAAATTACAGAATGATATCGGTTTGAATCCAAGGCAAATTGTTCAACATCACAGTAAATACAAATTTATGCTCCAAAAATTGATGCCAAAGAAGTCAAAATTGCTCAGTTCTTTGAAGGCCTAGAACATGTTCTATCAATAACACTAAAAAAAGATGTCTCATTTATGGGGTGACTAGGTGGTGCAATGAATAGAGCACCAGCCATGGAGTCAGAAGGACTTGAATTCAAATCTGGCCTCAGGCATTTAACACAAAAACTAGCCATGTGACGTTGGGCAAGTCACTTAACCCCAATTGCCCTACCTTCCCCCCTCCAAAAAGCAAAAAAAAAAAAAAAAAACATGTCACATTGATCATAGAAGATTGGAATGCTAAAGTAGGAAATCAAAAAATAATGGCAATAACACATAAGTTTGGTCTTGGAATACAAAATGAAGCAGGACAGAGAGCAATAGAATTTTGTCAAGATAGCTCACTGGTCGTTGCCAACTCTTTTTCAAGAACACCAAATTAAACTCTACACATGAACATCACTATATTGTCAATATTGAAATTATATTGACTATATACTTTGCAGCCAAATGGAGAAGCTCTATACCATCAGTTAAAAGAAGACAGAACTGATTATGGCTCAGATCATGAGCTTCTTATTGCAGAATTCAGACTTCAGTTGAAGAGAATAGGGAAAGCCATGAAATTGTAAAGAGATTACCTAAATAACATCCCTTATGAATATGAAGTATAAATGATGAATAGATTTAAAGGATTAGATCTGGCAGATAGAGTGCCTGAAGAACTACGGACAGAGGTTTGAAATATTGTACAAAAATATCCCAAAAGAAAAGAAGAAACAAAATGACTGTCTGATAGGACTTTATAAATAGCTGAGGAGGGAAGGAAAGTGAAAGGTAAAGGAGAGAAGGAAAGATATACCCAACTGAATGCAGAATTCCAGAGAATAGCAAAGAAAGATAAGAATGTTTTCTTAAATGAACAATGAAAAGACATAGAAGAAAACAATAGAATAGGAGAGACAAAAGATCTCTTCAAGAAAATTAGAGGTATCAGAGAATGTTTCTTGCTAAAATGGGCATGATAAAAGACAAAAATGGTAGGGACTTAATAGAAATAGAAGAAATTAAGAAGAGGTGGCAAGAATATACAGAAGAATTATACAAGAAGGATCTTAACATCATTGATAAAAAGGATGATTATTATGTGATTACCAGGATGGTATGGTTGCTGATTTAGGGGCAGATATGGTAGAAAATGAAGTCAAATGGGCTGTAGGAAGCATTGCTAAAAATAAGACTAACAGAGATGACAGAATTCTTGTTGAAGTATTTAAAATTTTAAAAGATGATGCTTATATCCCAATACTAAAGAAGGACCATGCTAAAGAATGTTCAAATTACTGAACAATTGCAATCATTCACATGCCAGAAAGGTTATGCTTAAGATTCTGCAAGATGAGTTTTAGCAATATGTCAACCTAGAATTACAGAAGAGCAGGCTAGTTTTTGAAGAGGCAGAGAAACTAGAGACCAAATTGTCAATATTCGATGGATTTTAGAGAAAACAACGGAATTCCAAAAAAATTTACTGCTTCATTGACAACACTAATGCCTTTGATTGCATGTGGATCACAACAAAATGTGACAAGTACTCAAAGAGATGGGAATACCAGTTCATTTGACTTGTCTCCTGAGGAACCTGTTTGTGGGTCAAGAAACAATAGAACTGAACATTAAATAACTGATTGGTTTAAGATCGAGAAAGAAGCTCAAAAGGTTGCATATTTTCACATTATTTATTTAACTTATATGCAGAAATTCCAGGCTGGACAAATCAAAAGCCAGAATTAAGATTACCAGGAAAAATATCAACAGTCTCAGATATGCAGAAAATACCATTCTGATGATAGAAAGTGAAGAATTAAGACACCTCTTGATAAGATTCTAACTGGCTTAAAGTTTAACATTTTGAAAAGTTAAGAGCATGGCAACTGGTCCCATCACTTCCTAGAAAATAGAGAGAGGGAGGCATGGATGCCAATTCTGAGATGTGCCACAGCGCACAGACGAAAACCCGGACCAGCCCTGATCAATGTGGCGGCAAGTTGATCCAGCAACCACAAGGGCCACTGCCAGGCCTATCAACGAAGGGCTGAGACTGGACAGAGCAGGGTAAGAATCAAATGCTGGGCCCTTGGCAAGGGCAGCAGCTACTCCTGGGACTAACCAATCCACATCCCAGAAATTTAAAAAGCCCCTATCTGGACCTCCAGAGACCAGGATGGGAGAGTGAACTCTGGCTGCTCCCCTCCCCCCCAAAAACATAGTAATTATTGCCTCAGGGCAAAACCTGTAAAGGCTTGGGAATCCTAAGAGGAAAGGTGTGGCTAGAGCCCTGCCTTAAAATCTAGACAGCAGACTACAAAGACAAAGATTCTGGAGTCCTACTATTGTGAGTGGGAGGAACAAAATTCAGAGGGAGACAGTGTTGACTCCACACCCACAGCTGAAGCCTCAACAGGGAATTGGTCTCAAGCACAAAAAGCATTCTTAGATGAGCTCAAAAAGAACTTTGAAAACCACATTAGAGAGATAAAAGATAAAATGAATAATTATTTTAAAATCAAAATTGCAAAATTAGAAAAAATATTACAATGAAGAAAATAGCTCCTTAAAAAGAAAAATGTGTGATATGGAAAAGGAACTCCAAAAACTAATGGAGGAAAATAATTTGCTAAAAACTAGAATCAACCAATTTGAAATGAATAACTCTATGAGGAATCAAGAATTAGTCAACAAAACATCAAGAATGAAAAATTAGAAAAAGACGTAAAATATCTCAGTGGAAAAATAACTGACCTGGAAAACAGATCTAGGAAAGATAATCTGAGAATCATAGGCCTACTGGAAAATCATGATGAAAAAATGAGCCTGGACAACATCTTCCAAGAGCTCATCAAGGAAAACTGCCCTGAGATACTAGAATCAGAGGGTAAAATAGAAATTGGGAGAATCCACCAGACACTTCCTGAAAGAGATCTCAAATTGAAAAGTCCTCAAAATGTTGTGGCCAAACTCCAGAACTACCAGGTAAAGGAGAAAATACTTCAAGTGGCCAGAAAGAAACAATTCAAATATCATGGAACCACAGTGAGGATTGCACAGGATTTGGCAGCCTCTACACTGAAAGATAGAAGGAAGTGGAATACAATTTTTCTTAAGGCAAAAGAGCTTGGGTTACAACCAAGGATTACCTACCCAGCGAAACTGAACATATTCTTCCAGGCAAGGAGATGGTCACTCAATGATATAACAGATTTCCAGACCTTCCTGATGAAAAAGCCAGAGCTCAATGGAAAAATCAGCCTCTAATTATGAGATGCAAGAGAGACATAGGAAGGTAAACAAGGAAAACACACACACACTCTATTATTTAATAAGAGCAAACTCTTTATAGACAAGTAGAGGTTATGAGTATAAATGACACAAAATGACAGTAAAAAAAAAACCTTATTAAGGGCTACAAAGGGACTGCAATGGAAGAAGGGGAAAGAATGAAGTAGAAAATCGTAAATTATGCCACACAAAGAGGTATAAAAAAAATATAGCAGAGGCAAAGAAGGGAGAGAGATGAGTATTATATGAGCGTTTCCCTCATTGGTTCTGGTACAAGGAGGGAATAAGCATAGGACTCTATCAAGAAGAGACACAAAAAGTATCACAATAAAGAGAAAGAGGGGAGGGAGAGGAGCTTTGCATGAGATTTTTTCCTGTCACTCTTGGTGCAAAGAAGAAATAACATATTACATTTAAGTATAAAAATATTCTACAGGCAGTAGGAATGGGGAAGGGCTATGAAAGGGGGGTACAGTTAGAAAGGAGGGAAGAAGTAAGGGGGAAGGGGAGGAAAAGGGAGGGGGGCTGAGGAGGGAGGCAGTGATCAAAAGGAAAACTCTTTTTTAAATTTTTATTTACTTTTTAAACAAATGCTTTATTAACTTCTGTTTTACATCATTCATTTCTGCCAGATTTTGAGTTACAATTTTTTCCCTCATTTTTCCCCTACCCACCATCCCAGAATAGCAGTCTCACAAGATATCACTTCCTCCAATCTGCTCTCTCCCATATCTTCTCCCATACCCCCTTCGACTTTTCCATTAGAGCAAGGTGAATCTCTGTGCCCCAATGTCTGCATATCTTATTTCCCGATTACAAGCAAAAGAGTATTAATAATAGTATTTATATATATTTGAAACATATAATTTTAAGGCCTCAAATTTCAGATCCATTCCCTTCCTCTCTTGTCACCAATTCCCTCTGGGAAGATAAGTAATTCAGTATATGTTGAACATGTCTAGCTATGCAAAACATTACCATATTAGATATATTGTACAAGGCTGCTTATAATTCCCTCCTATCCATCCCACCCCCACCTGGTCCATTCCCTACTTGATCCTGTCCCTCTTCTAAAGTGGGTACTTCCAACCTCCCCTCCCCCCAAGAATGGCCTCCCATCCATCATGCCCCCTCTCATCCCCCTTCCCCCTATTCTGCTGTAGGTTGAGATAACACATTTAGTATATATGTCATTCTCTCCCTGAACCAAGTTCAATGAGAATGTGGTTTTGCCTTTTTGCCTTCCTCTTCTTCCCCTCCCCTGCAGCCACTTCCCCTTGCTTCTTCTACATGAGATAGTTTACCCTACCCTGTCTCTCCCCGTCTCCTCTTGCTACTTTCCTCTCTCACCTCATAATTTCACCCCTTAAGTATCATTCCTTCCCAACAGATTCAACCTATGCCCTCTATCCATGTATAACTGTAAACATATATGCACACATTCACATATGTATTCAAATGACCATATACCCTTCTTCCATTATTTTCATACTGAAAGAGGTTTCATCAGTCACAATTATTGTTTTTCCATGTAGGAATGTAAATAGGTCAACTTTGATAAGTTCCTTTTGATTTCTTTTCCCTGATTACCTTCTCAGGCATCTCTTGCTTCTTGTGTCTGGATGTCAAATTTTCTATTCAACTCTGGTTTTTTTCTGGCAGAAAAGGCGTTTGATAAAGTACAACATCTGTTCCTATTAAAAACACTAGAAAGTATAGGAATAAATGGAGCCTTCCTTAAAATAATAAGTAGCATCTATTTAAAGCCATCAGCAAGTATTATATGTAACAGGAAAAGCTAGAAGCATTTCCAATAAGATCAGGGGAAAAACAAGGATGTCTGCTATCACCCCTCTTATTCAATCTGATACCAGAAAAGTTAGCAGTAGCAGTCAGAGAAGAAAAAGAAATCAAAGGAATCAAATTAGGCAAAGAAGAGACCAAGTTATCACTGTTTGTGGATGATATTATGATATACTTAGAGAATCCTAAAGAATCAAGTAAAAAACTACTTGAAATAATAAATAAACTTGGCAAAGTTGCAGGATATAAAATAAACCCACATAAATCCTCATCATTCCTGTATATTTCTAATGAAATCCAACAGCAAGAGATAGAAAGAGAAATTCCATTTAAAGTTACTGTAGACATTATAAAATATTTGGGAATCTACCTGCCAAAACAAACTCAGGACCTATATGAACACAACTACAAAATACTTTTCACACAAATAAAGTCAGATCTAACTAATTGGAAAAACATCAATTGCTCATGACTGGGTAGAGTTAATATAATAAAAATGACAATTTTACCTAAATTAAATTACGTATTTAGTGCCATACCAATCAATTTACCAAAAAATTACTTTATAGGCCTAGAAAAAATGGTAACAAAATTCATTTGGAAGACCAAAAGGTACAGAATATCAAGGGTATTAATGTAAAGAAATGCTAAGGAAGGTGGCCTAGTTATACCAGATTTTAATCTGTATTATAAAGCAGCCATCATCAAAACTACTTGGTACTGGCTGAGGAATGGAGCAGTGGATCAATGGAATAGATTGGGTACACGAGACTCAGCAGTCAATGACTATAATAATCTACTCTTTGATTAACCCAAAGACCCCAGTTTTTGGGATAAGAATGCACTATTTGACAAAAACTTCTGGGAAAACTGGAATATAGTATGGCAGAAACTGGGCATAGACCATTATCTAACACTGTATACCAAAATTAAGTCTAAATGGGTGCATGATTTAGGTATAAAGGATGATACTGTAAGCAATCTGGGAAAGCAAGGAGTAGTTTACCTGTCAGATTTATGGAGAGGGGAAGATTCCATGACCAAACAAGAATTAGAGAGCGTTATAAAATGCAAAATGGATAACTTTGATTACATGAAACTGAAAAGCTTCTGTACAAACAAAGCCAATGTAACCAAGATTAAGAAGAAGTGGGAAATTGGGAAAGAATTTTTACAACCATGCCTCTTATAAAGGCCTCATTTATAACATATACAGAGAACTGAGTCAAATCTATAAGAATACAAATCATTCCCCACTTGAGAAATGGCCAAAGGATATAAACAGATAGTCATCAGAGGAAAAAAATTAAAGATATCTGTAAGCATATGAAAAAAAGGCTCTAAATCACTATTGATTAGAGAAATGCAAATCAAAACAACTCTGAGGTACCACATCTCACCAGTCAGATTGGCTAAGATCACAAAACTGGAAAATTATAAATGCTGGAGACGAAAAATTGGAACACTAATACGTTGCTGGTGGAGTTGTGAACTGATCCAACAATTCTGGAAACCAATCTAGAACTATCCCCAAAGGGCTATAAGTAATTTCATATCTTTTGATCCAGCAATACCACTTCTAGGGTTGTATCCCAAAGAGATCATCGAAGCAGGAGGAAGACCCAAATATACAAAAATATTTATAGCAGCTCTTTTTGTGGTGGCAAAGAATTGGAAATTAAGGGGATGCCCATCATTTGGGGAATGGCTAAACAAGTTATGGTATATTAATGTAATGGAATACTATTGTGCTATAAGAAACAAAGAGCAGATGGACTTCATATCTATCTATAGAGGCTTATAGGAACTGATGCTGAGTGAGAAGAGCAGAACCAGGGAAAATTTGTACACAATTATAGATACAATGTATGTGTGATGACCAACTTTGATAGACTGGACTCTTCTCAGAAACGCAGGGCTACAAGTAAACTCCTAAAGACTCATGATGGAGAGAGATGTCTACATTCAGAGAAAACCAGAAAGAACAGAGTTTGAATCCAGATTGAAGCAAATTACCTGCTCTCTTTCTTTTTCTTGTTTGGTTTGGTTTCCTCTCTCCCATTGCTCATTCCATCTGATACAATCCTCCTTTATAGCCTGACCAATGTCTAATGTGAAAATTTCTGCAGATCCTATACCTGATTGTATGCCGCCGTGGCGGGGGAAGGGGGGGAGTTTGGAGGGTAGGAAGGGGGAGAAAACTTGAAACTCAAATAACTGGGGAACTGAATCCTGTAAATTCAAAGTAAACAAATTAATAAAAACAAAAAAGTAAAAATAAATAAAATTTAAAAATAAACTCATGATGCAGATTCATTATGGAAGAAACTTAAAAAAAAAGAAAACAGAGAGAGAAGAAATGGAAGCAGTGTCGGATTTTATATTCTTGGACTCAAAGATCATTGCATTTGATGCTTTCCCTTGAAAGCAGAGCTATGGCAAATCTGGACAGCATACTAAAAAACAGGGGTGTCACCTTGCTGGCAAAGGTCCATATAGGCAAAGCTATAGTTTTTCTAGGAATAATGTGTGGGTGTGAGAGTTGTACTCAAAGGAAAGCTGAACACTGCAGAATTGAAGTTTTCAAATGGTGGTGATAGAGAACACTTTTGAGAGTCCCTTGGACATTAAGGAGATAAAATCAGTCAATTCAGACTATTCATTGGAATATTGAATATTGAATCTGTAGCTTAAATATTTTGGTCACATAATGAGAAGATGGGACTCATTGGAAAAGACCCTGATGCTGGGAAAGGTTGAAGGCAAAAGGAAAAGGAGACAGCAGAGGATGAGATGGATAGAAAGTATAATGGAAGCAATGAACATCAGCTTGGATAGACTTCAGGAGATAGTGGAGGATAGAAGGGTCTGGCATGCTATGGTCCATGAGGTCACAAATGGTTGGGCATGACTGAAAAAATGAATAAGAAAAATAACAGGAGCTAGGTTGCCTTTGGGAGGTCTAATGAACCTAAGCTTTTCCCTTAAAAAAGACCTTTCTTTTTAGAATCAACATTCTTTATGTAAAGGATATATCTTCAAAGAAATGTATAAGCTAAAAACAAAGGGTGAGCTAGTAACATGAGAAGAGAGATATAACTAATGGATAGCTTCTTCTACTCTATGGTTATCCTCATGATATAAGGAGAGAAGGAAGAAAGATTCTTATCACCTTGGGGAGCCTTTGAGAGTACTTAGATAAGAGTTGCACAGGATAGTCAGGCAAAGATGGAGTCAGGAAGACCTGAGTTCAGATCTGGCCTCAGACATTTATTAGCTAAGTGATCCAGGACAAGTCATTTAACCTCTGCCTGCCTCAGATGAGGTCACATTCCTCATGTGTAAAATTCAGATAATAATAGCCCTTATCTCCCAGGCTTATTATGAGGATAAATTGAGATAAAATTTGTGAAGCACTTAGCACAGTGCCTAGCACATAGTAGGCACTTAATACATTATTATTGTTGTTGTTTTTATTTTTTTCCTCTACTATCGGTAATAGCCATTGTAGAAGTAGCAGTAATAATAGTAGTATAGTAGTAGTAGTAATAGTATCTATCTTGTAGGAGGAATTACTCACATTGATGAGTTTATATTTGCATATTCCAGGATAATACTTAATTTAGACAGTTCTGACAAAAGCAGAAAATTCAATTAAACTTCAGTCTTAGAACAATAATGGTTCACATTTCCATTATGGTTTTTTTTTCTTTTTGGAGGGCAATTGGGGTTAAGTAACTTGCCCAAGGTCACACAGCTAGGTTTTTGTTTGTGTGTGCGTTAAGTGTTTGAGGCCGGATCCGAACTCAGGTCCTTCTGACTCCAGGGCCTGATGCTCTACTCACTGCACCACCTAGCCGCCCTCCATTATGTTTTAAACTATAAAAATACTTTCCTTATAAATATCCTATGAAATAAATGGTATAAAGATTGTTATATTCTCATTTTCCATTGTGAAGAAACAGAGACCGAGAAGTTTAGTGGCTTGACCAAGGTCACATAGTCAAGAAAATTATGCAGGAGGCATACTCTGTTTTTCCAAACTTTGTATTTATTTAAATATTTACTTTATTTCTTAAGCTAGCAATTGTGATAAGTGCTTTTAACAATTCACATTTCTAACCTACGTAAGTGTTATTTTTTGCTCTAATGCCAGTTAAGAAGGGCAATTATAGAACAACCAGAAAGGAAGAGAAATAAATTTAAAACTGCAGTTTTGCCAGAATAGGGTAACTCTCTGGGGGATCAAAGACATAAGAGGAAAAATCACTGATTCATTTTTACATTTTTTATAATTGTTATTAGCAAAGAGAGATTATTTATATAAAGGAACTTCCAAGCAATGAGTGAGATGCAGTGAGTGGCCAGCATGTTCCAGCTGGCTAAGCTGGTGCTGAGCCGGAACCTCCACCATTTTCTCCAGATTTGGTTATAGAGGAAAATTCCTCTTAGAGGGGAGGAGTTGAGGTATTGGCTGACATTGGAGGAAGTCTTATCCAAGCCAGGAGTAAGAGCTACCCCAGCCCACCCCACATCACACCACACTGCTGATAGAAAAGGAACCTAGATTCCAGCCCTGGCTTTGTAGCTAATTAACAATGTCAGCTTCAGCAAGACACTTAATATCTCTGAGCTCATCCTCCTCATATAAAAAATTGGGGGGATGGATCAGGTAATGTCTAAAATTCCAGTTTTAAAATTTACAATTCCAAAACTGAAGAAATTTCCTCAATTTATTTCACCACTAGGTGGTGGTGTTACAATGCTAAAATAGGGGTTAGTCTAATGACCTAAATGGAACTGACCTCTCCTTAGTTGTTTACTTTAGGAAGATTCTCTCTCTTTCCCCCCCACCCCAGTATAAAATATTTAATAGACTGTATACAAGGAGGATATTTTTTAAAGTTATGACTCACGTAATCTAATATCTACTGCTAAAATGTCAGCTACATGCTAATGTGTTCTTTTCTAGCCTACAGAAATTGATTTTGAAATTCAAGCAGTAGAATTAGATGATGTGACTATTGAGCATATATCTTTCAAAGTTATCTTGATTTTGTTATTTTTCTAAGAAAATCAAATATTAACTAAGTAGGATGATTAAAATAATTCATTTCTTTCACCTCACTAAAGGAGGTTGCAGATGTGTCTTTGTATATATAATCTTTGCCTTATTTGATTTTATAGAAATTTGTACCAATATACTTTTGGGGAAGGTAAATTGCACCCTTAATTTCTCTGGTATAGAGATTTCTCAAGGAAGGAGGGTCTTCAATCAATGAAGGTCAGCATTTGCTTTGAGATTTATAGTTTTAGAGAGTTGCCTGGAACACTGAAAGGTTAAGTGTGTTTCCCAGAGTCACACAACCAGTGTGTCCTAAAAGGAATTTGTGTTGTCCTATCTATGACATGCAGCTAGATAGATAGCTTACAAAGTTAGTACATCATTATACATCTTGAACAGATCCTATACACAGTCAATGATCTAAGCCCAGAATTGAATGAGGAGACTGGGCTGCATTGCATTTAGGGAGTCCCACAGTCTTTTCAGTGATCCTAAGCTCCTCATTTACCTCGGCCAGCACAGCTGGTGGGCTAGAGACCGTGAGAATAATGAGACAGGGGTGTAATCAGTGGTCTGTTTATTACAGGACCATTTCATACAGAGCCAAAGATGCAAGGGGATCACAGAGTTTATATGCCCCCTGATAGAAGGTCTACATGACCCAAAAGAATGTAGACACCCCAAAAGAATGAAGACAATGTACAAGGACCCTCTCTTAATCTTGTTTACTATCTACCCTTACTTAAGGTTAGTTATTTATTAGGGTAATATCCTAGGACCATATCTAGAGGGATAAACAAAAAAGATTATATACCCTCTTGCTTATCTGCCCTGTAACCTTGCAGGTAACTGTATAGAGCTGGGGAATATTCCTTTAATGGAGCCAAGGGACCCCAAAAGTTCTCTACATCCAAACAAGTTTATACATCCCCCTGCTTATCTGCCCTATAATCTTTCAGGTAATAATATAGGGGAGGGGAACATTTCATTAGTGGAGCTGGGGGAGTCCTGAAAGTTCTCTACACATTGCCATAAAAGGTCATCTCTTTAGCACCTTTTTGTCCCAGTGATGCTATAAGTTTGTGAATTATGAATGCCACAATCTGAGAAAAACCAAAATTATAAGTGATTAAGAAGGGAAGGGAAGGAATAAGCATTTACTAAGTACTTACTATGTGGCTGGCATTATAGTAAGTGCTTTACAAATATTTTCATTTGATCCTCACAACAACTCTGGGAGGTAGGTTTTCTTATTAACCCTATTTTACATTGGAAGTCTCCAAAGGAAAACGTGGGAGAGAAGTGATATTAGATTGCCTCCCAAACTGAAGGCCTATATGGTCATTGTGCCAACCTCAGTGTCATATACCTGTGAAATCTGGATAGTCTACCAGCCCCAGGCCAGGAAAATGAATGGCTTCCATTTGAATTGTCTTAGGAAAATTCTGAGATCACCTGGAAATCTAAGGTAGCAGATACTGAGGTCCTTTCTTAAGCTGAACTGCCAAGCATTCAAAACCTACCGCTGAAAGCACAACTCCAATGGGCTGACCATGTTGTTTGAATGCCAAACCTACATTTGCCTGAAAGACCATTTTATGGAGAACAAAGCAAGTGCTCACATGGAGGTCAGGAGAAGTGATACAATGACACTCTCATCTTGTCACTGAAGAGCTTTGGAATCTGTTACATGATGTGAGAGATGCTGCCACAAGACCACCCAGCTTGACTTGCCCACATCAAAGAAGGCAATGTGCTCTATGAGCAAAGAAAAATTGCAGTAGCTCAAAAGAAACATGTGATGTACAAATTTAGAGACCTCTTTACTCCAAATGTTCATATGGACTATTTGTGTCCATCCTATAGAAGAGCCTTCCTAGCTCATATTGGTCTTATCAGCCACAGTCAGACATATTGTACCTTGACCTCAATATAGTGATGTCATTCTGCTCCTCTTCAAGAATGAAAGACAACAACCAATCAACCATTTTACAGTTGAAGAACTTGAGGTAGAGAGGTTAAGTAACTTGCTTAGGGTCACAAAGCCATTAAGTGTCTGAAGCTGATTTTGAACTCAGATCTTCCCAACTCCAGACCCAGAAGTATTTTCAGTTGCCTCTAAGGAAATGGAAAGAAGCATAGTGGCTATAATTATGGTGGCATATCTATCTATCTATCTATCTATCTATCTATCTATCTATCTATCTATCTATCTATCTAAATATCTATCCATTCATTCATTCATTTATTTACTTGTTTATTTATTTGTTTGTTTTTGCTTTTTTTCCGGGTGGGGGGGGGGGAGACAGGGCAATTGGGATTAAGTGACTTGCCCAGGGTCACATGGCTAGTACTATGGTGGCATATTTAGAAGGACAATACAAAACTTAAAGACATTAGCAAGGAAATGTGGACAAATATCATTGAGGTGAAGATGGCATGGATGAACTGGGGAGGCACTCACACTGCTATAATAATTCCATCAAAACAAAGTGTTGGACCATATTTTACATTTCAACAATCATTTCACCTGCTGAACAATTCAAAGGAATGAAATACATTCCATTTTCTGGGTACAATGGAGGGGAAGAACAGGAAGGCATAAGGGAATGGGTCAACCTTATAATCATTGAATTTGGCTCAGGGAGGGAATGACATACACACGAAATAGGGTGTCTCACCCTATTTGAGATGGGGGATGATGGAGGGGAGGGCAGGCTGGATGGGAGGGAAGTTGGAAGCACACACCTTTGAAAAGGGGCAGGACCAAAGTAGAGAATAGAACAAGTGGGAGGTGGGATAGGGGGGAGGGAAATATAATCAGTCTTCTACAATATATCTACTATGGTAATGTTTTGCATTAGCTACACATGTACAACCTATATTGAATTTCTTATCTTCCCAGTAAGGGTGGGTGACAAGGGAGGAAGGGAATGAATTGGGAATTTAAGGTTTTAAATCCAAATGTTTTATATATATATATATATATATATATATATATATATATATATATATATATATATATATATATATATGTATATATAAATTATTAATACTACTTTACATGTAATTGGGAAATAAGAGGAGGGGATATCCTGGGGGACTGCTACTTTGGGGAGGTGGGTAGGGGAAAAATGGGGGAGAAAATTTATAACACAAAAATTGGCAGAAATGAATGAAGTAAAACAGAAGTTAATAAAGCATTAAAAAAAAAGAAATACATTCCATTTTCTGTGAAAAGAGAATTTTTTGAGGGGAGGAGGGGGAGAGTGAAGCTGAAATGAGACCTTACATCTTCCTTAGATGTCCTAGCAAATCATTTCTCATTGTGATCTGGTCAGAATACATTTGGACAGGTTCTTCCTTACTCAAACCAAGTTCATTTTAAATCTTATCATTGTACTTAATTGGGCATTGAACTTTGGGAAGTCAGGAAAACCAATGTGTATGGTTCCTATTGGCCTTTCCCATTGAAGAAGATGTGGCAGATACTTTGCTACAAAACATTTTCTACAGGGTTAAGCCTTTAGGCAAGTTACAGTCTTGGTCATTCATCATTCAATAAACATTAAGTACCTATTATGTGCCAGGAACTGAATTAATCTTCCAGGTAAGTAGGTGTCATAAAGATAGAGTGCTAGGCTTAGAGTTAAGAAGACCCGAATTCAAATTCAGACTTTCCTAGCTGTGTGACCTTGGGCAAGTCACTTAACCTCTGCCTACCTCAGTTTCCTCAACTGCAAAATGGAGATAATAATAGCACCTACTTTGCAGAGTTGTAAGAATCAACTGAGATAACATTTGTATACTGCCTAGTATAGTGTTTGCTACATGGTAGATACTTAATAAATGTTTCTCCCCTTCTTCTCCCCTCAAAAGATAGAGGTTGTCCAGGAGCCATTTGGAAATGATGACCTGGGTATTAGCATTTATCTTGACTTCTCCTACAAAAATTCCCTAAGAAATTTATATATCAAGGGAGTATTTGTTTTGGATCCAAATAAAATCAGTAAGAGAAAATCATTGCTAAATTTTCAGTGTTAGCATTTACACCTCAGATCTCAGCAAAAGCTACACATTGGGACTTGATTTATTGTTTTATTTATTGTCTAGACTTAAGAAGTATCAGATACTTTATTAGCTGTGATCCTGGGAAAGTCATTTCACCCTATTTGCCTCAGTTTTTTTCAATCTGTAAAAAGAGCTGGAGAAGGAAATGACAAACAACTACAGTATCTTTGCTAAGAAAACCCCAAATGGTATCATGAAGAGTCAGACAACTGAATAGACTTCAGAAAGTGATGGCAAAAAATGTTAATAATGTATATTAAACCTTAAACATGAGTACCACGGTGCATTTCTCTTTTTCTGGAGAGCCAGTAATTATTTGGAGAGCCAGCATGACTCCAATGAAGAGACCAAAGTTTGCCCCCAGACAAGGTGGGGGTGATGGTGGTGCCTGGCCTTCTGGTAACTGCCACAGTGCTGGTTCAAGGAGGATTCTTGCTTTTTTTGCTTTGAGGGATGGAAGTTTGTTTCCCTTTTCTCGAACGGTGTCTGGAACATAGTATCCAATATTATCTAAAAAAAGCCATTGTTGCATCAGCAAATGAGTGCTAAGGATACCCAGAATGCTTCATTGCTCTAGTTCACATATCATTACAAACAGGGTGAACATTTTTACATTGTGATTGAATACAAAAAAAAAAAAAAAACAACAAAGGTGATCACATGTTGAATTGGACAGGATTGCAAGCCTTTAGCTAATTATTAATAGGCACTCTAATAGTAGATACTTCTTTTCCTTTTTTGATGGGGTTCTGATAGAAATTATCCTAGAAATCCTGCTATTATTCTTTTATAATTAATATCTCATGGACTATTGAATAGGTGAAGAAGCTATTTTTGTCATTGAATAAAATCATTGGGATTACAAATTCATATTCTGTAAGTTCCCTACAAGCTTCCTTGGCATTGTTTCAGTAGTAGAGACCTTAACAGGCATGATATGTACCTCCTGCTGTTCCTACATGATTTTGATCTCCCCTGTTTGATTTCAAAATTTATTGTCTGAAATTTTCTCCCTTGTGTATCTTGGAGATTATCAGTATTTGTCATGGCAACATAATGATGCGCTTAAGTTTTTATGCATCAGTATTATATCTGGATCATTCTGGTCAGCAGTTTGTTTGCTCAAAATGGTCTGGTTCCATTACACTTAATTGGTTGTGTTCTCCAGGATACTATTTTTGTAGTATGGGGATTTTCCCTCTTATGTCTATGAAAGATAGTGAGTGCCTTCTAGCCAACTGGTTATATCTTGCTGAGTATTTGGTAGGTCAACCAGTCAATCAATAAATGTTCATTATATACCTACTGTATGCCAGTTGGGGCAGCTAACTAATGCAGTGCATAGAATGCAGGCCTTACAGTCAGAATGACCTGAGTTCAAATCTAGCCTCAGACACTAGCTGTATGACCCCAAGCAAGTCACTTTGCCCTGTTTGCCTCAGTTCCCTCATCTGTAAAATGAGTCGGAGAAGGAAATGGGAAACCACTCCAATATCTTTGCCAAGAAAACCCCAAATGGGGGTCTCAAAGAGTCAGACATGACTGAAAAACAATTTTAAAATGACTAAAAATTTGCCAGGTACTGTTCTAAGCCCGGGATACAAAAAGAGGCAAAAGGCAGTCCTTGCCATCAGTTCATGGCGAGATGCTACATTTTCATAACTTGAGGAAATGTGTTACACAATTTCTTTTTTTTTAAGTTTTATTGATGTATTTTGTTTTTAACATTACAAACATTTCCTCTGTGAGAGCTGTCTTGTAACAAAGTAAAACAATTAAGCCAAATCAATAATACGATGACTCCATATGAAAGTGCATGCAACATTCCATATCTCTAGTACCCTCAACCTTTCTATTTTAAATGTTTCATAAAAAATTAATAAATAGTAATAACATTAACAACAACAGGAACAACATCAATTGATGACAATTATATGATATTTACCAAGTGCCAGGTAGTAGGCTAAGCACTTTCAAATTGTTGCTGTTCTTTGTCATTCATTTTATTTTTTAAAAAATTATTTAGTTTCCAACATTCATTTCCACAAGATTTTGAGTTACAAATTTTCCTCCTGTCTTTCCGCTATCCCCACGCCAAGATAGCAAGCTTACTGAATACCAATCTGTTCTCTCTTATTTCCTCCCCCATTACCCCTAATTTTCTTGTAGGGCAAGATAGATTTCTATACCCCATTGCCTGTATATTTCATTTCCCAGTTGTATGTAAAAATAATTTTTTAATATTTGTTTTTAAAATTTTGAGTTCCAGATTCTTTCCCTTCTTCCCTCCTCACGCACCCCCCACTGGGAAGACAAGCAATTCAATATAGGCTGTACATATGTAGTTACACAAAACGTTTCCATATTGTGAAAGACTATATTTCCCTCCATCCTATCCCACCCCCCATTTATTCCATTTTCTCCTTTGATCCTGTCCCTTTTCAAAAGTGTTTGCTTCTAAATACCCTCTCCCTGAATCTGCCCTCTTTTCTATCATCCCCCCTCTCATCCCCTTTCCCCCTACTTTCCTATAGGGTAAGATACCCAGTTGATTGTGTATGTTAATCGCTCCTTAAGCTAAATTCAATGAGAGTAAGGTTGACCCATTCCCTTTCACCTTCCTGCTCTTCCCTTCCATTGTAACAGTTTTCTCTTGCCTCTTTTATGTGAGATAATTTACCCTATTCTATCTCTCCCTTTCTCCTTCTCCCAATAAATTCCTCTCTCACCTTTTAATATTATTTTTAGATATCATCCCTTCTATTCAACTCATTCTGTGCCCTCTGTCCATGTAGACATGTACACACATACACACACATAGATACACACATACACCATCCTATATATACATATATGTATACATATATATCTATACACATACACACACACACATATATATATATATTACCTTCAACTATACTCATATTGAGAAAAGTCTCATGAGTCACAAATATTGTTTTTCCATGTAGAAATGTAAATAGTACATTATTATTATCTGTCTTTTCATGTACTCTGCAATCCAGTGACCCTGGCTTCCTTGCAGTGCACTGGACAATCCATCTTCTGGCCTTAGACACTTACTATTCATGTGACCCTGGTGAAGTCATTTAACCCTATTTCTATTTGCTTCAGTTTCCTCATTTGTAAAATGAGCTGGAAAAGGAAATAGCAAACTACTCCAGCATCTATGCCAAGAAAACTCCAAAAGGGATCACAGAGTCAGATGTGATTGAAAACAATTGAGCAATAGCAAATATGTATGCATGTATATATGTATGTATGTACATGTGTATACATACACACATACTTCCCATATCAAGCATATAAGGAAAAATTCGTTCACAAAAAGTACTGCTCAGAGTAAGTTTTTTTTATTAATTAATTTGTTTATTTTTAGTTAACAAGATTCAGTTCCATAGTTCCTTGAGTTTCAAATTTCCTTTCCCTCCTCCCCCCACCCCCTCACGACAGCATATAGTCCAGTATAGGATCTGCAAATACTTTCATATTAGACATTAGTCAAGTTACAAAGGTGTATTGTACTAGGTGGGATGAAAAATGGTAAAGGAGAAATAAAACCAAACAATGAAAAGAAAAAGATCAATTAGTTTGCTTCCATCAAGATTCAAGCTCAGTTCTTTCTAGTTATTTCTCTGGATGTCACATCTCTCTCCTTCATGAGTCTTTGAAGATTTTCGTATATCACTGAATTGCTGAAAAGAGTCCAGTCTGTCATAGTTGATCATCACACATATGTTGTGTCTGTGATTGTATATGGATTTCTCCTGGTGCTACTCTTCTCACTCAGCATCAGTTTGTATAAGCCTCTCCAGGTAAATATGAAAACCTTCTCTTCCTTGTTTCTTAGAGCACAATAATTTTCTATTACATGCATATACCACAACTTGTTTAGCCATTCCCCAATTGGTGGGCACCCCTTTAATTTCCAATTCTTTGCAATCACGAAAAGAGCTGCTATAAATATTTTTGTACATATGGGTCTTCCTCCCACTTCTATGATCTCTTTGGGATATAACCCTAGAAGTGGTATTGCTGGGTCAAAGGGTATGAAATTATTTATAGCCCTTTGGGCATAATTTCAGATTGCTCTCCAGAATGGTTGGATCAGTTCACAACTCCACCAGCAATGCATTAGTGTTCCAATTTGCCCATATCCTCTCCAGCATTTGTCATTTTCTTGTTTTGTCATCTTAGCCAATCTGACTGGAGAGATGTGGTACCTCAGAGTTGTTTTGATTTGCATTTCTCTAATCAAAAGTGATTTAGAGCACTTCTTCATATGCTTATAGATATCTTTAATTTCTTTGTCTGAAAACTGCCTGTTCATATCCTTTGACCATTTATCAATTGGAGAATCAGAGTAAGTTTTAGTGTATAGGGTTACTAATTGAAAGTAGGCCAATTTTTCCACTGTACTCCAAGAAAATTCAGATGAGATATCTGTACTTTCCTTGTGGCTTAGATATGCATGATACAGAGTTATAAACTTTCTCATCCCTGTCCTTAGATTAATTGTGTGATTTCTATTTACTAGTTTAAGAATGATGGCTATTTCAAAGCCATCATTTGCTTTTTAAGGTTGTAGTGCTTCTGAGACTCTGGAAATGAAATAATAGATTCATCTGATGTCAGATGGGAATTGCTTAACCCAATAGGACAAGTTCAAGTCAGTTGAACTAGCATTTACTGAATGTATCCTGTATATGCCAGTCAGTATTCTAGTACACTAAGTGGTGCTGTGGATAGATAGCCAGGCCTAGAGTTAGGAAGACTCATCTCCTTAAGTTCCAATTGGGCCCCAGACACTTACTAGCTCTGTAACCCCAACAAGTCCTTTAACCCCAAATGAGGTTAATAAGAGTTGGATATGACTGAAAAACACCTGGTCAAAAACAACAGTATTCTAGAGACTGGGGACATAAGGACAAAAATTAAATAGTTCCTTATCTCTTCAACGAGCTTTAATTCTACCTGGGCAAAATAACACACCCAGCTAAGTATAATATTATTAGCTAATATTTATGAAGTACCCACTGTGTGCTAAGCACTTTATAAATATTATGTGGATTGATCCTCACAGCAACTTTTATAAGTGTAGGTGGTATTATTATCCCAGTTTTATAGATGAGGCCATTGAGGTAAATGAAGGATAACTGACTGGCCCATTGTCATGTATCACACAGTTACTAAGTATCTGAGGTTAGATTTAAACTCAGATTTCCTGACTCTAGGTCAGGCATTCTATTCACCTTACCACCTAACTGCCCCCAAGTATTTTGGATCTAACCCCTATTTCATTTTAACTGGATACTCTTGGTAAAAATCAGTTCTTCCTTGGTAAAAATCAGTATAAGTCAGTGCTTGGTACATAACTTTTAGTCTTAATAGCTACAGACTAAATGCAAAGTAATTTAGGGAGGACTTAATAGCTACCAATAAAAAAAAAAAAACTTGTATATTTTAGACAGATTATAAGATGGTATCCAAATCTTTTGTTTGAACACAAAGTACTTCATCTTTCCAGCAGGGTTCCTAATTCAAGTTTTAGGCTATGACATTATAAGGCTCAGGGGACACTTCTCTTGCAGGGAGATATCACTTACTAATTATGAGAACAGGCATGTATTTGCAAAAACAAAACAAAGCAGAAAACCTTAAATAAAACGAAAATAAAAACAGCAACCAAAGGCCCTTAAACTAAAACTAAGTAAAAATTTAGCCATCCAACATCATATGAACTAACCTTGGACATCCTGGCATACTAACATAAAGAAGAAACAGACTCCTGGAAAGCCTTCCTGGTTAGGAGACTTTCCCCAGTTAATCAACCAAGAAATTATTTCTTATGCACCTACTATCTGCTAGAGCTTTGTGCTAGGTGCTGGGATAAAAAGAATGAAACAATCTCCACATACTAGGGTATTACATATTAATGAGGGAGATGATAAGAACATTTATAAGCATATACTGCAAAAATATAGAGAGAATAAATGAAAAGTAGTTAAATACAATTAGCTTGAAAGGGAGGGTACTATAGTTGAGGGGATCAGAATTGATGTGATGTGGAAGGTGGCACTTGAGCCTTTTCTCTAAGGAAGAGAAGGATTCTGTGAGGTGAATGTAAAGATGAAACTCATTGCAAGCATGGGAGACAACTATGCAAGGGCACTAAGATGGGGGATGGAATATCTTATGTGAGGAATAGAGGAGGACAGTTTGGCTGGATCAGCCTCAATCCAGTGAGGTTTTTCAATGAAACAGACAGTTTAATCTAAATGTGCAGTATATCTCCAGGCTTAAGTCATTATGAATATGGCTAATAATTTTTGAGATCTAGTGAAATGGTTTTAAAACAGCCATACCACAAGGCTAGCTACACATCTAGAAGTATACTTCACATATTTTAAATGAACCAGATTGTCTATTGTTTATTAATTTATTCTTTTGATGGTGAAAAAGAGTAGGAGCTGCCCTGTTCGGTTGCCTTAGAAGCCACAGGAGGCACTCAGTAGTGCCTTGGTTCTTGGACTTGGGTTATTGCCAGCGTACAGGATAGACGATGTTAAAGCTTGGAATGTGAGCACTAAAAAAATGTCTTTAATGGGAGCTGTGCTAATGATTCCAATTTTAGAAAACTCTCCTTGCTCTTAGTCTTCTCCTAATGGGCCAGCCCCCAAAGACTTGCTCCAGCCAGATGGTTCTCTTGCACCAGTGATAAAAGCAGGCACAAAAGGGATAGCAGGACTGGAATTTATTTGAGCAGAGCTGTTTTGTATATATGTAGAAATTGCATTTGCTTAGTTTGTCACTCAGATGTGAGCTGCTGCAGATTTTTTTTTAAAGGAACATCATTAAGCTGAATTTTGGCACCTATAAATGGATCTGCATCTGATTAGCTTACTTGAGAGCTGGGATCTTGGTTAGGATTTCAGGTTTTTGCATTATTATTATTAAAAAAAAAACAAAGTATGTGTGTGTGTGTGTGTGTGTGTGTGGAGTGGGGGCATGAACTAGTAAGTTGTGTGTACTTGATTTTGATGAAGCAATGGAGAGCAGGGAGGAAAAATTATTAAAAAAAAACCCCAACAAAGCTAAACATTATGTTAACTACCTGTGGTGGTACCTTCAAGATAGAAACATGTCCAGGGGCAAATCCAGTGAGACCAGCCAGCAGCATTTATACAGGGCTCCCTAGGAGCATAGAAAGTTTATGAACAAAGAAAGTTCATACAAAGGACATAATTCTGGCATTTTAGGAGCTAGTGGTTCACTGATGTAGTGGGAGATGGGTCTTTAATAAAGCTATCAAGTAGATAGCAAAAAAAAAATCTTGCTGGAAGTAAGCATTACAAGGCAGGAAATATCCCCCCTGTTTTTCCAACTACACATGTGAATTTAAATTCTTGTCCTTCTGGGAATAATATTTGAAAGATCTTTCCTTGCTTCCTACCTTTGCAGTCTAGTAAAGCCTATGGACTCCCTTTCAGAACTATGTTTTAAAATGTATAAAGCCAAATACACATGGTTGCAAAAAAAATCAACTGTATTGAAATATAGATGTAATCTTTTTTTTCTCATCCAAGTTTACAGATCCCTGAACTCTATCCACTAGGTTGCTGGGCCCCCAGATTAAGAACCGCTGCTTTAGAACACTCAAAGGGATTAAAAAATCCCTAAGGAAAGAAATAGTATAAATTCTAAGAACAATAAAAATATTACATGGAAAGATGAAGGAAAGTGAAGGGAGAGGGAGTATGAGTGGTAGTGATGGTTAGGGTCAATCTAAAACATTTTTAAGTCTGGACACTAAATATCCTTGACTCAGTAGTCACTCAAGTTTAATGCTATCATAACATATGATCTGAAGCTGATCAGAGAACAAAGAACTAATCCACCATTCTTTCATTTCTCTTTGGTTAGGTCTCCAAAGGTTGACTGCCTAATTTATTGTGGGTCCTTCACTGCCCTGTGGCTCTTTGTCACCATAGGAATTGTTTAGGAGGAATTTACTGTTGAAGTTTGCCATGTGCTTTCTGCAGTAATGGGGTAACTAGGGTGCTACAGTGGACAGAGTTGGTCTTGAAGTCAGGAAGATTTAACTTTCTGAGTTCAAATTTGACCTAAGATACTTATTAGCTGTGTGACCTAGGGCAAGTCACTTAACCCTGTTTGCCTTAGTTTCCTCATCTGTAAAATGAGCTGGAGAAGGAAATGGGAAACCAATATTTTTGCCAAGAAAACCCCAAATGGGTCACAGAGTCAGACATGACTGAACATTCTGCAGTAATTCCCTACTCTCCCGAACCCTACTCCCTCTGTCTCTTTGGCATTGGCTTTGACCAGGCTTTCAGGGTCTTCTTGCCTGCTGTGGAACTCTGATCTTTTCTGGCTTCTCTTTTGTTCCTCCCACACCCTTGGATGCCTATTGTTCTATAATTTCTATTCTCTAACTTCCTCCATAACAAGATGGTATTAAGTAACTTTATAATAATGCTTGAAGTGAGAGAAAGTGAGAAGTGAGATGGCATTCAAATTTACAACTGAAAAGCACCCTTCTGATTCAGCTGCCTCATTTTACACATGGAGGCTTACAGCTGAGGCTCAAAGAGGTTGAATTACATGTTCAGGGTTGTGCAGATGATAAAACTCGAATCCCGGTATTTAGACTCTAGATTCAGTGATTGTTCCACTATCCAACAGTACCTTGGCATATGCCATAGTCCCTTCAGGAAAACTGGGTATGATGATTGAAGGGTAGTATGATGATTTCAGACACTCCTTGAAAGAAAAGGGATAACATTTCTGCCTTTCTTTTCCTCTTCTCCGATTCTCTGCCACTGTAAGAACTGAAACGTCTATATTTCTTTAAAATGGTGATTGTCATTTTAGGAAGGTGGGACTCTGGCTGGGTACTGTATACAGGTTGCTTACCTGAACAAACATACCAAGCTCCACTTCTCACTCCTATTGGCTCATTTCTTTATAAAGTTGTTCTCTGGGTTCATAAACTATCTGGGGTATGGATATCTTGTTGATGACCAAAGTGGTAGAAATTTTCTCTCTAATTAGCTCACCCCCACCTTAGCCTAAACTGGAGGAAAAAAATCTCTTATCCCTTTGGATAGGTTTTCCCTCTTTCAATACTGATCTAGATACTTATTGGCTTGGACTAAAACCATTATACATGACATATTCTTTAATAGCAGCTTCAAGTAATACAGAAAAATAAACAGTTAAAAGAACAGACTTCCACAATACCCACTATTCTTCACCTCATACATCATTTGCTGTTTCTCAGTCATGTGAAACCAGGATAAATTCAGTCATGAGTAAGTGATATAGTAGGAAGGGCAATTGGGTTTTGAATTAAAAAAAACCTAGCATAGAATCTCAAATATGCCATTTGCTTCCTGTATGATCTGAGTAAGTTATATCTTCAGAATTCAGTTTTTATATAGTAAGCTGTGTCTTACACATAGTGGGTACTTAATAACTGATTGTTTTAAATGAATTGAATTGAATGCAATAAGTACACCCCCAACATAGAACCTCTTTAAAAATGGTTCCTCTAAGAACTATTTTTCTTGAAATTCTGTTTTGCAGTTGCTATTTTCATGGAATTCATGAATTCCAAGTATGAAGATAGACTTTGAGATTTTAATAACTTAGGAAATGCTTCATTTATCTAGAGGGCATTCATTCAGCAAATGTTTACTTAGGGTTGACTATGTGTAAGCTGCTGTGGTGGGTACAAAGGCAGAGAAAGCATATTTCATGCCCTCATGGAACTAAGAACTGCAACTATCTTATTTCCTGGCCACAAACCAGCAAATAATAAAAAAAAGGCTTCTTAGAAGCAGTGTGGTGCTGTCAATATGGGTGACTACATAAGTGAGGTCTAGCTACCTCCTATTGTACAACTATATTTTATACATAAAAGAAGGTAAAAGGTCGGAAATAATGAGACACATTGACAGAGATATAAGCTATCTCAGAGATAGAAGAGGTATCTGACAGTAAAAAAAGAAATACAAAAAAACCCTTATAAAAACAGAGAAGCAGAGGGCCAATTATTATAAAGGTAATAACCCTTGATAGTCATTCTTTCTCAAACCAAACTTATTTTCTTTCCCCCATACTTTCTCCTTTACTGAACTTCCCTATTAGTGTAGAGGATACTACCATCCTCTCAGATTCCCAGGCCATATTTTAGAAATTCCCTATGAATTTTTGTTGTTCAAATATTTGGAAAATTTATTTATATGAAAATATTTTAGTGATGCTAAATAAATGAGGCATCATTGCATACTAACAAGAATGCCTCCTATTTATGTAACACCTAAGTTTTTCAGTGTACTTTTATAGCTTTCATATTATTTCATCATGATAACTTTCTTTGTAAATTGCTAGGACTGATATTAATATTCTTATTTTACATATGAAGTAACTGAGGAGTTGAAGTAACTTTTCTAAATTCGTGAAGTAAGTTAATGGAAAGGCGGCACTAAGACCCAAATTTGATAACTTCCAGAAATCTTTTTTGCTATGACAGGTTGTTGGCTCTTATATTTTTAAACCTTCTGCTAGGGCATGATAGGACAACTATAAGCTTGAAGACCATATCTTGACTTCAATTTAATTTCATACAATCTGAGGCAAATTTGATAAAATTAGTGTAGATCACATTTTCCTCTCTGTTAAAATCCATTATAGACTATAGTTGCACAAGTGCAACATGTACTCACCAAGCATTTGTTTAACACCTACCACGTGGAAGGCATTGTAACTATAAAGAAGAATGAAGTACAATCTGGCCCCTTAGTATTTAACTAGGGATTTAAATATCCTTAGGTGTAATATTCCAAAAGTCCAGAAGATGGGGATGACACACCATGGAAGAAGATAATAGTGACAGTGTAATTTTAAAAATTTAAATCCCGATAGAAGAAAGACAAATTCAATTGTAGAAATCATGACAAAATGTGCATGAGGAAAAAAAAAAGGAAAATTAGGAAAATCATTAACTTATAGGAGGTCTGGAGACTATTTTAAAATTACCTTCTTGAAAGCTGAGGATTAAACATAGACTCATGGAATCTCACAGATAGAAGAGAATTTAGGTATTGTCCTATCTTTCCTTCTCAATTCAGGAATCCTCCCCTATAACATCCTTGAATCATTATTTATAGAAATCTCTAAATGGGGTGGGAGATGGGGAGTGGGGCAATGGAGGGGAATGAAGGGATTTGTAATCTTAACATAGCTAACCTATTAGAATTGGAGTTCCTTGAGAGCAGGGTTTATTTTGTGAACTTCTTCTGTATCTCCAGTACTTAAAATAATGTCTGGTGCATGGTCAATGCTGAATAAATGCTTATTGATACTAGATAACTGGCAAATTGGAGGAGTTCATTTCAGGGAAAAGAGTCTGTCTTTCTCTCCGTTTTTGTTTTTGTATCCCTCTCTGTTTTTTTCTCTCTGTGTCTCTTTAACACACAGACACACACACACACACACACACACACACAGAATCAAAGTATGATTTCTTCACTTTTGGCTAAGTATAGGAAGAAATTCATGAACCCTCTTCCCATTTTACCACTTACTGATATTGTCATAAAATCTTAAAAAATACCAACTTTTCCTTTATTTTTGTTTCTTTTGCCTATTTGTTGTTAAGATCTTTTGATATGCTAACCATTCTAAAATGAAGAAAATGTATTTTGTACCCTTTAGATGCTAGAGACACCATGACAACTTCTACTAAGAGGAGTTTATAAATTTGTTGAAATAATTTCTTGGGTCTCTAGGAAGCGTTTTAACCCATATATTCATCCAAAATCCACCTTGTGTGTAAATAGTTATTGTTGTTTACCCTATTAGACTATGATTTTCTTGGGAGTAAGAACTGTTTTGGCCTTCCTTTGTATTCCCAGAGCTTAGCAACTTGCTGGGCACATAGAAGGCATTTAATACATAATTATTAATTTGATTTGACTGTAATGCTTTGATACTTTGGTAATTTCATGGGTATGGATCTTCCCTTTATTCATTACAACTCCTCTATACCTTCTTATTCAGACTCTTGTCTCTGCATTAACATAATGCCTCATTCTTTTTGTGTCTCAACTATACCAGAGTGCAAGGGTATGTTGGAGCCAGTTCATGCTGGCTCTTTGATTGTGCACTCACTACAAATCAGGATTTATTTATTGTTTTGTTGATTATCTGAATTTAAGAAAGTGATAGAGAAAATGTTAATGTAGATTAAACTTAAAAGTGTGTCATATGTTCATTCTTCTCCCCTCCCTCCCCAAAGAAAACCTTGTTATTAAACATTCTTCAGCACACCAATGGACGGCGTAACATTTGGGATGTCTGTTGTTATTACTTCTCTTTACATTATCAGGTACCTTCTTTTCAGGCCATACATATCTTAATGTCTTTTATTCCACTTCTTTCACAAAAGTCATCATTGATAATCTGCTGTGGCCTGCTTATGCTCACTGGAAGTCTTTCCATTTTCTACTTTGAGTTGTCATTTTAATTTTACTGAGATTGTGGTGGTCCTATGGTATGCAGTCAAATGGTATCACTATGGAACTATAGGTATTAAAGAGATTAACTTTTAGCAGAAAATGGTAAGAGATCATTGGCAGCACTGTATGACTTGCCAAGTGCAATCTAACCCAATTTCCATTTCCTATTAAATTCAGACCTTAAATTTTAATCTGATTGTAGTATCTGTCTAAGAGGTACACATTAAAGACAGATTCAATGGGTTTCCCTTTCAACTGCATGCAAAACATTCATTATGAATTTGTAATTTCATAACTGAGTGTAATCCCCCCACCAGTACACATTGCAACTGATTCGTGTCTTTTGTCATCACTCTTGTCTTTGTCCTTTCATAAATGTTTCAAAGAAGATGCCCTGAAAGCAATGGAGACCTTCCTTTAGTTCCTTTAATACTTTGTGTTCATCAGTGAAATGTTTCCATCCATTTATTATTCCTCATTCTTTCTAGATGACTGACCTGCCTCCTTTTCCAGTCTTTGATGATATCCTTTAGTAATAATAATAATAACTAGTATTTATATAGAGCTTTAATATTAAGAGACAGAATTTATACATTACTCTAAATTTTGTGAAGTACTTGACACATGTTAAGTCATTTGATTCTCACAACAACCCTTTGTCATAGGTTTTGTTAGTGTCACTACTTCACAGATGAGGAAAGCAAAACAGGAAAAAAGTAAGCGGACTTGCCCAGGATCATACATCTAATAAATATCTGAAGCAGGACTTCACCTCAGGTCTTTCTGACTCCAAGTCCATTATTCTATTCACTACTCCACCTTTGACTTCTCATACCAAATTGTTATTGATAATGTGGTATAATCAGCATATGTATTTCCACTAACAGATAGGTAAATTATAATTTTTATTCTAAGATTGTGACATTATGTGCTTTATGGCCATAAATAATCAGCATACATTGGTGTAACTAATGACTATTAAATTTCTCTTAGTAATGTGGACAAAACCATGCATTCTCACTTATTTTGTTTCTTTTGTATGGTTAGATAGTGGGAGAGTGAGAGTAGATGACCATATCTGAAAACTGAATGACAAAGAACAAGGGTTCAGATTCTTTATTTAACTATATTACCTTGGAAAGCCACTTAAATATCTTTGGACACGAATTCTTTAATGGAAAAAAAAGGGGATTTATATCATATCTTCTGTGGGGTTCCAGTTCTGAATCTGTGATCCTAAAATCTCATTATTTGTCATTACTGTTGATTTTACTGAGGCTTTATAGTATTCCAGGACTCAGTGCAATTAATACTATGCCACATTTTAATGGGAATTTTTAGAAACCTTCAGCATCAAAAGATCTTTTGTTTGAAACTTATACAGGATATCACAAAATCATACAATTTTAGAGTTGGAAAGAATGTTAGCTATCATTTAGGCCAGCTGATGCTCCACAAAAGAGGATTACACTTAGCTTTGCTAGGTAAGTTATTGTTGGTTGCAAGCCCAGGTCCTTTGCTCTTCAGAATATCATATTCCATGCCCTTCAGTCTTTTAATGTAGAAGCTGCTAAATGCTGTGTTATTCTAACTCTAGGTTCACAATATTTAAATTGTTTCTTTCTGGTTACTGGTCATTGCTTCTCCAGCTCATCCCTTGGTCTATGAGTGACTCTCCTCTGCTGAGCCGTGACTAGGACCTCCAGTGCCACTGCCACCATAAACACTCTTCCTCTTCCTCTCTGTGGCTCCTCAGGCATGTCAATTCACCTCTCTACCCTGGAATCAAAACAATCACTCACCAACTACATTCACTCCTCAGCAGCTACAGCTTGGGACTGCATCTGGTCAATTCACCTGAGTCCACCCCCAGGAATATTCCTTGATCTTTGCTCTGTACCATCCTCAATACCATCTATAATATCCGTGGGGGTGAAAATTCCCAAAACTAAAGCTATAGTCAATACAGCTACCTTGGGGCTTCTGTTTATTAACTTGGAGGTGTACCGTGAGTGGTATCTGCACTTCATTCAGGTGAGGCCAGCACCCTCAGAAGTCAGATCTTTCCTAATGTCTTACCAAGATGTCACAGGTTGGACAAATGCTCTACTGTGACTTTTACTTACTTCCACTACTTTAAAATTCACTTTCAGGGCGGCTAGGTGGCACAGTGAGTAGAGTGCCGGCCCTGGAGTCAGAAGGACCTGAGTTCGGATTCGGTCTCAGACACTTAATACACACAAACAAAAAAAACCTAGCCATGTGACCTTGGGCAAGTTACTTAACCCCAATTGCACTCCAAAAAGCAAAAAAAATAAAATAAAATTCACTTTCAGCATTACTTTAAGTTCTTTTTTGAGAGGGGGAATTTGGGAGAAACAGGTAATTTCCTCCCTTTTTCAGCCATCTTCCCATAATTCTTTCTGGCCCTCTCCTTTCAAGTCCCAAAGTCATTGTTGTTGGCAGAGAAAACAGCAGCAAAATTAACATTAAGCAGCTCTCCCTTCTTCCTACCTCCAATTATCTTTATCTCCTCAATGCTGAGCAGTAGTCCTATTTTTCCTTTGATCTTCCTCTTTTTATAGTTAGTTTAAAAAAAAACAAAACAATTTTTTTGTTGTCCTTAGCTTCAGCTCATTCTCAGATTTAATGTTTCTGATGATATTATTTTCAAAATTATTTTTTATTCTGAATTTGAAAAACACCAAATAGAATGGATATCTCCATATACACATATAGAGAAACAAACAAAAAAAGGATTATATATAAAACTATAGGTCTCTATTATGTACAGCTTGTTTTTTTAATTATATAAGAAATTTAACATTTAATTTTGAAAATTTTCATTCTTGTCTGTGGTTCTTTATGGGCTTCTTTTTTGTTTATTTTTTTAATGATGTTTTCATGAGCTTCTTTTCTTTCTTATTTTGCTACCTTTTTTTGCTACCTATTTTGCTATCCCACTTCTTACCTTTTATCTCCACCCCTACTATGGTAAAGAAAAAAAAAGAAAGAAAGAAAAGAAAAATAAAGCCCGTGTAATAAATATGCATAGTTAAGCAAAACAGATTCATCAAATGACCATATCCAAAAATCCATCTGTCATCAGAAAAGTAGCAGACTTCATCATCAGTCTTCTGGGATCATGATTGGTCATTGCATATCAAAGTTCTTTCACCTTCTAAAGTATTTTTTATTGTAATATTGCCATTGTGTATATAATTTTCCTAATTCTGTTCACTTAATTCTGCATAATTTCATTCAGAATTTTCAAGATTTCTCTGAAATTATGCCTTTCATAATTTCTTTTTGAGCAAAATAGTATTTCATTAAATTAATATACCAAGATTTGTTTGGCTGTTCTCCAGATGATGGGCACACTCAAGTTTCTAATTCTTTGGTATAACATAAAGAATTACTATAAATATTTTTAAGCACATTAACTCTTTTCCTCTTTCTTTAATTTCTTTGAGAGTGTGGGCCTCCAGTGGCATCTCAGGATTAAGGGGGTATTCACAATTTAGTGTTTTGGGGGGCATAGTTACTAATGACTTTGGAGAAAAGCTGGACTAATTCATAGCTCCACTAAAAATGCATTAATTAGTATGCCTATTTTCCCAAAACCCTTTCAACATTTCTCATTTTATTTTTTGTCATTTCTGCTCATTTGATGGGTTTGAGATGGAACCTCAGAATTGTTTTAATTTGCATTTCTCTAATTATTCTCATCTGGAACATTCTTTGCTGATAGCTTGGGTTTCTTCCTTTGAAGTTTGTTCACGTTCTTTGATTATTTACATATTGGGGAATGACTCTGGTTATAAATTTGAATTAGTTCCTTATATATCTTGGAGATCGAATCCTCATATTCTCTTAATACTACCCATATTGTATTTCTCCCTACCCCTTCTGTTACTCTTGTTTCTATCTTCTCTATATTTGTATAAAAAATTAAAGTTAGTTGATGGGTTCTCAGTGCATTTACATTCATCTCTTCGGACAATATTTCCTCTTTCTTCCCACCAGAGCTTTATTCTCTGTCTCAAGATTTTATTCTTGAGAATTTTATATCTCTTCCCCATATAATTTTAATTCTTGATGTCCTACTTCCCCTTCCTCTGGGCCTTTTGAAAACAGTAGGTTGGCTGCCAAATCATAGCCAAATTTCTTTTTCTCTATGATAAACTCTAGGAGCTACTTCTCTTCAAGGTACCCATCATTTTCTGTTAGGTGACAAGTATTTTATTAAGTGCCTACCATGTACCAGGCAATATGCTAAATACTGGGGATAAAGGAAAGACAATTTGATGGGAGAGACAGCATCCAAAGAACTGAACACAAATAAGACATATGCAAGATAAATTGGAGATAATTGGCAGAGGAAATATGCTAGCTTTGAGGAAGATCAGGATATTGTTGAAGGTAGAATTTTTTGCTAGTACTTAAAGGAAACCAGAGGAGCTAGGAAGTGGAGATAAGGAGTGAGTGAGAGACTTCCAGGCACTCAAAAAATTCCTTCCTATAGGTAGAATTGAGTCCCAAGTAGTATTTTCCCTTGTTTGTTCCTCTACCTTTTGAAGGATAAAAATACTGCTAATGAAAGTCAATAAAAATTATTACTAACAGCTTATGTGTGTGTATATGTGTGTGTGTGTGTGTGTGTGTGTGTGTGTGTGAGCGATAGAGAGAGAGAGACAGAGACAGAGAGAGAGAGACGGAGAGACAGAGAGGCAGAGGCAGAGAAAGACAGAAACCTAGAGATGTCCAGATAAATGAAATTGATTATCGTCACTAAATCATGTCTTAATGTAGAATTATGATTTGTTTCATGAACACTTCATTTATACCCTCTTTCTGTCATGGCAACCTGTAGCATACTCTGACAAAATAATTTCTGTTTCATCCTCATCAATTATATGCTTTCCCCTTTGTTTCCCAATTCTGCCTACATTTCCTCAAATAAGTATAGCTTCTTAATATATAATATTATATACCTTTAACTATCCTTTTTATTGCAGACAAAACCAAATTCCAGTAATGGGTCTTTTTTTTTTTTTCAGTAAGTCTCAGTGCTACCTTTAAGGTCGGTCAAATTTGCCTTTTCATGTTAAGACCTCTAGTTGCTTGTTGCACATATTTTGTGTTCTGTGTATGGACATTTGAGGCCACACATTTTGCTCTTTTTTGCTTCCTTGGGTTTTGTCTTTTGTGAAATTCTAGATGCCAACTGCTATCTACTCTCCCACTCCAACATTGTAGTTTTTCTCTGTGATATCTATGTTGGTGGATGGACATAAGCAAAATACTTCCCCTTCCATTTTTTCTTTAAAGTCTCTTTGAAGAGATTTGAAAGACCCTAGGCTAGTATTTCCTTTTTTTTTTTTTTTGGAGGGCAGTTGGGGTTAAGTAACTTGCCTAAGGTCACACAGCTAGGTTTTTTGTTTGTTTGTTTGTGTGTGTGTGCATTAAATGTCTGAGGCCGGATCCGAACTCAGGTCCTTCTGACTCCAGGGCCGACGCTCTACTCACTGCGCCACCTAGCCGCCCCTAGTATTTCCTTACTGCCTTCATTCAGTGCATTCCATATCCAGTTTAGGAACCTGCCATTTTGGTATTTAGAAGAGTTGAACAATTAGTCAACAAACAATTAGGTATCTGTTAGCTACTGGAGGTATCAATACAGGAGACAGGAGTAATCCCTATTATCTAGGATAATAATGATATCTACCATAATACTTTATTAAATGCTGTTCTTAATGGATATGCTTTTGGAGAGAAAGTTAGAAAAAATATTAGGAAATAACTATGTTCCTATTGAAGGCATATAAGGTTTAACCTCTTAAACTGTTTTGCTTAGAATTTTTGCTTGCTTTTCATTATTGAGCTTTACATTTTTTTTTATTTTGTGCATTAAAAGCCCTTAATAATCTAGGTGTGGGTTTAAAATAAAGGTTAATACCACTCAGAGGAATACTATATTTTGGGTCCTTGGTATTTCATCTAAATTTTATTCACCTATTATATTACAAATACAGTAAAGTTGAAAATAATAGAAATATGAAAGTAAATGATTTATTTTTTGTGGGTTAGAAACTAAAGTAATCCAGGTACATTTTAAAAAAGAAAATGGTTTAAAAAACAAACAAAAAAGGGACAAATTAAGGTACTTGGGCTCTATTCATTAAATGTCTGCATATAAAGACATATCACTATGTAATAAAGGGATAACTGTATACCACAGAATGCTAATGTTTTATCCTTTGTTTAGTATCTGTCATAACAAATTGTGATAGGTCCATGTTACTCTATAATAATTTATTATAGCATAAAAAGAAAAAAGATTAATAAATAAAAGGTTACTTTGGAACTATAGTCAAATAAAATGTATTTCAAGCATTAGGGATATTCATGAGTAAATTCTTTAGACTTTGGTTCATAATAGTATGTATAACACTAACACACCATCCAAGAATGCTATTTAAGTTAATTATTTATTATTTATATGTTAAAGCAACAAGTTTTTTAAAAAATAAATTTGCCCCTGTCCCTTCCTCCACTCCCACTGAGCAAATTAAAATACAAAATGGAAAAAAACAAATGCCTCAATATATCTTTACATTGTCCAACAAAACAAATTCCCACATTAGCCATTTTCAAAAATGTATGTCTCTCTTCTTTAAAATGTTAGAAGAATTTTACTGTGCATGCTGGGTGATGTAGCCCTACTGCTTAGCATCCCTGACTCCTTATTGATATTTTAGACCCCATTAAAATGAAACTAAGGATCTGATTTTATTTGAACAAATTGAGGAAATTAAGACTGAAATTTTCTTTTCATCTGATTTTCTTAAGCTTCAGCTATTTATAGTCAATTTTTAATTTCCTTAAACATAAATCCAACATTTCTATACCAGAATGTTTTTTTATTGAAATAGCTTTATCCTAAAAATGTTTTGTATTTACATTTAATTCCCCTTGCCCAAGTACTGAAACCATAATAGTAATCAAAGTTAAAAAGTTTCTCATAAGAGCTGATTGTATTGATTATTGTTGAAGGTGGGAAGTTAGGATGTATATATATATATATATATATATATATATATATATATATATATATACACACACATATATATATACTATAATAATAATAATAATAGTAATAGCTAATATTTATGCAGTGCCTACTATATATGAAGTATCATACTATTAAATAAAAGGCAGAATTCAAATTTAGTCCTCTCTTGACTTTAGGTCCTACATTTTTTCTACTCTAATTCACTGCCTCGTTTAGTATATGTTTATTAAGGAACTTGAACACTCCAATATTCTGATTCCATTGGTGAACCTACTCTTTATACACAGATGGAGACTATAACTATTTTACACATTAGTAGGAAGTCTTCATGAATTAGTATGGCTAAAAAAGTATATATTATGTGGTTGACATTCTTCTAGTGGAGAGCTGTCCAACATATAACTTAAATGATAGGTAGGCTCTGTGCTAAGCACTTTACAAATATTATCTCATTTGTCCCTTACAAGAATCCTAGGAAGCAGGTACTATTATTATTTCTGTTTTGTACATGAAGAAACTGACAAAAATGGAGGCTTAGTTATTTGCCCAAGGTCACATAGCTAGTAAGTATCTGAGGCCGAATTGGAACTCAGGTCTTCCTGACTCTAGGACTTAAGCTCTATCCACTGCACCACCTGGTTGCCCCTAGTGAAGTGAATTTCATAATTTGATATTGTAATGAATCAGAGATTCCTCAGTGTGGGTACTTTCTTTATCAGTGCAGCTCATGACCCATCTTTTATCTTTGTAAACTATAAGATTTTTGTCCATGCTTTTCCATAAATCCTTCATTGAAGTACACCAGAGGCCTTCATCTAGTTCTTTTAATATTTCATGGCTACCATTGTGGCACTCTGTTATTCACCTCCTATGACTTATTCTTATGTGACTGGACCAGTTCCTTTTCTAGTCATACTGGGTATGATGCACATAATCATAGTTGACATTTATAGACACTCAGGGTTTCAGGAATATATATATATATATATATGTATATATATATGTATATATATATATATACATATATATATATATATATATTCATTCTCTCATTTGAGTCTCACAGAAGCCCTTTGAAATATTATTATCCTCATTTTACAGATCAGGAAGCTAAGACTCAGAGAGGCTGAGTACTTGCTGATTGTTTAAAACACACACACACACACACATGCACACGCACACACACACACACACACACACCTATTAAGTATCAGAGGCAGAATTCAAACTCCCTCCTCTCTTGACATTAGATCCTGCATTTTTTCCATTAAACACATTGCCTCTGATAGAATGTGTTGAATAAATAGCTTTAACATTTCAAAAATTTATGATTCCATTGTTGAACCTACTCTTTACATATAGATGTAGAAGACTATATCCTAGTCATAGCTTAGTAGGACATCTTCATGAGTTGTCATAAAAAAAAACCTATCATCTGTATGCCTTTCTTCTATTGGTGAGTTGTGCTATGTTTAACCAGCATGGTCCTTGGATGACAACCAGATGGTCCACCTCCAGGTCTCTATATAAAATGTTTTCAGCTGGTTATGACTTAACAAAAGAATTTGCATTTTCCTGGTACAGTCTTCAAGAAGGGAGGGTTGCCTGCATATCAAGAAGTGACTTTTTATAACATGTTGATTAATTGAGATTTTACCATGCCATCCTGGATAAATGAGACTTTAATAGTCCTATTAAGGCTAAATATGCACACACATTACATATGAAAAGAGAGATGAATTATTATAGTTAAGACATTGTTTAAGAGACATCAAAAGAGGGAAAAATTCTTTATGAATTTGTATTCTATTCAGGATTGTGTTGAAAACTAGGGAACCTTTTTTTTTTTGGTTGTAATATATGGCACAACCTTCAGTTCCCAAGCAGAAATTCTTCATTCACTGGTGTAGTTATAATTTTCAAATTATGAATCATTACTCATACTGCACTAATCACCTTGGTGTGTTTGGGACCTTAATTTTCAGTTTAATCAAACTACATGTAGTTTTTAAATGATTAAGTTAAGCAAATTGAAGATGTGGGCTGGATTAGACATTCAAAGTTTCTAATAAGGCAACAAGAGAATTTCAAGGTGATCATTGAGGTGTACTTTGCATCATTTATTAAGTGAAATAAAGCCTAAAGCCAGATGAGTTTCCAAACATAAAGTGAAGAGAAGAATAGTGAAAAACATTTGTAATAGATGTCATTACTAGCAAGCAAACCTGAAAAAAAGTTTGAAATAGAATTTATGTTCATGCATTCACTAGTGATTATTGGTATCAAGCAGAAATTGCATTTGGAATCTCACCTTAAAAATCTTAAATTCCACTCTTTCAAACATTTATCAAATAACTATTCCATTTCAAGGCACTGTTCTCTGTGCTGGAGATAACCTTCAAGGAGTGATCATTTAACGGGTGTGGAGTGAGGAGTCATAAATAGATAAGATATAAAGTAGGATGTGATAAGGACAAGGGAAAATAAGGCAAAGTATTTTGAGACATTTGAAGAGAGGCATACCACTTTTACCTGGAGTCACACAGAAAAACTTTATGGAGGAAGTCATGTCTAAGTTGGACCTTGAAGGAAGTAGTGAAATTCAGCAGGTAGAGATTGGAGGCAGAGTCTGTTCCAAGAATAGAGGAGAATAGTGTGAGCAAAAACTCAATAGATTGAAAGAACCAGGGAGAGATAGCAGCCCAACCTGGGAGGAGCCTAAAGTACATTAATATATGTGGTAAGGCTGATTGGGTAGTCTGGAGCCATAATGTGGAGAGTCCCAAATGCCAAGGTAGTGTTTTAAACTTTATTTTGTATATAATGGGAAACCACTAAAGGTTTTAGATGAGAGAATTTGCATAAATATAGGGCATTAGAAAGATTATTAGAGTAGTGATTCATGATCTTGGAAGCAGGAAGATCACTTAACAGGCTGTTAGAATAGTCTAGGTAAGAAGAGAAGAGGGTCTGACGTAGGGAGGTGACAGCGGAAATGGCAGTAGTGAGGAGGAGGAAGCAGACAGATGAAAGCAATATCTAGAGGTAGAAAGAATGGCACTTAGCAATTGAATAGATGTATTATAAGAGGAACAGAGAAAATCCAAAGATAACTCCAAGACAATAAGCCTGAATAATTGGGAGAACAAGAGTGCCAATCAGTCAATCATATGCCAGGCACTGTGCTAAGTAGAAACAGAGATATCAGGGGAAAGGGATGGATTTATTGTGTAGGAGATAAGTTAAATTTTGGACATATTGAGTTGATTTGTGAATTGTCTATTTAGGCTGGATATCTAAACATTAAATGGAAATATGGACCTGGGGATCTTTGAAGATATTGGAGAGAGAGATTTGGGAGTCATTTGCAGAGGGGGCAATTGAACTCAGGATAGTAAAAGAGATCACCACTAGTGAGAGAATAGAAAGTAGTCTTAAGGTTAAAGGTTTGAGGAGAAGCCTGGCCAAAGAGAGGAAGACAAGAAGCTGATAAGAAAGACACCAAAGGAGTAGTAAGAAAGGTAGGAGAATTGCAAAGATGTAATGTGATAGAAGCCAAGGGAAGAGAAGGGAAAAAAGAGAGACAGGGACAGAGAGACATATACAGAGACAGAGAGAGAAATGATATAGGATGGGGGAGAGAATGATGTTTCACAGTGTCAAATGCTTCAGAGAATTCAAGAATGATGATGGCAGAAAAAAATCCCTTGCATTTGAAAATAAGAGAAATTAATGATTCTGAAGAGGTCAGTTCATTAGAGCGATTTGTTTCTTAGAGCTAGAAAAGACCATAGCAATCTTTTAACTCAAACCCCCTTTCCTGATTGGGAAACTGAGTATCAAGAAGGTTAAATAATTTGCCTAATAGTAGTAACAGAACCCACACTTGCACATACTTTGTTCTTCTTTCCACTGTACTGTATTTCCTCCCTTAGTTTCTATTGATCTATTGAGTGCTTCCTTTAATAATAGCAGAAATTCACATAAATATTAAAATATTCCTGAGAAACTAGCAGATTGGAATTTGGTGGGAAAGTTGTTGTTTTGGTTTTTTTTTTGGAGGGTGGAGGGATGCATCTAGAGCTACAATTTTATTAATATGAGAAAAATCCCAGTGTGAAAATTCCCTCCATTAATGTAAATTGGCAGCTTGTTCTCTATGTGTTGAATGATCCCTGATGATCCTTGACTCTTAGAATCCTTAGATTCCTTCACCACCTACATAAAGACCTTCCCGAATTCCCCAGCTGCTAATGAATCCCTACCTAGAAATCATCTGGTATTTGCTTTGGTTATATTTTGTGTCTAGTTATATGTGACTCCCAAAAATTGCAGACTGTTTGAAGACAGTTTTTGGCTTGCGTTTGGTCTTTGTTTTCTGAGCATCTAGCTACTATCTGCTGCATAATAGATGTTTAATTAACCAAGTAGATGCATGCTGATGGACCAACTGACAGATTGACTGAAATATATTTTTGAGGCATTGAAAGGTTAAGTTATGTGTCCTAGGTCAAACAATTAATTCTGGATCTATCAGAGGTAGGATTGAACCTAGGTCTTCCTGAGTCTATGTGTGCTGCCTCACACAAGGTGAATTCCCCCCTTTTTAATGCTTGAGTAGAGTTAGACACTTTTGAAAATGAATAAGTACAATAAGATTACCTTGAAATTTAGGCACGATAAGGTTTTCTCTGAATGCTTATGGCAATATTTCTTATTGCTAATTTGTTCTTCTCTCCTGATCCTGGACTTATACCCAACATGTTGAGACATAGCCATTTTTTCAATATGGTCAATTATCAACTCCAGCTCCCAGCCCATGTCTAGATTGATCAAGAGGCAGTGTGATTCCTCTTGGCTGCTACCCATGCTTCCTGTATAAAATGAATTGAACATTTTTATGCAGTTTAAAGTGCTGTGTTTGCTTGGGACTTGACAGAAACCCTTTCTTGATATATAATCCAAAGGCAGGATGGGGGCCAATTCCATCTTCCCAGAAAGTTAAGAGGCTATTTTTCTTTGAATCCATTTGAGAGTTGGAAGTCACTAGAGTAAGTCCTCTTGGGATAAATAATGGAAGGAAACAGGCAACATTATAAAACAGACAGTATGACACTATTCTAGTTCCTTCCCTGCCACCATTGATAGCCACTAATCCATCTCCTCTCTTCTCTTTGACTTTATGCCCCTTACTGTTACTTTCTGTTTAAAATCTTGTTCTTTTGTTAAATAACTCTACTTTTCCCTTTCTCTGCTCTGTCAACTTAATGTGCAGACTAGTTTGAGACCAAGTTGAAATCCTTATTAACTGTGTGGCTATGGATGAATTACTTGAACTTCTCTGAGGCTCAGTTTCCTTATTTGTATCATAGGAATAGTAGAACTTGCCCAGAGCTGCTGTGAGGGAAACACAAAAATTCAATGGCAACATCCTTGGACCTATCTCTTTATTCTCTCCTGGTTTTCTTCCTGCTCTTCATCCAAGATTCCCCAATCACTGCCTCCTGTAATGAAATGTCCAAGAGAGCCTCAGATTTCCTTCTTCCCAGAAAGGACTCTTGACTTGGAGTTCAAGACATATCTTCACTATTTCTTGACCATTTCAGAGAAGTGCACTTAGCCTGTCATTTCCTCCTTTGTAAAATAGGCTTTACAATATTTGTATTGCCAACTTCATCTAGCCCTTGAAAGGAAATCACATTGCAAAATGTAAAGCACTGTATAAATCTACCCAACAGTGTTGCTGTGAGGGTCAAATGAGACAATGTATATAAAATTCTTTGTAGCCACAATGTGTTATGGAAATGCAGAGTAATGACACTCTGAAGGGGGAAAATGGTTACTTACAATTTTCTGTTCCATTTGGGGGGAATTTAATAGGAAAAGGACCTATATCTACAGTAATTATTCTCATATTTATCCATTTAAGTCAATAAGTCTCTAAAAAATAGATTTAGCTGGGTATTAGAAATTTTTTCCTAAAGACATTCACAACTGATACATTCACTTTTTTAACCTAAAATAAGTGACATTGGAGAGTCTTAAATATTCATGTTTCCATCTGCCAGTTTAAAAATTTTTTGTGGAAAGCTTGGTCCCCAAGAGGAGTTGTGAAAATAAGGCCCCTTCTCCTCACTGCGGATTGGGGATCCATATGGGTATAGAATGTTGTATACACTGTTAGACAAAACTAACTGGTTTTGTTGAACTACATTTTTTCCACTTCTTGTTATAATCTTCATTACAAGGGATTAGCTTGCTAAGTAGAGAGTCACATAAAACTAGATACAAAATACCTTTCTAGATATCCAAAGTTTGTTGTATATCATGCATACATCAAGATTTTCAATATTTCAAGCAAGTTGGAGCAGCTCTCTAACGAGTAACGTGTGTGTGTGTGTGTGTGCGCGCGCGAGCGTGTGTGAATCATAAACTTAAAAAAAATCTTTTTCAGATATCTTTTGCTTTTTGATCACCTTCATTTCAACAACATGGACCATGATTATATTTGTACAAATTATTTTAAAGTTGCCCTAACTTTACATAATTTACAAAGATAATAGGACAAAAATGCTTCTTATTTTGGTCAGCATTATCAGATGCACATTAGGATTATAAAATCACTGAGTTTCAGAGTTGGAAGGAGCTTAGATGACTAAGCAGTCTGGTCGTACCTTTGTGCTTACAGACCTCCAATGAGGGAGCTCCATTACCTCCTGAGGTGGTTGATTGCACTTTTAGAAAGCTCTAATTGTGTGGAAGTTGTTCTTTTTATCAAACATAGAGTTGGCTCTTTGTAAGGTCTGGTGCTCAAATGTGCAGTTCCCAGAAAATTGCTACTTCCCTCTTAACTTTGGAAATCATATAACATTTTTAGAATGTAGCTTCAGTAGTCTTTCATGTTAGATATTTGTTCATTCATTATTATTACTGAGGAAGTTTCATTCCACTGAAGCTTTGTATTATAACATCTCTACCTGTTGTATTTTTAAAATGATGCCTTATGAGGAAGTCTGGAGATTATGGTTTGAATTTCATTTCTGCAACTTATTTTTCATGTGACCTTGAGTAAGTCATTTCACATCTCTGTGCCTTATTTTTCTCATTGGTAAGATAAGAGGCTTGGGCTTCTACTTCTGGTGAACACCAAATGGCGGACGACGCTGGTGCTGCAGGAGGTGCGAGAGGCCCCGGGGGCCCTGGTGTTGGAGGCCGGGGAGGCTTCGGCAGTGGCTTTGGCAGTGGGGGCCGAGGTCGAGGCCGGGGCCGTGGCCGCAGGGCCGGGGGAGGAAAGGCTGAAGACAAGGAGTGGGTTCCTGTCACTATGCTGGGCCGGTTAGTCAAGGACATGAAGATCAAGTCTTTGGAAGAGATCTATCTTTTCTCGCTTCCTATCAAGGAGTCTGAGATCATAGATTTCTTCCTGGGATCTTCATTGAAAGATGAGGTTTTGAAGATCATGCCTGTTCAGAAACAAACTAGAGCTGGACAACGTACCAGGTTCAAGGCTTTTGTGGCCATTGGTGACTACAATGGCCATGTTGGTCTGGGTGTCAAGTGCTCCAAGGAAGTAGCCACAGCTATTCGTGGTGCTATCATTCTGGCCAAGCTGTCCATCGTTCCTGTGAGACATGGCTACTGGGGGAACAAAATTGGCAAGCCTCACACAGTACCCTGCAAGGTCACTGGGCGATGTGGGTCGGTTTTAGTGCGCCTGATCCCGGCCCCTAGAGGAACTGGCATTGTCTCAGCTCCTGTGCCTAAAAAGCTCCTGATGATGACTGGAATTGATGATTGCTACACTTCTGCAAGAGGCTGTACTGCCACTCTGGGCAACTTCGCTAAAGCTACCTTTGATGCTATCTCCAAAACATACAGCTATCTAACCCCAGACCTATGGAAGGAGACTGTGTTTACTAAATCTCCTTATCAGGAATTCACTGACCATCTTGTGAAGACTCACACTCGAGTGTCTGTCCAGAGGACCCAGGCAGCTGCTGTGGCAACCACATAGATGTTTGTAAACAAATAAATTGAACTATGCCTGATTAGACAAAAAAAAAAAAAAGATAAGAGGCTTGGACTAGAGGTCCTATGGGGTACCTTTAAATTCTAGATCTATGATTTTATGTTGACATATACTTCAAAGCCCAACTCAAATACCATTTCTTCCAGGAATCCTTGACTGATCCTATGGCAGTAATGACCTCTCTCAATTTTTATTTAGCATTTTGTTTGGCACATTTTATATAATATCGAGTATCATATGTCTCTTTATATTTGTCTTATCTTTCTTTTGAAATGCAAGCTCCCGGGGCACAGTACAGTGTTCTACATATGGTAATCACTAAGTAGATGTTTATTGAATTAATTGTTTTCACATTTTCTATTACAACTGAGAGACAGCGTGGTTTGGTGGAAAGAATGCTAGATTAGGAACCAGGGGCCCTGAGTTCAAGTCCCATCTCTGCCACTAATTACCTGTGTGACCCTTGACAAGTGACTTCATCTCTCTGGGCCTCAATTTCCTCAACTATAAAATGAGTCAAGATACTTCTATCTATGGACCATGGAAAAGATCACTTAATCTTTTTAAAGCTCAGTTTTCTCATCTGTATAAGGGGAATAATGTCTATAATAGCTATCTCATAGGTTTCTATGAAACTGAAATGAGATGATGCATGTAAAGTATTTTGTAAACACTAAAGCATGGTATAAATGTCAACCACTGTTGCAAGGAATGGCTGACATTTAGTCTTTATTTCTTCAAGATGGAACTAAGTTTTTTAAAAAGATATTTCTTAACACCCTTTATTTTGTTCTTGTAATTTTCTTACCAGGTTTCATCTATTCCATAAATTTACTGTCAACAGCATATGACAATCTTAAAAAATTAGGAAGCTGTAAGGAAGATCTAATGAACACAGCAATCTGACCCAGCTAGGCTCCAACCATTTATGCAAAATTTTGTTTAACATTGGCCATTTAAGAAAAAGGAATATGAATAATATTGTGAAATAATAAGTTGAAAACTTTTGTGATAAGAGCATTTTCTACCTGATTTTTCTGTTTGTCCTGAATTCCATTTTTCTATTATAGCTTGCTGGTTGAAGATAAGCAAAACAGAAAATATTTTGGCATTTTAGAGAGAGAAGCAATTTAAAAATTCACCTAGTTTAATCTTTTGATTTTATAGATGAAGCTGTGGCCAGGTAGGTAGTAGTGACATAGCAAAGGAGCAAGTTGTAAATAGAAATCATTTGAAGTCTAATGAGTGGGAGAGAAAGGAGAATGAAAAAATGAAACACCAAGTCCTGGAAGTTGGATTTTATTTTATTTCATTATTTATCTTCTTTTGTACCTTTAGGAAGGTAATTGGGCTTAATTGCTATTCATATTAGAGAATGGAAGGTGTGGTACAAAGATCCCTGAACAAATAGCAGCCAAGTAAAAGATGAAAGGGGCAGCTAGTTGGCACAGTGGTTAGACTCATGGATCTGGAGTCAGAGAGACTCCATTTTCCTAAATTTAAAGCCTCAGACTTGAATTCACACTAGCTCACACACTAGTTATGTGAGCAAGTAATTTAACCCTATTTGCCTCAATTTCCTTATCTATAAAATGAGCTGGAGAAGAAAAATGGCAAACCACCCTAATATCTTTGCTAAGGAAACATCAGATGGGGTCATGAAGAATTGTACATAACTGAAAAATGACTGAAAAACAATCAGAACAGAAGAAAAGCAATAGAAGGCCCTCCCTCCCACAATACTCAGAAGCAATGAGATCTGAACACTCATTACTGATAAAGTTTTATAATGTATTTATTATATTATTATATATATTTATATGAATTTATTATATTTATTAAGTGACTGTCTTGTGAATTCTTAGGGAAGCAGATCTACAGGCTAGCACAGCTTCATCAAGAACAAATTATGCCAAGTAGATCTGATTTTATTTTTTGACAGTTACTAGATTGAGATATTAGGGAAATTCAGCACCCACACTATTCCTGCATTTTAATTCAGACATTTTATAAGGTATTTCATGATATCCTTTTATATAAGATAGAGATAGTTAAAATAGGTAGATTAAGAATTAATTTGAGTGCCAATGAGTGGTGATTAATGGAGAGGCCCTAGTAATCAGCATTATCCTGAAAATGTTCCACTTCCTTATTTTAAAAAAATTGCCATTCTACTATTTGTCCATAACATTTTATCATTCAAATGCTTCATGTACCTCATTTACCCTAAAATTTTCTTTGTCTCATCTTGATTTGAATTCCCTCCATTCCTCAGCATTTTTTCTGGTCCTTTCCCCTGTTTTGGTTTCACTTTCTTCCCTTTCTCATCTCAATCCTATTGTTGGCAGTGGCCTTTGCTCTCCAATTCTTCACGCTTTTTCCTATTGCTGCTTATCCCTTGCAAAATATCACCCCTAGATTACTGCCATTATCTTCTTCCTTCACTCCTAGTCACATGATGCTAAGCATAACTGGAAGGAACCAACCCACTATGCTGATGGAATAATGAATTCATTATCTAACTTCAACCTCATTATAGCAAAGCAATTCTTTCTTTCTCTCCAATTGATTTCCTACCTTACTTCCTGCAGAAGCTATTTCAAATCTTCTTTTCCTTCCTCAGGCCTTTCCTATATCCTTCATACCCCACCACTCTTCACCTCTCTGCTGAGGACGATGTCTAAATCGAGACCATTTGATGTGAGCACCCTGTTGTCTCATCTTCATCTGAAAACCCCTTCATATCACCCCCACCCCTTCCCATTCTCTCTTCTTTTCCTCCAGTCTCTGATAATGATGTGACCTTTCTCCTCTACAATGCTAGCCCCTCTACCTGTGTTTTTGATTCCATCCCCTCCTGTCTTCCCCAACAGACTGTAACCTTAATCATTCCTCTTCTTTTATTGGTCCCTTCCTTACCAGTTTTAAGAAAAACCTCCCATTATCTTAAAAAAGAAAGGAACAAATAAACTTTAGGTCCTACCATTGCCTCATCTCATATCTCTTTCCTTTCTCAATCAAATCCCAGACAAAGTTGTCTGCTTTTGTTGGTTTCACTTAACATCATTTTACTCACTCTACATCCCTTTGTAATCTGACTTCCAACCTCATAAATCAACTGTAACTACTCTCTTCAAGGTCGCCAGTGATCTCTAATCTTTATGGTCTGTTCTCGATTGTATTGACAATGTTGACCTATTGCAATGGTAATGGGAATTTGAAGATCTTCCCTGCCCCTTTAGAAGCTGAGGGAATTTGAAGATCTCTGCTTTGAAAATCTACTCTTCCCCCAATAAGATCCTCTCTGCTTTGAAGATATGCTCTGCCCCCTAATAGGCTGAATGTGGTTACATGGAGCCTGTGTTGGGAGGAGTTTGCTAAAGGGTGGAGCAGAACCCACAGGAAGTTGGGAATCAGAGCCAACTAGACTGGGAGGAGGAAAGAATGTGTCCCAGGGAGTCAGTCAGGCTTGTGAGTAAATAATGGTTTGTGTGAAGGCTAAATGATAGTGTAGCCCTCTTTGCTGTTGTGGCTTAACTTCTTTGCTACTATGATGGAATTGGCTTACTGTTTTTAGGATTTGGTTTTCTGGTGTCTGAATAAATGTTTTGCTTCTGTCTTCTAGATGGAGAGTCTGTTAATTTTGCACCATGCAGGCATATTTATAGTGATCATGAACACTGTGAATATTGCATTGGTGCTATACCCATGTCTTATCTGGATGTTAACTACTGTCTCTCCTCTTTAAGTTTTCAAGACACTATTCCCTCCTGGTTTTCCTCCTGCCTTTCTAACCATTCCTTCTCCATGTCCTTTGCTGGCTCATCATCAATCTACCATGCTCCCTTACTATATTTGCCAACACTTTCCTCTGAATTTGGATCACCTTCTTTTGGTACTTATTAGTTATGCATAATTTTTGGAATTTAGCCTTCTGTATCTTAGTTTTTTCATCTGTAAAATGAGACTTTTGGACTAGATACTCTCTAAGATCACTTGCACTTTTAAATCATATGATCCCATCATGCTTAGAGCTGTTCATAAAGTAGAATGGGTTACTTGATGTGAAGCAGAAACTGAATGACCACTTGTTAGCAATATTATAAGGGAAGTTTTGTTGAGGTAAGGTCTGGATTTGGTGATCTGCAAGGCCCCTTCTAAGTCTGTTAATCTGCAGTTTTAAGCCACCTGTCAATGATCACACAGCTAGCTCATTTTGTAGAACAATCAGTATTTGAATCTGATTCCCAGCATCTTACTGCTTCCACCACACTCACCACAGCTGCCTCTCTGGGGGGACATAGAAAAGTGTCTGAGTTTATTTACCTCTTGCCTCCCTACATACAAAAGACTCATGTACCTAGGATATTGCCATTTCCTGATCTCTTGGCTATAGAATGTGACAAAAAGCCACGTTTCATTGACTTTGAATCATTCAGCAGCCACATTTCTGCTTGAGCGATCTCAAAATGTTTCAAGCCTTCAGGATATATTATTTGAAGAACCAAAGTACATATTTTAGTAATTCCTTTTCTATCTAGATGGAAATAGAAACTCTGACTCATTGCTATCCTGTATCGCTTAATTTTCCACTCACTCTCCCAAACCACACACTGTCCATTGTCTGTTAGCTTGTTGTTACTTGAGTTCTGCAGTATAATAACATATTCTATAGAAAGTAAATGGCTATTGATTATTTCTTAGCATGTCTTACCCTTTTATTCTGCTCAAACTGGGACCCCTTTCATTCTGTTCTTTTTTTCTTTCTTATTTGGTCTTTAAAAAATAATAACAGTATTTTCACCTGTTTAATAGAAGGAGCTGAATTCAGAATCCCACTTAATCACAATAACTGACATTTCTACAAAACTTTAAAGTTTGCAAGGAGATATGCATGCATTATCTCATTGAAGCCCCACAACAACCCTGCAAGCTAATAATAATAATATAACCAACAGTATTTATATAGCACTTTTAAGGTTTGCAAAGCATATTATTGCTAGAAGTTCAGCAATCATATTTTCCAATTCCTTCAGTATTAAATGTATTTTCTAACTCCACCCTGATCCATAGCAATAGATTTCCTACTGCCATATCCTAAGATGTTCTGAAATGGCTGAGTGCCCACTTCCCATCTTCATCTTACTTTCACTACAGGGCTCCAATGCCTCATGTTGGTTCAGAAGTTAATTGTGGGCTCTTGAAAGCTTTGCCAATGGAGCACAAAGCCTGTCAGTTCATATCAAGCTAGAAAGGTTTCAGGTATGTGGTCAGTGGCTATGTCTATCATCCAAGATCTGCCCTAGCTAAGATTGTTAAGGCTCATCACCAGAAGATTAGCAACTAGGTGATGAACTGGGCAGGAATAGGGCACAAAGACCTCTATGAACACCCATGAAGGAGTAGAATGACTGCTATTGACAGAGAAGTATCCACACTGATGTAAACCTTGATGTTTGAAGTATAGAGATAAGTATTATTATCTTGAATCTATTTAAAGTGTTAACTTTGCTTTTATCAAATGAGATAATATTTGTAAAGCACTTGGTACAGTGCCTGGCATGTGGTAGATGTCATATAAATACTTTTTCTCTTTTGTTTGCCCCCCCACTTTTTTGCTACTTTTATGTTGGTGATCTGCAAGGCCCCTTCTACTCTGTTAATCTGCAATTTTAAGCCATCTATCAATGATCTTGGCAAATGTTATGGGAATGGGAATCTGAAGATCTTCCCTGCCCGTAGGCCCATTGATAGGCTTAAGGGACTCTGGGGACCTTCCCTGATTTGAAAATATACTCTGACCCCTAATAGGCTGAATGTGGTCACATGGAGCCTATGGCAGGAGGCTTGGTTTTCAGGAATGCCTACACCTTGTTACTTTGTGATTGGTCAAGAGGGTTGTGATATTCTCTGAGCCAGGAGAAGGCTATATATACCCTGATGAGAGGTTTTGCTTTGGGGCTCACTTTGAGAAGAGTTGTGTGATTTGATCACAGGAGACTCTGGGCAGCAGTTAAGTCCCCCAGCTTTGAAAACCCAGATGTTGGTGCTTCCCTCTCTGGTAACTGACTAGGTATGGATGTAATGGTTAGGCAGCTGGAATCCTGTCTGCTGATCTGTTTCTCTGTATTTTCTTTCTTTCTTTCTTTCTTTCTTTCTTTCTTTCTTTCTTTCTTTCTTTCTTTCTTTCTTTCTTTCTTTCTTTCTTTCTTTCTTTCTTTCTTTCTTTCTTTCCTTCCTTCCTTCTTCCTCTTTATATACTCAGTGCCTTACAGTGTTCCTCGAATTTAGGAGTTATTTAATAGATATCTGTTGAATATAATTGAATAATGCTGAGTCACACTAATATAAAACTTTCCTTGTAATATCCTGTGTGAGAAGTAGTTCAAATATAAGTCATTCTGGCAATGCTTGAACTGACTGCTTAGCAAAGGGGAATGCCGCTAAATACCTTGGGAGTTTTACTTCTTCTTGGCTCAGGAAAAAGAACAGTTTCATTCAACATCAGGACTAGAAGGCAGAGCTTTTCCCGTAAAGTGGGAATTTTTTTTTTCAAATGCTTTATTAACTTCTGGTTTACATCATTCATTTCCACCAAATTTTGAGTTACAATTTTTCCCCATTTTTCCCTACCCCCCACCCCAGAATAGCAGTCCCACAGGATATCCCCTCATCCCATCTGCTCTTTCCTGTATGTTCTCCCATACCTCCTTCAACTTTTCCAGTAGGGCAAGGTGAATCTCTGTGCCCCAATGCCTGTATATCTTATTTCCCAATTATATGTAAAATAGTATTAATAATAGTTTTTAAATATTTGTTTTAAAAATATTAATAGGTTTTTAAACATTTGAATTTAAAACTTTGAATTCCAGATTCATTCCCTTCCTCCTTTGTCACCCACCCTTACTGGGAAGATAAGCAATTCAGTATATGTTGTACATGTGTAGCTATGCAAAACATTACCATAGTAGATATATAGTAAAAAACTGACTATATTTTCCTCCCTCCTATCCCACTTCTCACTTTGTCTATTCCCTACTTTGATCCTGTCCCTTTTCAAAAGTGGGTGCTTCCAGCTTCTCTTCCCCCCTTCCCTCCCGCCCTCCCTTCTATCATCCCCTCTCTCATCCCCTACCCTCTACTCTCCTGTAGGGTGAGATTTCCTATTTAATATGTATGTCATTCTCTCCCTGATCCAAATTCAATGAGAATAAGGTTTTGCCTTTTTGCCTTCCTGTTCTCCCCCTCCCTTGTAACCATTTTTCCTTGCCTCTTCTATGTGAGATAGTTTACCCCATTCTGTCTCTCCCCATCTCCTCTTGTTATATTCCTCTCTCACCTCTTAATTTCACCTTTTAAGTATCATCCCTTCTTATTAAATTTGACCTGTGCCCTATATCTATGCATACCTGTAAACATATATATATGTATATATATATATGTGTGTATATATATATATATATATATATATATACATTCACATATGTATTCATATGCCCATATACCCTTCTTCAATTATTTTCATACTGAGAAAGGTTTCATCAGTTACAGTTATCATTTCTCCATGTAGGAATGTAAATAGTTCAGCTTTGATAAGTTCCTTTTGATTTCTTTTCCCTGATTACCTTTTCATGCTTCTCTTGCTTCTTGTATCTGAATGTCAAATTTTCTACCCAAGTCTGTTTTTTTCTTGCTTGAAAGTCCTCTAATCCACTGAATATTTTTCCCTGAAACATGATACTCAGTTTTTCTTGGTAGGTGATTCTTGGTTTTAATTCCAGGTCCTTTGACCTGCAGAGTATCATATTCCATGCCCTTCAGTCCTTCAGTGTAGAACCTGCCAGATCCTGCGCTATCCTGATTGTGTTTCCACAATATTCAATTTGTTTCTTCCTGGCTGTTTGTAATATTTTCTCCTTGATCTGGGAATTCTGGAACCTGGCTATAATATTTCTAGGAGTTTTCTTTTTGGGATCTTTTTCAGGAGGCGATTGGTGGATTCTTTCAACCTCTATTTCTCCCTCTGGGTCTAAAACATCAGGGCAATTTTCCTTGAGAATTTCTTGAAGGATGATTTCTAGATTCTTTCTTTGATCATGGTTTTCAGATAGTCCAATAATTTTAAAATTATCTGTCCTGAATCTATTTTCGAGGTCAGTGGTTTTTCCCATGAGATATTTCACATTGCCTTCTATTCTTTCATTTGTTTTGGATCTGCTTAACAGCATCTTGATTTCTCATAAAGTCACTAGCTTCCATTTGCTCCAGTCTAATTCTGAAGGAATGATTATCTTCAGTGAGATTTTGAGATTCTTTTTCCATTTGGCAAATTTGGCTTTTTAAGGCATTCTTCTCCTCATTGCCTTTTTGAACCTCTTTTGCCATTTGAGTTAGTCTATTTTTTAAGGTATTATTTTCCTCAGTCAGGCTGTTGACTGTCATTTCATACTTTTCTTGCATCTTTCTCATTTCTCTTCCCAATTTTTCCTCCACTTCTCTTATCTGCTTCTTAAGGTCCTCTATGGCCTGTAATCAGCTCATATGTTCATTTGAAGTTTTTGGTACTGTAGCTCTGACCTCACAGTCCTTCTCCTTTTTCATGCTTAGGTTCTCTTTGCCCCCCAGATAGGAGTCTAATGTTGAATTTTTCTATTTATTTTGTTTCCTTTGCCTAGGCATGTTGCCACTCAATTACTTGATGTTTGGACTTGTTGCCACAGTAGGACTCTGCCACCAGCCAGGGGAGCTTCTGTCCCAAATGCTGGGTTTTTCTCAGCTGCCAGAGGTATTAGTTGGGTGCCCTCTCTGAAGCCTCCACATGCTCTGGCAAGCTGGTCACACACCCCAAGACCTCCACCCCAGACAGCAATCCAGATTCAAGAAGGTTAAAGCAAGAGTGATTACCCCCAAGACTGATTGCCTGGTTCCCCCTATAGTCCACAGGCCAGGAACTGAAGCTGCTGCATGTGCTGAAGTGTCTCATTGGCTTCTCGCCCCCAGGGAAAGAGGCAGATGCACTCTCCCCACTAATGAGTCCCAAAGTCCATACTGAACTAACCTCTCACTTTGTCCATGGCATCTATGTGTTGGTAACCACAGCTGCTGGTGTTCTGGGGTCCCTCCAGCTGGCTGCTGGTCAGGCCACCCTGGGGCTAAAACCTCTTACTCACACAGGCTACTGGGCTGTCCTCAGCAGGAGGTTAGTTTCTCTGTGTCATTTTGTGGGTTCTGGAACTGCAGAGTTTGTTCAGAGTCACCTTTTACATAAATTTGGAAATGGTGTGGGCTAGAGCTCCAGGGAAGTGCTGTTTCTACTCTACTATCTTGGCTCTGCCCCCTAAAGTGGGGATTTTAAGGACTGTCTTAACTGAGGAAAGAGAACACATGGAACAGCAGTATGAGAACTGCAGCAGCAATTTCAGCCATATCATCCAAGCCTCCTCCTGAGAGATTGGAAAGGCCAAAGTTAAAATGACAAGGTATGAGTCACTTTTTAAAAAATCATGGGTTGGAACTCTAAGCTAAAAATCTGGAATTGGTGCTCCTTATCACTTTCCCAGGTCTTATTTAAGGTGGATGTGACTGGTCCAAACACCTATCTATCTTTTCCATTTCCTTGTATTCCTTTATATTCCCTCCTCCCCGCTCCAACCCAAATCCCAGTGTAGGCAGGACAGCTCTGGGAGTCACAGAGGAGAGAGTGACCTTTCCTGGAGCAAGGGAGATGTCAACTTCCCAGCCCATTGTTGGGGAGTTTTCTTTTTCCAAAGAGCATACACGCACGTGCGCGCACACACATGTGCACATGTACACATACACACACAATTCATATATATTCTCTGTTCTTTCTCACCTGGGACTTCATTAGTTATTTTTTATGATTATACTTCCAAGGACAGAATTATTCTGAACCTGATAATTTAAATCTTCCCCATCAGACAATGAGCCTAAGCTGTTGTGAACTCTTAGTAGTTTAAAAAAAAAAAGTATTGTCTCACATTTTATAGAAGAAGAACTGAAACTTGGTGTTCGAATTCTCTTAGTATATTTAAAGTATGGTGTGATTCGTAAATTAATTAGATACATGATTATATATAGTTTTAAAAGGATTTTTTTTGTTTAGTTGTGTCCTTCGTGACCCCATTTGGGGTTTTCTTGGAAGAGACACTGCAGTGATTTGTCATTTCCTTCTCCAGCTTATTTTATAGATGAGAAACTGAGGTAAACAGGGTTAAGTAACTTGCCCAGGTTCACACAGCTAACAAACTTCTGAGGCTAGATTAGAACTCAGGAAGATGAGTCTTCCTGATTCCAGTCCTGGCACTCTGTACACTATGGCACCACCTAACTGCCCCTCTTTTAAAGAATATACTTAGTGAATCATGGAAAAGGGGCCAGAAGGAATTTTCAAGATTATCTATTACAACCTTCTCATTAGATTATCTATTACAACCTTCTCATTTTACAAATAGGTTATCTGAGGTCCAGAGAGCTTGAGATTTGCCACTGTGAGAACTAGAACCCCAGTGTCCTGGCATCCAATGTAGTACTTTTCCTATTAGAGCAGTGGTTTCCCACATGTGATCTGCATACCATTGGGGAAGGATGGGGTGGAGGTAAGGCATCTGAGAATCCACATGGGTATCAAACGTTTTGGTTTTTTTTTTTTATTTTGAGTTTTATTTGGTTCCAACAAATATTTAGCATGAATGTGAGTATTCTCATGTAGGGAGCTCCACAAAATTTTTTCATGTTAAAAAGAGGTACTCCTCAAGAAAGATAGGGAATAGATATGATAGATAATATTGCATAAAGTAAGACCTTTGGACTATTTGTTCCCATGAATAGCTTTTATATTTTATAAATTTAATTTTCCTGATTTTAAATTCAATATTTTCATTTTCCCCCAATCACATGTAAAAACAATTTTCAGCATTCATTTAAAATTTTTTCGAGTTACAAATTCTCTACCTCTTTCCCTCCCTTCCCCTGCCTCATTGAAAAGGCAAATGATTTGCTATAGTTTATACATGTGCAGTCATATAAAACATTTCCACGTTAGTCATTCGTGAAAGAGAACAGACAAAAGAAAAAACAAAGAAAAATAAAGAAAGAGTATGCTTCAATCTGTATTCAGACTCCAATTCCTTTTCTGGGAGATAGCATTTTTCATCATAAATCCATCAGAATTTTTTTGGATCATTGTACTGATGAGAATAGCTAAGTCATTCATGGATGATCATCATACAATATTGCTATTATTGTGTACAATGTCATGAACAGCTTTGTAGATCAAATAGAGAGTGTGTTTTCTGTCTTAGCAAAATGTGTGCTGTGCTAATTGTTCCCTATCTGAAACTGAGGTTTTTGTAATGATAGAAAACCTCACAAAGCTTTATAGTATTTTAAAGTAATTTATTTAAATTGCTCTGTCCCTTACTTATGAAGATGATTCTTCTTCTCTACCACGAGTAGAATATATGTTCTGAGTTGTTCTAGCAGCAGAAGTGGATCTGCACTAATGTGTCTATATCATCTTGGCCCACACCTCTTGTGATCAATAGTCCATATTAATTTGAACTAACTGGCCTTCCAGCTTCCAGTCTCTTTATTCCTAATTCCATCTGCCACATATCTGCCAAAATAATCTTTCTAAAACCTAGATTATTCCTCTGCTCAAAACCTTTTAGTGGCTCCCTATTACCTAGGATATATTCCACATTCCCTTAACCTATTGTTATATAAAGCCCTTTGCAATCAAGCGCCAACAAACCTTTCTACTATTTCACATGACTTCCCTTTGCACACTACGTTGTAGCCAGAGATGCCTTACTTGCTGTTCTCTGAACTGATATTCCAACTATTACCTCTTTGTTTTTGTACAAATAATCCCCGTATCTAGAATACACTCCCTTCTCACCTCTGCATTTTATTCTGACTTCTAAGTTCAACTCCTATCACAAACCTTTTCTGATCCCCTTAGTTGTAATTGTTCTTTTTTTTTGCTCCAATAGTCATGTATATATTTATCCATTTACATCTCTCACCCCCTGAAGAGAATGTAAACTCTTTGAAACCTAGGACTTTTTGTCTTTATGTTCCCAGTACCTTCTATAGTGCCTTGTCTATAGTAATTATTTAGTGAAATCTTGTTAGTTTAGATTTATATGTAAGCCAGCTGCTCTGATTTATGGGTATGTCCTATGACCATCTAATAGAGAAATGAATTGGCCCATTGGGAATCAAACCTGCAACTTTGGCTTAATTATCATGAGTAGCAAAGAGGCACAGCGGATTGAGCAGTGGGCTTGGAATCAGGAAGACTCGTCTTCATGAGTTCGAATCTGGGTTCAGATACTTACTAGTCATGTAACCCTGGGCAAGTTTGACCATGTCTGGCTGAGTTTCCTTATATGTAAAATGAGCTGGAGAAGGAAATGGCAAACCACTCCAAGATCTTTGCCAAGAAAACCCCAAATGGGGTCATGAAGAATCAGACATAACTGAGATGACTCAACAACAAGAATAACGCATGCTCATCTTATCAGCAACACACAGTTGCCATTCCCTCCATGCAGGGAAGAATCATTGACAGGTAGAAAACAAGATCCCAGCTTCTGAAGGAAAACCACATCTTGAATGCAATGCTGTCCGAAATGAGGGCTGTCAAAACAAGACCGAACACCTTGCTACACTCCCTACTCCTCATGCAAGATGCACAGTGGAAGTCTCTGTCAAAACACTGAGATGGAGCTGAGGAGTGAATATGAAGATGCAAATAGAAAAGGGAGGAAGTTGTAGTTATGCAAGTGGGATAGGTGATTCAACTACCTCTTCTTTCTCTCATGTTGTTATAGAACTTCAGGGTTTACAAAAGCATCTTCCTCACATCTAGTGAGAAACATAATACAAATCAGTAAAGAGATATTGTATTACTTCCTGCCACTTCTGATATGTGTAATGTGGCAACACAGGGCTTTCCCTCTTGTTGAGGGAACCCCAACACTCTCTTTTTTGTTTTTGTTTTTTGGAGGGGGAAGGTGGGGCAATTGGGGTTAAGTGACTTGCCCAAGGTCACACAGCTAGTAAATGTTAAGTGTCTGAGGACAGATTTGAGCTCAGTTCCTCCTGACTCCAGCGCCAGAGCTTTATTCATTGTGCCACCAAGCCACTCCCCCAACACTCTCTTCAATGTTGAATAGATGATATGGTTTCACGACTTGTTTGTTCATTATATCCCACCAAGTGCACTTACATAACCATCATGTAACTATGAAGTAAATACATTTGTTCTCCCTGTTTTCAATCAGCATACAGTTGTCTGATCATTACTTTGATTAATTAGATATAATAACTACTAGGTATTATAACTGAAGAATGAGTAGAAACATATAATGGTCATGTTGGTCTGAACATGGACTACCCCCACTCCCCTCATCTAACTCATATTGTAATTGGAATGGGAATGGGACTTTGAAGATCTTCCCTGCCCCTAAATGGACCTAAGGGGGAGTTTAAAGACCTCCCTTGCTTTGAAAGTAAACTCTGTCCCCTAATGGGCTGAATGTAATCACATGGAGCCTGTGGTGGGAGGAGTTTGCTGAAGGGAAGCAGAGCCCACAGGAAGCTGGTTCAGAGCTAGCCAGATACTAGGGGAGAGAGGATGCTCATTAAGGTGATAGAGAGGTTTGTGAGTAAATATTTATCTTGTATTGGTTTCTGGCAAGGCTGAAGTATGCTGTGGCTCTCAGTGTTAATATGGCTTCTGAATGTCTTTGTTACTGTGATGGAATCAGTTTACTGGTTTTGGGATTCAGTTTTCTGGTGTCTGAATAAATCCTTTAGTTCTATTCTCTATCTGGAGAGTTTGGTATATTTTATGATTGAATGGCATGTGATACTTATAGTCATGATCTTTATTGTGGTTGTGAGCACTGTAAATATTGTATTGGTGCTATAGTGATCTATCACAAGGATTATTTTTCTGTGTATAAATTTCAGGTTATGTTGCATTCTCTCTAGTATACAAATTTAAAATATAATTATATGGAAATACATTATATATATCGTGTATACATTATCTTACATATATGTGTACAAATGTACACACATATATCAGATCTATGATTTCTTTGGTGAGAACCAAAGAATTTTGGATAAGGAGCAGATCTGTAGGGGGAAAGAGATAGAGATAGATAGATAGATAGAGAGAGAGAGAGAGACAGAGACAGAGACAGAGAGAGAGACAGAGACAAAGACAGAGAGACAGAGACAGAGACAGAGAGAGAGACAGACAGAGACAAAGACAGAGAGAGAGAGAGAGAGAGAGAGAGAGAGAGAGAGAGAGAGAGAGAGAGCGCCTTAACAGTAGGAAGATTTCAGTTAAGGTCCCACCTCTGACCCTTTGATACATAGTGGCTCTGTGACTCTGGGCAAGTCATTTAACCTCGGACTCAATTTCCTCATCTATAAAATGGGGATAATATTACTAAGAATTAAATGAGATAATAATTGGAGAGCACATCACAAAGTCAATAAGATAACAATTGGAAAGTGTTTGGCACAGTGCCTAGCACATATTAAATGCTGTATAAACATTAGCTATTATTATTATCATAGCCTGTATGTTTTTAGTACAATGCATCTTTCTTGTTATGACCAATCTAATCCCATCTATCCCCTTAGTAAGGAGAAAGATATTTCAAAAGGTCAAATGTAATGTATCCAATTCTCTTTCAAACATGAAGTCACAGTCCCAAGGACTAGAGTTAACTGTGTATCCAGCCTAAATATTTCCCCAAACAGTCACACATACTTATGTAATAACGTGTACTCTTGTGACTTAAAGGAGACATCAGCAGTGACCTTGTCAGAAGCATTCTGCTCAGCACACAGGGCTGACAGGATTCTGGCCAGCACATAGAGTGACAGAACCCTTCTGTCACAGTGCATTCCTTTCTTTCCCATGGCTGTCCCACATTGGAGAGGCTGTTGCCAACACAGATATTCTGTCAGAAAATAAATCACATGTCTATAGTCCCCGCTCAGCTCTGGCCAACTTGCTGAGTGTGGTCACCTATTACTAATGTGTGGCAGACGTTGCTCGTTAGAATGATACCATCCAAGTGGCATCTCCTTAGTGCACTTTTAGCTTGATTTGAGTCTCCCAAAATGACAATGAATGTTATTCCCTTACTGCTGAAATCTGTCTGATCATCCTAACAATCTGTTTATTTTGGCAGGTCAGGCTTAACGGAGTCTCCTTAAGAGGAGACCAAAGATGGAACAGAAATATCAGAATTAAGAGAATATTAATATTTCAGAAATAATTCTATTTTTTGTATTATGCATTTGTGTCAACTAAGTTTAATACTTTTTTTCTCATTAAACTTTTTAAAACTTTAATTGTAAGTGCATTAATACAGGAATATAGTCAGCGTATTAATGAATGTTTAGAGGACTGCATAGGAATGTATATTTATTTAGTCTGTGTTTGTAAAGGAGGAATCATGGGCATAATCAACAAACATTTATTAAATCTATACAGTTCTAGATACTATGCTAAGCACTGGGGATACAAAGAAAGGCAAAATGTTCCTTGCCCTCAAGGAGCTCACATTCTAATGGTGTATACATGCAAACAATTATATACATACACGGTCTATACAGAGTTTAAGGACGGTAACCTCAGTGAGAAAAATTCAAGCAGCTGGAGTGTGGGGATGAGAATGAGTGGGTGGGGGAAGGAACTATTGGAAAGGGCTGGGGGGAGTGGAATTTGAGTTGAATCTTAAAGGAAGCAGAGGCAGAAGTGGGGAGGGGGAACATTTCAGGCATGGGTGACAGTCAAAAAGGCATGGAGATGGGAGATGTAGCATTTTCTGCAATGAACAGCAAGAAGGTCAGCACAGAATATATATGGAGAGGAGTAAAGAATTAGTAAAAAGAGTCAAAACTAAGGAGTGCTTTGAACACCAAACGGAGCCCATTATATTTGATCCCAGAGGTAATAGAAAGCCACTGCAACTATAGAGTTTTACACATACTGACTGTGTGACTCTGGGCAAGTTACTTAAAATCTTAGTGTCCTAAACAGCTAACATTATTGGATCTATAAAACAGGTGCTAATTTGCATTGATAGAGTCTGAGTTTCTCCCTCAGGTGTACCTCAAAGATAGAAACAAAACCAAAGCAAAAACCCAACCCAACCCCCAAACAAACAAAAATACAACTGTGTCTCTATGAGGCTAACCTTCCAAATGAAAAAAAAATTCATCTACCAGACATAATCCTATTTAGTTGGCTCATTGTAATGCAGGGGTGACTGAGTTCTTGGAGACTAGGTCAGATCAGGTTCTATCAAATGCTCCTAAGCTTTAGTAGGCTTTGATACAGCTAGCTGAGGACAGCTAAGTGGAACAATGAATAGAGTACTGGGCCTGGAGTCAGGAAGAGTCATCTTTCTGACTTCAAATCTGGTCTCAGACACCTACTAATTGTGTGACCCTGGGGAAGTCATTTAACTTTGCTTTAGTATCCTCATCTGTAAAATGAGCTGGAGAAGGAAATGGCAAACCACTCTAGTATCTTTGCCAAAAAAAACAGTCTGACATGAATGAAAAACAACTGAACAACAGTATGGTGATGTCCATCATCTGAATGCCAGCCTAAGGAAGTCCAGAGGAGGTTCAGCCCTAGAATTTGAGCTATCAGCTGATTTTTTTAAACAAAGATCATCTACTAATGCATGGAAGTGTTGCCATCTGCATTTGTAGAAATAATACCCAAACTGGAGAAATCACAAATCTTTTGAGTTATTGTATTATAGGTCAGCTGCCTAAGAGTCGACAGCTTAACTCAATAAAAATTAATCAAGCAAATATTAAACATCTTTAGAACATTATTCCTAGGACTGTGCTAGAAGTAGCCTTAGGAGTCCTTAAGGGGTAGGCAGTATGGTCAGGGGCAAGAATGGTGACTTGGAAGTGAGAGGATATAGGTTCAAATTGCACTTTTAAAACTAACTTTGGACAAGTCAATTCATTTTCTCCAGTCTCAATTTTAGCATTTGTAAAGTGAGAGTTGGACTGCATTCTTCTGAGGTCCCTTCCAGCTCTGGATGGATCCTATGATCCTAAGTAGAGGTCATTTGCACAGTTGCAGAATCATTATTTCCTACATGTAAGTGTTTGTGGGAAACAAGAACCTATTCTCATGATCCTAAGTAGAGGTCATTTGCAGTTGCAGAATCATTATTTCCTACATGTAAGTGTTTGTGGGAAACAAGAACCTATTCTCATTTGTGCTATTATTCAAGAGGTAGTAACAGGAGACAGTTACTGTGTAATAATCACTTTAAAGTATTCACATTACTTTCTTTCATTGATGCCAGTTGTTGCACAGTTAAGTGTTTATTGAGCACCTGTGCCCGAGTATCAAAATATGTATAACAAAGACAGATGTCTTAACAGGTATGTTTACGATCTAAAATAGGAGTGTTATTTGTGGATGATATAGTTTTATATCTATCATACTTATTTAAAATATACAGAAGCTGTCAGTGAAAGGTAAATCATACCTTCTATTTATAGATGAGGAAACTGAAGTTGGGAGAGGTTAGGTGACTCACCCAGGGTCACATAGCTTACAAGTAGGATTTGAACTCACATATTCTTTTTTTTAACAAATGCTTTATTAATTTCTGGTTTACATCATTCATTTCTGCCAGATTTTGAGTTACAATTTTTCCCCATTTTTCCCCTACCCACCACCCCAGAATAGCAGTCCCACAAGATATCCCCTCATCCAATCTGCTCTCTCCCATATCTTCTCCCATACCCCCTTCGACTTTACCATTAGGGCAAGGTGAGTCTCTGTTCAATGCCTGAACATCTTATCTCCCAATGACATGCAAAACAGTATTAGTAATAGTATATATATATATATATATATATATATATATATATATATATATATTTGGAACATTTAATTTTAAAACCTCGAATTTCAGATCTGTTCCCTTCCTCCCTTGTCACCCATTCCCTCTGGGAAGATGAGCAGTTCAGTATGTGTTATATATGTATAGCTATGCAAAACATTACCATAGTAGATATATTATAAAAGGCAGCTTATAATTCCTTCCCACCCATCCCACCCTCCACCTGGTCCATTCCCTACTTTGATCCTGTCCCTCTTGGATAGTGGGTACTTCCAACCTCCCCTCCCCCCAGAATGCCCTCCCCTCCATTATTCCCCCTCTTAACCCACTTTCCCCTACTCTGCAGCAGGGTAGGATATCCCATTTAGTATGTATGTCATTCTCTCCCTGGGCCAGATTCAATGAGAATATGGTTTTGCCTTTTCGCCTTCCTGTTCTTCCCTTCCCCTGTAGCCACTTCCCCTTGCTTCTTCTACATGAGATAGTTTACCCTACCCTATCTCTCCCCATCTCCTCTTGCCACTCTCCTCTCTCACCTCATAAATTCACCCTTTAAGTATTATCCCTTCCTACCAAATTCAACCTGTGCCCTCTATCCATGTATAACTGTAAACATATATACACACATTCACATATGTATTCATATGTCCATATACTCTTCTTCCATTATTTTCATACTGAGAAAAGTTTCATCAGTCACAGTTATTGTTTTTCCATGTAGGAATGTAAATAGGTCAACTTTGATAAGTTCCTTTTGATTTCTTTTCCCTGATTACCTTCTCAGGCATCTCTTGCTTCTTGTGTCTGGATGTCAAATTTTCTATTCAACTCTGGTTTTTTCCTCAAGAATGCTTGAAAGTCCTCTATTCCACTGAATGACCATATTTTCCCCTGAAACAAAATACTCAGTTCTGCTGGGTAGGTGACCCTTGGCTTCAATCCCAGCTCTTTTGCCCTCTGGAATATCATATTCTATGCCCTTCAATCCCTCAGTTTAGAGGCTGCCAGGTCCTGGACTATTCTGATTGTGTTTCCACAATATTGAAATTGTTTCTTCCTGGCTGCTTGTAGTATTTTCTCCTTGATCTGGGAATTCTGGAACCTGGCTATAATATTCCTGGGAGTTTTCTTTTTGGGATCTTTTTCAGGAGGTGATCAGTAGATTCTTTCAACCTCTATTTCCCCCACTGGGTCTAAAACATCAGGGCAATTTTCCTTGAGAATTTCTTGAAGGGTGATTTTTAGGTTCTTTCTTTGATCATGGCTTTCAGGTAGTCCAATAATTTTAAATTATTTCTCCTGGATCTATTTTCCAGGTCAGTGGTTTTTCCCATGAGATATTTCACATTGCCTTCTAATTCTTTCATTTGTTTGGATCTGTTTAACAGCATCTTGATTTCTCATAAAGTCATTAGCTTCCATTTGCTCCAGTCTAACTCTGAAGGAATGAATCTCCTCGGTGAGCTTTTGAAATTCTTTTTTCCATCTGGCAAATTTGGCTTTTTAAGGCATTCTTCTCCTCATTGCCGTTTTGGGCCTCCTTTGTCATTTGATTTAGTCTATTTTTAGGGTGTTATTTTCCTCAGTCAGGCTGTTGACTCTCAATTCATACTTTTCCTGCATCCTTCTCATTTCTCTTCCCAATTTTTCCTCTACTTCTCTTATCTGCTTCTTAAGGTCCTCTGTGGCCTGTAACCCAGTCATATTTTCCTTTGGGGCTTTTGGAGCAGTATTTCTGACCTCACAGTCCTCCTCCTGTTCCCTGCTTTGATCCTCTTTGCCCCCCAAATAGGAGTCTAATGTTGCATTTTTCTGTTTATTTTGTTTCCTTTGCCTAGGCATGTTGCCACTTAATTACTTGACTTTTGGGCTTGTTGCCACAGTAGGACTCTGCCACCAGACAGGGGAGCTTCCATCCTGAGTGTTGGGATCTTCTCAACTTCTGGTTCTGGCAAGTTGGATGCCCACCCCAGACCTCCCCCCAGATCACAATCCAGATCCAAGCAGTTTACAGCAAGAGCGATTAACCTCCAAGACTGATCACTGGCCAGTTCGCAGGCCAGGAGCTGATGCTGCCACTGAAGCTGCAAAATGGTGAGTGTCTCCTCAGTGGATTCTATCCCCGAGGGGAGGAAGCTGATGTATTCCCCAAATACTGGTTCCAAAGTCCATAGGACACTAAGCTCTTACTTTGTCCTAGGCATGTCTGTGTTGATAATTCTGGAATTGCCACAGCTGTTGGTGTTCTGGGATCCCTCCAGCCGGCTGCTGGCCTGGCCACCCTGGGGCTAAAACCATGGCTCACAAGGACCTGGGCTCGGCTGTCTGCACTGGGCTGTTGGCTCCCAGAGCGCTGTGCTGGCCCTCCCTGCAGGGCTGCTGGGCTGTCCTCAGCGGGCAGTCAGCTTTTCTGTATCGTTCCATGGGTGCTGGGGCTCCAGAAGTTGTTCAGAGTCCCCTTTTACATGGTTTGGAAGAGGTCTGGTGGGAGAGCACCTTGGAAATGCTGTTTCTACTCCACCATCTTGGCTCTGCCCCTGAACTCACATATTCCTGACTTTAATTCAATACTCTATTCCCTGTGTTTTGTAGCTGACTCAGAGGTAGCTGAAACACAAAATAAAGTTTTGGAGATAGAGAGTTTGGATTTATTTGCATAGATGTGATAGCAGAGTCTTTAAAAGTAAGTGAGTTTGCACAGGTAGAAAGTACAGTGAGAGAAGAAAAGACTGCCAAGAATAGGACCTTGGGGAACACCTGCTTTTAGGGGCTGGTGAACAGATGAACCAGGAAAGGAGACAGAAATGGAATAGTTAGAGAAGGAGGAAAGGCAGGAAACTTGGCTATCTCAGAAGCCAAAGGAAGAGAGAACATCCCCAAATCCATGATCAAGAGTGTTAAATGCTACAGAAATGTCAAGGAAGCAGGCTGAAGATAGAAATGACTGTTGGATTTGGTGAGAGGGAGTTCACTGGTGGCCTTCGAGAACCCAGTTTCAGTAGAGTAGTGAGGACAGAAGCCACATTGCAAAAGGATAAGGAGAAATGGGGTAGTAAAAACAGTAGGTTTGTTCAACTTTCCACAAGATGATTAGGTATTATTATTACTCTGGTTTAGTAGTCCAGCAGTCAGTTTTCTTTTGACTGAAGACCATAATTCTTGTTCCATTTTTGGTCAGCCCTTTTTTCTGCATTGCATGACTGAGTATAGGTCAACAGCCAGAAAGAACCAACCATCCATTACAGTGGTGCTTCCATTGCTCCATTAATTTCCACTTGTTTTAACTGTCCTGGAATGCTGACTACTCCTGTGCTTTGTCAGAATGAGCTTGGAAGGCAACATTTTTATTTTCAAACAATGACTTCTGTTATCATTCCCTTCCAAACCTCCTGATTCATGCCATTAGCTTAGCAATAAATTCCTAACTGTAAGAGCTGGATGCCACTCCACATTGATTTATAAATAAGCTAAGAAGCACCTAGGCACATATAAACGCATTGTTGACTCTCTTTAGACCCTTGATGAACACCTGCCTGTCAGTCTGATTCTCAACCAGGAATATAGCTATACACCATATCATCTGATTTTTTTTTCTCAACAGTTCAAGTTGAAAGTCTAGGGACCTTTCAGTTAAATCTTCTTAACACCAAAAGTTCTTGACACCCAATCTTCCATTGGTTGGTGTTTTAGAAGGCCCATGAGCCCCCTAATCTCCACTCCTTGTCCTGTCAGTGACTGATGGCCGAAAAAAGTCCATTATCAAGTTAACACTGGGTTCCAGAGATTGGGGCGGGGGGAGGTGCAAGTCCAATGCCTCATGGATTGGGAAGGCCATATTCCTAGTGAATATACATGGAAGTCTATTTAGAATCCTCACTCTCTCAGAGTGGTACATGCTTTCTCTTTCTAATTTCAGGGTTTTTTTTGAAGGACAATTGGGGTTAAGTGACTTCCCCAATGTTGCATGGCTAGTAAGTGGTAAGTATCTGAGGCCGGATTTGAACTCAGGTTCTCTTGACTCCAGGGCCGGTGTTCACTGCCCACCTAGCGGCCCCTCTTTCTAGTTTCTATTCAAATTCTGACCTAATAGTCTGAAGAAACCCCTTGACAGGAGGCAAGGAATATAGGTCCAACCTCCAACACAGGTGTAGAGAATCAGTAGAAGCACCAGGAGTTAGTAGCAATGTTTAAGTATAAGGATTATTCATTGACCATGAAAACCTAAGTCAAAAGCAAGAATGAGAATCCACATTCTAATTCTCTGTCTTGATTTTTTGGCTTCAGTTCATAGTCTCATTTCTTATATCACTCTCATAAGAACCTCTGACTTAGATCTCCTTGGGGAGATGGGACTTGACATGACACCTTTCTTATATGAAATGCGTCTGCTTGATTGCTCAGTGTAATTGCATCTATGTCTCCTCACCCTGGTAGCCCACACAACAGCACATATACACAAGAGTAGACATCAGCACTGAGTAACTAATTCCCACTTAGTAGTCATTGCAAGCTCTGCCTATATTTTACTTTTCTTTGTCTCTAACTATTGTGAACTTTGAACTCTAGTCTGACTCTCAGGATTTTTCCAGCAACCAGCCAGATCCTGAGAAGCATAATCATTTGATCATCAAGTGAATACTGTTGCCATAAAAAGACATTTTCTTGGCTAGACTTTTTGCTTGAGATGAACTTGTTGCATGTGGCTTATGGTGTTTATTTGACCTATTCTGAGATAACCTCCACCCTGTTTTATGACTCTTGCCTCTGGATTTTTATACACTAGAAAACTCTTTGGCCTGGCCCTGGTATGATACTCTGGTTACCCTTTTGGATCATATTTAGGAATATACCTTCTTTCCACTCCTTCCCTTTTCTTTCTCCAGGCTTATTAACTGCCTTAATTATTAATATGCATCAGCCCTTATCTCCCTAAGGGGTAGAAAGCTAATATTCATCACCTTCCTTTCTTCTTTGCTCTCCTACCAGTGACTTTCTTTTTTGGGCAATATTGTAGCTTCAAACTAGAATTTATTTTAGCCGTCTTCAGCATACCTTACCTGATATTCTTTTCCACAGTCTGTCCCAATTTGGAGTACAATGCCAAACTGGTAAATTTTTAGGTTACTTTCAGAACAGAAAATCTAATATCATACCACAAAATTATTCCATTTAGCAACTTGGCATGACATGTCTATCCATCATGTATTCTGAAGCCACCAAGCACTGTAGCCTCCAATTCCAAAGTCAGTGGAATTAGAAATTTAACAAAAAAGGAGAATGAATACCTTTCTGACATCTGCTTCATTTGGGAAAGGGATAGGATTTCAAGAATTTGAAATTATTGAGCTTTTGGAGAATTTATTAAGGAAAAGAGGAATATAGCAGAAAGGCTGCTGAATTTGGAGGCAGAATAACTGTGTTTGAGTCCCAGCTTCTCTTATCTGTAAATTAAGGGAATTGCTGTGATCCTCCAACTTAGGGAATATACAAGTCTGGACTTTCTATGGTAGATTAATGAATTTACTAAACTAATCTGCTGGAATCAAATTTGATCCTAAGGACTTGGGAAACTATGTATCAGATTCACGTATATTCATGAATGTAAATATCAATATACATAGATTATAAATATAATTGACTTGATTACCTATGTATTTTTTTGGAGGAGTCAGACCGATGTGAAGATCTCCCAAAGGAGAAATTCCCTACACTGATGTAGATTGGCAACTTTTTTTGAAATTTGTAGTCTGAGATATGTCTGAGGACACCAAAAGTTAAGTGAAGTGATATAGTAAGATAGATATAGTAAGACAGCTAGTATTCCTCAAAAGCAAAAGTTGAACCATGGTCTTCCTAATGCCAAGGTCAGCTCTCTTTCCTTTGCACCATACTATAGTTGGCTTCTAGGTTATATAAGCCATTGAAATTTCAAACTGGCTTTTCCTTTAACACCTAGTAAGTTTCTGGGTTATCTTCTTCCTTTGTTTATGTATTCACAAATATTGTTGAATAATTTTCAGTGCAGTATAATCTACAAAAAAGGCAATTGGGAGGATAATAAAGGATAATATTAATTGCAAATTACTTTTTGTTTATCTACTATTTGTGATTATTGTTCCAATGTAACTCTTTGTCACGTAAACAATTAAATGTTCATTTTAATTCACTAATACACTAAAGAGAATTTTCTTTCTTTCTTCCAGACGTAAACAATGCAAGTTTTGCCCCCTTTCTGTTGATGTTTGGTGGCCCTCTTCCCACTTGTCATTTTTTACCAGGAGGGTTATTTGTAATGTTTACAAAGCACAGAAAGCATCTCATATCCCTTGAACTCCTCATTAAATTGTTTTTGAAGAACACTTGTAGAGCCTTTGTGTAGATTATGGCCACTGAAAATCTAAGTTTATGTGCCCCATATTTGTAATAGATGCGGCCCTTTTCCACTTACTACAGAGATAGTAAAGCCTATAACCAGTTGCCCTGATTAACTTCATGCCTATGTTGAGTCTGGTTGAGGAAGGAATGCTATAATTTTAACCCTAATTTTATTTTTGTATTTTTCCAAAAACGCTAGGACAGAAGGTTGAATTTCATATTTTGCTTAGTTTGATCCATTCCTGTAGCTTCATCGATATACTGGAACAAATATGTTTTCGTATAACATGAATTGCAAATTTTCTGGTTTTTTTTTTATCTTTCTTCCTCCTTTGCATTGGGAAGCTTTCTAATCTAAGCTTTTGTTTTATTTCTCCTATATGTTTTTGGGTCAATTACAACCCCGCATCACTGCTTGCCTTGTTCTCTGCCAGTAAAATAAACACCGAACGGATCCTTTTATCCTAGCAGGGTCTCTCCTGATATAGCTTTAGAAGGACTATTTTCTTTTATTTCTATGCATTATTTATTATGTTTAAAGTTATTTCTTCACTTTGGGTGTAAAACCAAAACTTTCTTTTGCAGTAGAGCAGATGTGGTGATAGGCACAAGTGATTACCTGTCATTCCGTGATTTAATCTGTCTGTGGCATCCTCTTAGGCTAATCTATTCCGGTTGAGTTATTTTCTGGCATTAGCATTATGAACTCAGTTTCATTGGGTTTCATGCCTCAGAAATATTTCAAATGCAGTCAGGTTGAAGGTTGGCATACAATTTGTTTGCATGGATGAATATTATGGTGCTAAATGATCAGGGCTGTAGCTAGCGTGGGCTTCAGTGGGGTATGGCCCAGAGCTAGGCAGGGTGCTTCTTCTCTAGGAATGTATGTTTCTATTCTTCTTCCCTGTGGCGATGACTGTCCCTTGGCTTCACTTTTAGGTCCTTGGGAAGTCTAGGACATGATGGCCCCTTCTCAGAATGACTTCATCCACTGTAGGACTGTCCCCCTGCTGCCTGATTACTATAGTTCTCTATCATCACACTACCTGTCCTTCTACCATCAATTCAGACTGTGAATGTCATTGATTTCTTCTAACCTTTAGCCTATCACTACTTGTTGCCATGATAACTAGTTAAAGAACTTTTTTTGCAAGTCATTTTCAGTCTGCTTCAGAAATCAATTTTACTATAATATTTATGATAGTTTATTACTATAAATCAGACCATTTTAAGTTTCATATGAGACTATAAGGCATTAGTATTGAGGTACTCCCGGATGCTACAAGTGATCAGAATTAAGATATCACTAGGTAGCTAAATATAACGATAGCTCTAAGAACTGGAAGAGACTTTGGAGATCATTTTAGTCCAAACTTAAGACTTGGAGTTAAACATTTTGCCCAAAATTGCACAAATAGTAAATTGCAAAACTACAATTTGAACCCAGTGCCTATGGCTCCAAATTAAATTCTCTTCCCATTGTACTATGCTGCCATTTCCACAACTGAGCTACTGGTAGCTTCAGTGTATTTTAGGTACCAACTTCAATTTGCCCTACAGGCATCTCTCCTGGGAGGCTAGAGAAAGGCAAGATATAACACCTTTAAAATGAGATGGATAGACATTGATAGCTGCTAGTCCTGAAAGATATTAACTACCCTTTATATCCAGTAGCTTTCCTGATCACCTTTTGTGCCCATGAGATATATAAACATACTTGATAATCAAATTTGTTATGTAAAGGACTTAAAATCATGTATGTTATTCATTTATTAATTACTTATTAATTCTAGATGAGCAACAGAGAAGACAAATGTTGACTATCTTTATGATAAAAAAGCTAGAATTCTAGCACTTGAGAGGTATAGTCTTTTTTTTGTTGTTAAAAAGAAGTAGAGGGGGCGGAGCCAAGATGGCGGAGTAGAAACAGCTCATCCAAGCCTCTCTCCCCCCAGATTCTCCACAAACTATGTAAAAAAGGACTCTGAAAAACTTCTGGAGCCCCAGCACCCACAGAACGACACAGAGAAGCTAACCTCCCGCTGAGGACAGCCCAGCACCCTGCAGGAAGGACCAGCGCAGCGGTCTGGGAGCCGGCAGCGCACAGAGCCCAGAGCGCAGAGCGCAGGAGCTGAGCCGAGCCGAGCCCAGGTCCACGTGAGCCGAGGTTTTAGCCCCAGGGCGGCAGGGCCAGCAGCCGGCTGGAGGAACCCCAGAACACCAGGAACTGTGGCGACCCCAGAATTATCAACATAGACTTGCTTAGGACAAAGTAAGAGGTTAGTGTCCTATGGACTTTGGGACCTGTATTTGGGGAATGCGTCAGCTCCCTCCCCTGGGGGCTAGAAGCCGCTGAGGAGACACGCCATTGTGTAGTTTTCAGAGGCATTTCCGGCTCCCAGCCTACAAATCGTGGGGAGATCCAGCGATCAGTCTTGGGGGGTAATCGCTCTTGCTTTAACCTCCCTGGATCTGGATTGTGATCTAGGGTGGAAGTTGTGGGTGGGTTTACAGCTTGCCAGAAACGGAAGTTGCCCCCCACACGTTCGGGACGAAAATTCCTCTATCTGGCCTTAAAGCCATAGTGTGGCAACAAGCCCAAAAGTCAAGCAATTAAGTGGCAACATGCCAAGGCAAAGGAAACAGAAAAATGCAACCCTAGACTCCTATTTTGGGGGCATAGAGCGGGAAAAGGACTGTGAGGTCAGAAGTCCTGCTCCAAAAGCCCCAGGGGAAACATGAGTGGGTTGCAGGCCATAGAGGACCTTAAGAAGGACTTTAAAAATCAAATAAGAGAAGTGGAGGAAAAATTGGAAAGAGAAATGAGAAGGATGCAGGAAAAGTATGAAATGAGGGTCAACAGCCTGACTGAGGAAAACACCTTAAAAAATAGACTAACTCAAATGGCAAAGGAGGCCCAAAAGGGCAATGAGGAGAAGAATGCCTTAAAAAGTCGAATTTGCCAGATGGAAAAAGAATCTCAAAAGTTCACTGAGGAGATTCATTCCTTCAGAGTTAGACTGGAGCAAATGGAAGCTAATGACTTTATGAGAAATCAAGATGCTGTTAAGCAGATCCAAACAAATGAAAGATTAGAAGGCAATGTGAAATATCTCATGGGAAAAACCACTGACCTGGAAAATAGATCCAGGAGAGACAATTTAAAAATTATTGGACTACCTGAAAGCCATGATCAAAGAAAGAACCTAGAAATCACCCTTCAAGAAATTCTCAAGGAAACTGCCCTGATGTTTTAGATCCAGAGGGCAAAATAGAGGTTGAAAGAATCCACCGATCACCTCCTGAAAAAGATCCCAAAAAGAAAACTCCCAGGAATATTATAGCCAGGTTCCAGAATCCCCAGATCAAGGAGAAAATACTACAAGCAGCCAGGAAGAAACAATTTCAATATTGTGGAAACACAATCAGAATAGCCCAGGACCTGGCAGCTTCTACACTGAGGGATCGAAGGGCATGGAATATGATATTCCAGAGGGCAAAAGAACTGGGAATGAACCCAAGGGTCACCTACCCAGCAAAACTGAGTATTTTGTTTCAGGGGAAAATATGGTCATTCAGTGGAATAGAGGACTTTCAAGCATTCTTGAGGAAAAAACCAGAATTGAATAGAAAATTTGACATCCAGACACAAGAAGCAAGAGATGCCTGAGAAGGTAATCAGGGAAAAGAAATCAAAAGGAACTTATCAAAGTTGAACTATTTACATTCCTATATGGAAAAGCAATAACTGTGACTGATGATATCTTTCTCACTATGAAAATAATGGAAGAAGGGGGTGTGGTCATATGAATACATATGTGAATGTGTGTGTATATGGTTACAGTTATATATGGATAGAGGGCATAGGTTGAATTTGTTGGGAAGGGAGAATACTCAAGGGATGAAATTATGAGGTGAGAGAGGAAAGTGGCAAGAGGAGATGGGGAGAGACATGGTAGGGTAAACTATCTCATGTAGGGGAAGTGGTTGCAAAGGAGGGGGAGAATAAGGAAGGCTAAAAAGGCAAAACCACATTCACATTGAATTTGGTTCAGGGAGAAAATGACATACATACTAAATGGGATATCTCAACCTGCAGCAGGATAGGGGGAAGGGGGATGAGAGGAGGGATGATGGATGGGAGGGCATCCTTGGGGTGAGGGGAGGTTGGAAGTACCCACTATAGAAGAGGGACAGGATCATGTAGGGAATGGACCAGGTGGGGGGTGGGATGAGTGGGAGGGAATTATAAGCAGCCTTGTACAATATATCTACCATGATAATGTTTTGCATAGCTAGACATGTACAACATATACTGAATTACTTATATCCCAAGAAGGAATGGGTGACAAGGGAGGAAGGAAATGGATCTGAAATTCGAGGTCGTAACATTAAATGTTTCAAATATATATATAAATACTATTATTAATACTCTTTTGCCTATAATTGGGAGATAAGATGTGCAGGCATTGGGACACAAAGATTCATCTTCCTCTAATGGAAAAGTCGATGGGGGTATGGGAGAAGGTATGGGAGAGAGCAGATTGGAGGAACCGATATCTTGTGGGACTGCTATTCTGGGAGGTTGGGTAGGGGAATAATGGGGGGAAAATGATTGTAACTCAAAACCTGGCACAAATGAATGATGTAAAACAGAAGTTAATAAAGTATTTGTTTAAAAAAAAAAAAGAAGTAGAATGGCTAAAATACCATTCCCATTAGAGAAATAAAGAAGTGGGATTGTTTATTCATAAATATAAAAGAGTGGTTTCAAAACTAGTTTGGATCAGAATTTCTTGAATAGTGGGATTGAATCTAGTCTCATCTGTTTTTAATTCAGGAATGATCATGACAAACAAAATACTTTGGGAAGGATTTTTTTTAACTTGGAGACCATTTTCTCTCTATGAAACTGTATTTAAATAAAGTCTCTGTGTCTTTTGAGGTGAAGGAAAGTTTCCAGATAAATGTTTTGCAATTGGTTATGAGTAAATGAAACATATGTGATATTTAAATATAAATAAATGAGACAAAAGTAAATGCCTTTTGAAATGTGTAGGTACTTTTAATTGGATAGCATCTCCTTAATCATTAAATAATAATAAACATAGTCATAGGAATTGGATACAGAACAATGTATTACTGTATGTAGCAAGTCACTATTTTACTGGAATATAAATACCCAGAGCATTTGAATGAACAGATTTGTGAGTGAATGTGTTTCTTACTCTTCTAGTTATGAAAGATGCAAATGATAGATTCACAAACTGACATTAGAGATTTATTTTTAAAAAGCAACTTCCTAAAAAATAACAGATGCAGGAAAATATCCTATGTTTTCTACATGTACTGCAATATAGAATGGTGTATATTTATAATGATGACCTGGATGGACTACACGTTCTGAAGTGCCTCTTGAATCATCAAATGCTTATTATTATACAAGGTATAATGAAAAGTACAGAACTTGGATTCCCAAGAACTGGGTTCAAGTCTCAGCTTTACCATTTACTAAATGTGCATCCATGAAGAAGTGACTTTATCTATATGATTTTTAGTATTTTGGCTGACAAAGTAGGGTAATAATTACAGGAGAGATACCTGTAGGGCAAATTGCTTTGGTACTCAAGAGACACTGAAGCTACTAGTAGGTCATTTATGGAAATGGTAGCAGAGCCCAATGGGGAAAGCATTTAGTTTAGAATCACAGGTCCTGAGTTAAAGACCTAGTTAAGCAATTTACTACCTGTATGATTTTGGGCAAAACACCTAACCCCCTAGGGTATTGAGAAGAAATGCAAATTGATATTATTTTGAAATTTTAAAGATCCATCATTAATGTGTGGTATATTTTGTAACTCTTAATTTATCATAATATAAATGTAACATCTTATACGATAGTTCCTTGTCAGCCACAGGCACCAGTCATTCCTTACTTGATTTTCTAAAGTGTACCTAGAGAGATGACTGCAGGTGTGAATAAATTATTAGGTAAAATTAAAGATCTAACCAGAGTTTCAGGGGAGGTCATGAACTCTGTCAGAATTTGGGAGAGTGTGAGAGTATCTGGAGGGCAGTGAGAAGACAGAAATGGTTCATAGCCAATTACTGAAGTAGTAATTCCTGGTGGGGAAATAGGAGGTAGTGGTACTGGTGTAGTAGCAATCCCTCTGGTAATCAACCAGCCCTTGAGTCAGTGGACTTTTGCCTGGTGATTGACTAAGGAATGAAAACCATCCCCAGAGGACTAGAAAGGATGACTATCATTGGCCGTGTTTGGGGACATAGTGAATTAGAAGTGGTGAGTCAATCACATGTCCTCCCTCTATTTGTAATTCTAAGGCCAATCATGCTTGTTATAAAAGCCTTTGGGGGTACACTTGTCTCACTGAAGACAATAAAAGACAGAGTATGGGAAAAGAAGGGTAGAAGTTGAAAAGTTCAAACTAACATATGCAGCTGTGGCTTATTCAAACCTCAATGGGTTTGAATGCTGTACCTTTCACTTCTAATTTCATTCAATAAGTTTACTTTAATCTATATGTGAGTGAGTGATCTTTCTGGGTTGTGTGGAGTTCAGAAAGAGGTTGGGAATAAGGGACAACAGGAGTTTAGAAAATTATGAATTTTTATGAGATTAAATCATACTGTGAGAAAAGAAACTAGGAGTCACCAATAGGAAAAAATTGAGATTTGATTTCCACATATACAAATGGATTCAAAAATGACAATGAAGCTCCAGACCTACTAATACTAGTCCCTTCTTACCAGGGCCTGTGATTCTAGCTTGTAATCAATGTGTAGATTACCATGTGATGGCATACCTAGATGGAGCATTCCGTATAGCTGTACTTGGCCACTTTTCCTTAGTGCTAGTGTTAAAGTTAGTGCTCTTATGAAAGGATGCATGCAGCCCTTACCATGAAATTAATTAACTGGCATAGACAGTTTCAACTGAATGAACTTTTACTACCTTCTACTATGTACAGAGAACTGTGCTGTGTGAGATACAAAGTTTAGATAAGGTGTATCTTCCATGAACTTACATTTTAGAGGGAGGATACAGGAATGACTATCTGCAAAACAGTTGAATTCAGTTTATTAAATGTATACTATGTGTAAAGTACTATGCTAGGTCCTGGGGATGCCCTATTGAAAAAATAGCACAGCCAGAAGGTCCCTCGTGTATCCTATAATCTAAAACAACCAGCATAACTGTATCTGTACATATGAGTGATTAATCTGGCAAAGTTATGAATGTGGATTAGGGTGGAGAAGGACAAAAGGGAGGAAAATCAATCTATTAGAATGTTAAGGAAATACAGGCAGGTGGTAATAATGATTTCTACCAGAATGGTGTCAGTGCCAGGACAAGAAGGAATAGACAGATGGTAGGGATAGTCTAGTAGAAGAATTAATTAAACTTTTAGTATCTGACTGTATATAAAATATGAAGGAAAGGGAAATGTCAACAGTCAAACCAAGAGACTATGGTGGAACCATATTTAGAAACAGTGAAATCAGAAAGGAGAAGATGCTTAGTGGAAAAGTTTTAAGTTCAGTTTTAGACATACTGAGTTTGAAGTGCCAGTGGGACATTCAGGTGGTAATGTCCAACCAGCAGTTGGAGATACTTGTTTGGAGCTCAGAAGTGAAGTTAGGGAAGAATTTGGGAGTCATCAATATAGAAGAACTATTTGAGGCCTCCAAAGTGAATGGGATTGCCAAGTAAGAGACTGTGGAAAGGGAAGAGAAGAGAGCCAAGAAGAAACTGTGGGAAATATCCACCATAAAGGGGAAGTATGAGCAAGAGAATTCAGCCAAGGAGAGAGTAAACAAATAAAGAAAGAGGTAGGAGTCTCAAAAAGCAAAGGGGAAAGAGAGTATACAGTAAGAAGAGTATATAGAAGTCATCCAATGATGTCCAGTGTCCAATGATGCAGAAAGGTCAAAGAGGATAAGAATAGGAAAAAACCCATTGAATTTAGCAAGATAGGATGCCACTTATGACAGAACAACTTCAGTAGAGTTGGCAGAAGAAGTTGACTGTCACATATTGAGGAGAGAATGTGTAATGAGAAAATGGAAACTAGGTATAATTTTTTCAAGAAGTTTCATAGTAGAGGAGAAAAAAGAGAAGAGATAGTATTGGGATGTGTAGAGTCTAGTAAATGTATTTTTAAAAAGTAGATGCAAAGGAACCAATAAAGGAGAGATTAGTGATGCAAAAAGGAGATTTTGGTTAATATATATATATATATATTTAATGTTAAATCTTTGGGGAGAGGAAATGTATTCAGCTATAATTCTACATACTAATATCAAATGATTGATTAGAAATTAACAAGGCACTTAAATTAACAAAGGGAATTAGACTTAGGATATATTAGCTTGATTGAGAGGAAAAGAGAAATGAGTGATAAGTTCAAGTCATGTCATGGTGGTAGATGAAAGGAAGTGATACCAAATATTGTGTACTTGGGGGTTTAATAGGAGAAGGGACAGTGACAATTGGAACAGAGTATGTAAAATGGAAGTGAAAAGTCAATGGAGGTAAACTTTACTTTTTTCACAGCCTTCCCTACCCCCTGTCAAGGGATGTTTCTCTATGGAATGACTAGATTTTCTGAAATTTGGTCCAAGTACCCAGTCTCTATTGAATTGAAGATGCATGAGGTTTACACCAGATTTTATCTTTAAGCCATAAACAAATCTTCAAACAGGCCATCATCTTACAGTGAGATAGATGTCCTGGAACTTCTGACTTCATGCTCTGAAAAATCACAGCATTACAACTTTTTATATTAGGAAGGGATATCAGAGGTCACTCAGTTCAACCTTTTGCTCAGTGAGAATCCCTTTGATGACATACCTGACAGTCCTTGTTTGAAGACCTTTGGAGAAGAGGAAGCCCCTAGGTCCCTAGTTAGCCCATTCCACTTTGGGGCAGCACTAATTGTTAGGAAGCTTTTCCTTCCCTCAAGTTTAATTCTAACTCTTTAACATTTTCATTCATTGCTTCTAGCTTTGCCCTCTGGGACCATAAAGAATGTGTCTGTTTTGTCTTCTACATGATGGCCCTTCAAATAGGTGAAGACAGCTAATATTAATTCAATGTCTCCTCTTCCAAAGGCTAAAACACTCTCAGTTTCTTCAGCAGATCCTCAAATGTCATGAACTACTAGCTCTTCACAATTTTGGTTGCTCTCCTCTGGATTCTCTTTCCAAATACTGTTAAGTACTTGAATGAATATGTCCTGGTATTGAATTTCACTGGTAAAGGACCACCCTTCTATTCTATTAGAATAGAGTTGCATATTCTCCTTTTCTAAAATCAAGAAGATACAATGAAATACTCTGAAATTTTGATGGATGAAAAGAAGGCAGGAGTTTTAGAAAACAGCTACGGAATTATTTATACATAAAAGTCACCGGGAGGAGATGCATATTTACCATATTTTCAAGTGGACAAGTTATGACTTTTATTAAAAAAAACCAGAGCTACAAAAGTTTTGTATTACATAGCTGAACAAAGTCAAAATATTCTCCTAGTCATCTCTGTGACTTGGATAGATCCGGGATGTTCATGGGTCTGACTACTCCTTCCTCTGGTGCAGACCTTAATCCCTCCACATTGCTTCTTGTACCATTCTGGTTTGCATCTCTCTGTAAATCTTTTATGTAGGATGTAACCAAAGCATTGAAGGTGTCTTAAAATAATAGCCTTCCTCTTTATGACAAGATTATCCAGTATGAACTTTCTCACAGGGCTTTTAATAAACTGTAAACATTTCAATGGGGTATTAGTTATCCTCTGGTGCTTCAACTCCAGGATAGCTTCAGTTCCCCCCTAGGATCACTGATGTGGTCTAGAAATTCCCTAACTAGTAAGTTCCCTCCAAGTTGCTTAGCATGGGGTGGATTTGTCTTGTGTGAATAGTTCCTAGAGGCCCTTGGGAGTAGTGAAATTAACATAATAATGCATCCTATTTTATGCACTGATAAGCAGGACAATTTAAATGTAAAAATCTGATAATCTGATAGCTTAACATTTACTAAACATTTGCTATGCGTAGATTAGTTGTGCTAGGTACAATCTATTAGGAGTTAAAAAAAGAAAGAAATCCAAGACATTGTTTCTTCCTTTAAAAAGCTTAAATACTGTTTAAGTGACCTTACTCATAATCTGAAAAATTCGTGGTTGACTGCTTTTTGTAGATATTGAAAATATGAATTCAGCTTCTTCCCATAGGACAGGTAGCCCAGGGTACCCTTTACCTCCTTTTCTATTCAAACTTAGAAGAATCAGCTGGCAGGAAGATCCCAGATGCCACTGGCATTTCAAACACCTATACAAATTTTTGGATGACAAGATTTCATTTTAGACAAATGACAGCTGTCTGATCTGCAAGCCTCAGGACTGAGCTTAGTTGGACAGGTTGAAAAATTTAACAGCTTTTCAACTTATGAAATAAACTGCATCATTACCATTTGGAACCCTTCCCCAAAGCTTATTCCAAATATTCCTTTTGAGAAAGGGAAAGATTTTAGCTAGGAGTAAAATCACTTCCTAATCTAAAAGCAATTGCTTCTATAAACATAAATTCAATACTCAGCACACTTTTCAGAGCTATTTAAAACTATAAATCTTTTCAAACATTTTTAAAATGGCCACGAGCATGTTATGATTGAGAATCCCTCCTGATATTTTAGACCTCATCCCTTTCATACTTTCCTCCTATCCTTTTTTCTCCTGCCTCATCTTGCAAAAGTTGAAGGCACTGATGAAATCACAATGAATGAAAAAATAAAGGCATTAAAAGCATGTATTCTATACATTGTGAAAAAAATACAAAAAGACATCATTTGCTCTCAAGGAGTTTCCATTTTAAAGGATGGATCCAACACATATAGGGCAGTGCTGACCAGAGAAAGGTGTTTCGGTCTGGGAAGCCAGTGGATTATAAATACAGAGATTGTGAAGATTGACATGGCCTTTCTGGAGAAGTGGAAGAGGTGGAACCTGGAAAAGGAGGAGGAGAGGAGAGAAAGAACAGCAGGGTAGATGGATGAATTATAGGATGGGGAATGACCTTGGACTGGGCTGGTCAGGAGCCAACCAAATACAATGAACGGGCTATGTGAGTTCATTCTCTCACCAGCCTAAGGGAACTGATTAAGTCCCTAGTTTTCTCCCCTTTCTTCCCCTACTCCCCATCTAAAGGACTGATGGTCTGGAGGGCCCAGCAGTAGGATAGATAACTAGAACTTTGGACTGGATGAAGACTAGGATGGATGAGGGCTAGTGGAGAGTACTTCCCATTTTATCATCTCTCCCTTCCCCCATCAAACATTCCCTCACCCACCATCACTCTGCTTTGACTCAGCATTTCCTTTCTTAGTCCCTCCATCTACATGCTTCCCCCATTACACAATTATATCTGAGGGCATTAACTAGGGTGAGGTAGAGAGGGAAGCAATGAGAAGGAATGTATTACTATAAAGACTCTAAGAGAGTGGTTCTCTGTCTCTGTCTCTTGGTTTCTCTCTGTCTCTGTCTCTTTCTTCTGCCTGAATGTTCAGCAGAAAAAGACTTTTCTCTGTTGTCATTTGGCTGCATTGGTCACCACAAAGAAGTTGGAAAAGAGGTAAAATGGGCTTTTCTCCACTTAAGGATTTTCAGTCCAGATGGAGAGAAATGAGCTTATTGGGGGTATTGTGCTGTGGACAGAATTACAAAGCCTCCTCAAAATAGCCTTAAGAAAGCTTGGCAAATATCAGGGCTTCAACTTTCCAAACATTAGGCTCTATTAGCATTTTGAAAGAAATATAGCCAGATGGCTTATAAATATATGAGGCATTGTACCTTTGTAGCATAATAAAAAATATATGTGAGGAACCAATGGGCTGTAGCAACTATTTTATTTTTAGAAAATTTATTTCTTTTGCATTATCTCCATAACAATTTTCTGCCATGCTACTACCCTCTTCAAATACCTAACTTTGGGACATTTGAATTGGTGACTGTTGAATGGCAAATTTGTTACTCAACTCTAAATTCCTTGGAGAACAGTTTCCCAGAAACATGAGGGTTTCTTTCCACTGAAGGATATTGTTTAATAGTTTCACCTCCCAGTTTCACCACCCAGTTTCCTTTCCTTTAAAAAAAAAATCTTAAAAATGAGAGTGTTAATTATTTATTATTAGAAAATTTGGTGGCCATATTTGATGCCTTTTTTTTAGCGAGATTTTGCTGTTGTTACTTTAACGAATAAAATTTAGAGGAGTGCAATTGTTTGGGAAATTTCATTACTGTCAGAGCTGGAAATTAGAACATAAGGTCCCTGAAAGCAGGGGCTATTCTTTTTTCTTTTTGTATCCCGAGTATCTTGGACATAGGAATAGGAAGGGACTGTATTTGTGATTTCACTGATATAAGGAGCTCTTTGATGAGGAAACTCCTTCTCCTTATGCAGTTTGGCACCTCCTTTTCAATACACTACCTGAGAGGGTTACCTTCCTTCCTTCTTTCTTTCTTTCCTTCCTTGCTTCCTTCTTTTCTTCTTCCTTCCTTTTCTTTCTTCCTTCCTTCCCTTCTTCCCTACTCTCTCTCTTTTCCCTCTGTCCACTTAGAAAATCATACTTTACCTGTAGGTGCTCTGCCCAAAGAAATATAAATTTTGATTGCTGAAAGCTTGCTAGATAGCTTGGGGCTTATGGACAATATTTCTTTTTATCTCTTCCCTACTTATTTATTCTATCATTTAAAAAAAAAAACTTAACTGGACAATTAACTCTTCTGCCCCAAGTAGCTTCATTTATGATTTCTTGAAATAGAGCATTGGAAAGCCAGGCTTTGATAAACTCATTGCAATTCAAATGGGGCTACCTGACTATGTCTTAAGTCCAAATCACTCTGGTTCTCATTGATTGGCCAACAACAGGTCCTAGCCCAAGCCTCACTTGGTCATTGTTTGGATTTTGATGACTCAGAGTAAGTATACATAGCAATTGTTTCTGTTTTGTCCAGAAATCCTGAATATCTTTCCCTCCTAGACTGATTTTTTTTACACTAGGTAAAAGAGGTAATTTTTTGCCTCCTTTCTTACCTAGCCTTAATCATTGAATGGGTGTTGCCTCAGACAAACTGAGACCTGTTAAAAATCTTAGCTTAAAAAGGCCAAAGTCTCCCACTGCATCTGGGGCCATCTCCAGTGATACTGACTAATAACTTGCCACTGGACCCAGATGGCTCTTGAGGAGAAGGTGAGGCTGGTGACTTTGCACAGCCATCCCTCACTTAAATCCAACTCACTTGCAAGTTATGGTATCACCTTCCTGCTGTCATTGATCCTTTTCGTGAATGAAAGACAATTACAAGAATAAAGAGTTCCAAAAGCATGATAGGTGAAACAACTTGCTCATGATCATAGAACCACTATGTGTCAGAGGCATTCCTTAAACCTAGCTTTTTCAAGCTTCAAAGTTGACTTTCAGTCTACTATGTATTGCTGCCAATATGTCTTCCCTGCAGAAGTGTGCTGGCAAATATTTAACAACTGAATTTCTAGAAACATGATACACCTTTAAGTTTAATCTAAATTATTGACCTATCTATTACTTTCTTAGATTTAGAAAATTAATAAAAGAATAAATCAATCCCTGATTTGTAGCATTTGTTGGTTCCTGAATTGTAAATGCTTATATGTTGAATATTTAATAATGTGAGCCAATTTGAGATGGCCCCATTATACCCATGCACTGAATCAATACTTGTTGAATTGAAAGTACCTCTTTTATATTCTTTTGTAACATAAGTTGATAATGCAACCCCTTGAAGTTTAGTCTGTAATCTTGATGATAAATAGCTGGTTTATCTAAGAGGAATTAATTTAAAGCTGAATTATCTAAGAGGAATACTAGACATGTTGATTGAGCCCCAAGGGTCATAGAAACAAAGTTGTTAGCCAGGTTTCTCTCTCCCTTTCTAGCCTTGATAAATTTTCTTGTTATATAGCTTAAAGACCACAAGGTAAAATTCTACCTTTGCCCTATCCTGGAAATTTGGATTTATTTACCCCCAGGATCTGGGAATAATGAGTGACCAGTGAAGGACTATGGGGCAGAATAAGGAGGGGGAGGAGATCTCTCCACAATTTTCTTAAGGATCAAAACTTAGAGGAAAATAGTGGAGATGTACAGACAAGAATGTCCTATTTATTTTTACCTCATGGGTCACTTAAAATCTTAAAGTTTAATAACAAGGTGATCTTTTGTAATCCCAGGCCCCAGACATCTCTACGTGGTCCATAAAAGGGTTATTTAAAAGGCACAAAGTTCATAGTACTTATGCCTTTGGAAATGTAATTTTGAAATATATGAATGGTTCATGATGATGCCCAAGATATAGAGAAAAATCTGCCCTACACAGATAGCCACTTATTGAAAAGTTCCATGCTCACCTTGGGGCTTTGCCCATACCCCTTTGAATAAGTGCTATGCTTTTAATGGTGCTCAGAGAGTCAGTGACTGTTTATATCTCAGGGCTGATTTCTATGGCATGGTTCTGATTTGTTATCAAGGAGTATATAGATTTATCAGCCTAATCAAATTTGGGATGAAATCCCCTAGCAAAGCCTCATTTCCTTCTTTTGAACTTGCTGTATTTTAGCAACCTTGAAATAATGGAATTGTTTCTCTATAGGAGCAGACACATGTGTTATCTTGAAATTCAGTATACAGGGAATCAATTAAGGATCCAAGTGGTCTCAGTAGAAGACCAAAGCCCCCACAGCAAGTGATACTCTCTATCTTGTTTTCCTTTTCCTGACAGAAATCTCCAGTGTTGTCTGGCTACAATTAACCCATCATGGAAGAAACTGAAAGGACACAACCGCCAGCTCCTGAAAGGAATCACTCTGCAATCATGGCTTGGCATTCCCTTTAACCCTGACCTTTCACGAGGCTCCCTCCTGTCATACCTACATGTCTTTCCTCACTTCTTGTCACCTTAAATCAGATCCTTAAAGTTCAGAATAGTGGGGTATAGGAGACTAGAGTGGGGGGAAGGGGCAGAGAGAGGTGGCACAAAAATGTAAATAAAATATTTTTAAGCCTTTTAAAATAAAATAGAACAAAGAGTTAATTTTCTATTTTAGAGTATTGTAATATTAAATGCCCCTAAGTTCATAATAATTTTGCCTTTGGAATTATAGTTATGAAATATGAATGCTTCATGGTAATGCCTCCAGTTAGAGAGCCAAAATTCTCTAAAAATGAGCCTAATCATTCCTAGACTATTCTGAGTAACATTACTCTCTTCTCTGTGATTCCTAGAGCTGTTCTGCATCCTCATGCTTCAAAAATAGAGACCCAAGGAAACCCAGAGGACAGAATCAACCACAGATATTTATGACTGAAATAAGAATAGATCCATCAGATGTAGTCTTAACAGAATAACAAGACATGATTAGAAGTGAGTTTTATTTGATCTACTCTTCTTTTTTAAATTTTCTTTTATTAATTTGTTTGTTTATTTTTAGTTTACAAGATTCAATTCCATAGTTCCTTGAGTTTCAAATTTCCCCTCCCTCCCTCCTCCCACCCCCCAAGAGG